>CM068372.1:2365202-2835202 GCA_034769895.1 Magicicada septendecula | reverse complement strand
CTGCTTCCTCTCTCTCCCTCTCTTTCTTTCTCTCTCCTCCTCACGTTCACTCTCTCTCTCTCTCCCTGTATACTGACTACTAACCCAGAGAGGGAAAGAGAGAGAGAGAGAGAGAGAGAGAGAGAGAGAGAGAGAGCGAGAGAGAGAGAGAGAGAGTGAGAGTGAGAGAGAGAGAGAGAGAGAGAGAGAGAGACAGACAGACAGACAGAGACAGAGAGTGACAGAGAAGGGGAGAGAGAAAAACAGAAAGTTTGAAGTAAATGTGATACTATTATATAGTTGTATGTAGACACAGTATTGTAAACGACGGTTTAACGAAATTTGTTCGTATACGAGAGACAGGCAGGATGCGATTGAAATACTGAAAGTGCTTTTCTGGAGGAGGATGGCTACCGACAGCAGACAATGGGGAGAAAAATTAAACGAGGCCAGGGCCCAACAAGAGCTGTAGTGCCATAGGAGAGAGAGGAGACGAGAGACAGGAGGATTAACACATGGTCAGAAATTATTTTACAAATAAAAATTTTTAGTATTCTCCTAAAGTAGAAGAATTGCACTGAATGTGATAATTTGAAATGAGTGTACAAATTATAACTTTAAATATAATGCTGTTAGAAAAAGTAATTTTTATTAAATATAAAAAAAAACACTACCGACATAGAGCACAAAGTTTTTTATAGGTAAAAATGTAAAAGTTTTACCTTAGAGCCTGAACCAGTTTTGCTTATTATAAGCTTCATCAGAGGCAGTCGGCGACAGGCGGATTGAGCCTCTGACTAAGCTTATAATAAGGGAAAACTGGTTCCGGCTATAAGGTAAAATGTTTACGTTTTTACCCGTAAAAAACTTTGTGTTACGAGTCGGTAGTGTTTTAGTTATACTTAGTTAATCAACAAACGTCAAGGACAATTAAATTCAAGAATTTAATATTTTTATTGTTTCATCGGAATGTTTTTTCTCTGTGCCGTAAATTACAACGGACAATGTTCAAAGTCCCTGTGTCTGTGTCTCTACCTGCCTTGGTCGTTGTTACGCTTAAAATGAAATTAGATTTAACACTGGACGTAACTTTGGTGTCAATGAGAATCAGTAAAACACCTTACGTTTTTAGTCACGTTTTCGTGTTAGATATGTTCATCACACCAACTTGTTTGCGAACCACTAACTGGTGGATGAGGTCTTTCGGTGTTACCGGCACTATAGAGCCAATTTTACAATCAATTTCTGACACTAGTAGTATACATACTGCAAATGATTGCCAATACCGATCACAACCGTATACTCTTCCCCCACCACCATACATCAGTGTGCCTACGGGTGGTCAATCAGTAGGAATGTTGTTGAAGTACAGGGTTGGACGAGTAAACGAGTACGCGACAGCGTTTGGGATATCTACAGTATTCTAAGCTAGGGGTCTCCAAACGTTTTCTCTTTAGGGCCAACTGAAAAATCTTGGAAGTCAGGCGAGCCAACAACACACACACACACACACACACACACACATAGTAAAATTAATCTTTTTAAGTTTATGAAATATTCAAGTCAATAAAATAGGTATTTAAATAAAAATTAAGCAGATTTATCCAAAGAAAATAAATTCATTTATTCAATATAATGTAAATAAAAGTAACGAATAAATAACTTTCAAAGATATTTATTATGAATTATTTTTTTTGGTTTTCTTGTGTACGTATAGGATGTGTGGAGTTGGTTCTAACATATAATGTATGTCCATTGTGGGTAAAAGTTTGATGCTCCTATCTCTAGAATGGATTTCAAGTGTTCGTCTGACAAGTTAGCCCTGTACTTTGATTTTATATTTATTTCTTGGTTAGTTATTTAGTAAAATGTTATAATATTTGAAGTATTTTGACGATCTATTTAAAAACTGCACGCAGCATCAGACGGGTTGCAGCGGGGCCGTGATGCTGACCTCGTTCATATCTAAGCTGACCTCGTTCATATATAACCACGACAAAGTTCAACTTAAAATTTTATTTAACTCATGTTATCAAAAATCAACGGTGGTATCAAGAAAACGAGAGAGAATAATATCCGAGTAGAAAGACAGCGGGAAGAAATACTGTGGAAAAGATGCGGTATTTGTTAACGGTAATTTGATGTATTTATAATATACACACACTTATTATTTATTAATAGTACATATAATCTCAATTTTCAATTGTAGTGTATTCACTGTTCATAGCCTAAAGGTACCATACGGCTATGCTATGAACAATAAATACATTACAATAGAAAATTGGAAATTTTTTAGAATATTAAACTATTTAGTATTTGAGGACAACGCTAATGGAACATTGTCTGTACTTATCGTTATGACTCGGCCTCTGCTACCTTCACGTAAGCTACGTTGATTTTTACAAATCAATGTTGTGATCAAACAAATGCCTGAATATAGGGAACCTTTTTCACTAAACGTAGACAAAATACAGAAAGGGAGGGCGAAGAGGGACACGCAAAAAGAATAGAGACCGAGGGGGAAGAGAAGGAGAGATATTCTGAAAAGGAATAAGTATTGTTTAGAAATGTTTCGCGAGGTGTAAAATACGGAGGTCTGGTTTCAACAGTTCAGAGCAAAGTCAAAGTTAGAAAATTGCTACTACGAATTGTGGAGGAGACACCTGGGGGACATTGGTGGTTTCACTGAGCATCGACATACAGACCTGTTCACACCGGCTGTTTGGAAGTAAGGATAGCAATAAGAAATGACTAAAGAAAAGTAACCATGAAAGGAAAGCGGAATAGGAGAGAAAGGCATCGTGACAAAGAGAGGTAGAAAGAGTTAAAGGAGGGTAGAGGGTATTAGAGAGACTAAAATTGACTGATCCAGACAGGCGGAAAGGTAGGGAAAGGTCAGAATCAGAGTTAGACGCTTTTTTTAAAATGACAATCTCAGTATTCACCTTTCGTCTAAGACTAGTTAGCTGTGTGTGCGTGTGTGTGTGTGTGTGTGTGTGTGTGTGTGTGTGTGTGTTGTTACCGATCTACAAATGGTGGTTGTTTTGTGTTTAGTTTAAATAAAAGTTTATAATTGTTTAATAGTTGCTTAAAGGTATTCGCTGATGTAGTTCCCTTCACTTACCATGTATTTGTAGAATGCAGTCTTCTAAAGTAGACCCTGTAATATAACTTCACAACACAAAGCAAGTAATATAATATTTCACTGATGAAAATTAAATATAGGTTGTAATCAAAAGTCCTGTAAGTGATACCGATTCAAAATTCAAAACTCTGGCGCTGTACACTGTACTGCCACCTTCTGATAAAATGACTGCTCTTGATCTACTTGTTTTTTAAAATAAAGACTGATTGTAGATAAGTAAATTGTAGGTTTATTAACATCAAATTAATGGAATACAATCAAAAAATTCCTTCAAAAAATTGATAATCACAAATAAAAATAACTGATTCTAATACAGAGATTTTTGTTTCTCAAGGTCGGTAACACTGTTTGTTTTGAAGTTACAAATTATTAACCAAATAGGGTTAACTTTATTTTTATATTGTTACCAAAATCGTGTGTTCTGTTAGACTACAAGATACGAATTGGAAAATGCTTAAGTCTTTTTGTTATGCATTAACAGAAAAGTGTTTACAAAATAAAATAGTGAATGAGATCATATAAAGGTAAAATATCGTATATGGTACCCCTGTTGTATGGAGTACAGGTTAAAATGTCGTATGTACGATAATTAACTCAACAGTTGTTGTTTTAAATTATTCTCTCTCTCTCTTTTAGAATCATTAATAAGTAATTATCATTAAGGATCCATCAATTTAAAATTTATTCAAGTACTTGTTCTTGTTATCTTGTTAATCAAAATAATTTAAAATAGTTACTCATTTGGTAAGATATGGAGGTTAGTTTGTACCTCTTCAAGTCACTTATTGACAGTAATTATTGATATTATATATTAAAAAAACTTGCAATAACATTTAAACTTTCATTAATAACATATTTTATTATCATTAATTAACTTTAATAACGTTCTTGAACATAATTACTATAATCATTAACCTTCGTTACAGGTTAGTCAAATCAGCATCTAACCTTGAAAATCGTCAAAAGTTAGTTAACTATTAAAATTTGTTTAATAGCTTTTTAATTATGATTAATCATTTATTCAATTAAAATAAATACAAGGAACGTTATTTAATAAGTGGGTTAATTAATAAAATAGCATCTTTGAGTCAGGTAGTTCCATACTTGACTCAAGTATGACAACAACAAATATTTTTGGTTATTAGAAATGCATAAAAATTGTTAAAATCGTTTAATTAGTTTTGTACTCCCTTTCTATTTCACATATCATGCCGATATTATACACTGGCATGATTTTCATTGTTCACCACACTGTATTCACTCACTCGAAGGATCATAAACTTGATTCAATTTTATGGTTATGTTTACTTCCGATGTTTAACTACTAGGGTCGCGCACAAATTATAACAATACTCTGCTGCGACGGTCCGTAAACTTTCACTCTGAATGACAAAAACTAAGTGTTGCCGCTCCGGACAAATTCTACTTCGAATCTGTCGGGATTAGCTCTTCTGATTGGCTGATAAATCTATACTCTCGTCCCCCAAACACCTTTTCAGAAATTAATTTTCAAAAATTTTACAATTCGACTTTGGGTCGGAGAGTATTTATGACGTCAGCAATTTGTTTGCAAGTGATGAATATAATTTATTTTGCTGATAACTTTTTTAATACTGTTTTAGTTGGAAAACTAACAATTTTATTAACTCTCGGGTGCTCAGCTCTACAATTAAAGTTCAAACAAGCCATAAATCCGTCCATTGATAAATAAGTTAGCTCCTTCACTATGCACTTATTGTGGATTTTATTTATAATATAAGTCCTTCCACTTTTTTTTCAATAAGTAATTATTACTAACACTGTTTTATAGCAATTAGAGTCATTTCCTCTTATTATCTAATCACAGATTATTGTTTGTTAGCAAATTTATATTCATGCACTGTTCCAAACGATTAGGGATGGTATGCCGGTGCATTAATTCTTATTATTGTACAAAATGATTTATCCTAATACAATTATTCCTATGGTACATTGTTTCTTAATAATTAATACACATTTATTCAAAGTTTTACTTCTCAAACTGGTTTTGTTCATGTATACTGTTTGTTCATAATATTACATGTCTGGGCTTTTGATATTTTGATACTTATTTTATATGATTATTGATTAATTAACACTGTATTCCTTTCTTGTAATTTGACTGTTGGTGAGGTTTATTGTGTGTCTTGTTGCTATTATTCTCACTGTTGTGTTATATGTCCTGAATTAATTGTAATTATGGTGCTTGCAGCTACTTTCGGTTGACATGTATAATTGGTTTACATTATAATTCAATAATTTTATGTTTTTAAAAACAGTAAATGGTTCTCAAAGTAGTATTTCCTATTTGTCTTACTACTGGTATACTCTTTTGTTCTTAAGAATCTGTTTTAATAGAGCTTTTTGTGTAATTATGAGGCGTCACCTCTGCCTTGTTGTTCTGGCCATTCTTTGTTTACTAATTATTAAGTAAATCTTGGTGCTGTCTACTTCTTATTGGTGTTAGTTTGTTCCTTATAAACTCTATTTTGATTGGTGTATAATAGAAATATACTTGTGTGTGTTTTTATTATAGTTACTTTTGATTTTACATTGTATATGTTGATCAGTTGAGGTTATGTTAATCCATTGTTGGCTTGGTATAATATATGCCTTTGAATGTCTTTCATTCACAATTTCTATTTACATATTCTACTAACAAATCTCATTACTAGATCTTCAACACAGTATTATCCTTATTTTACTAATATTATATTTTAATTGATACACATTATTAATTATTTATTTATCATCAACATGTACTATGTGATTACTTTTTGTAATGCATATTAGGACTGAGTTACTTACTCTAAATTGTCATAATTACTTTCATTTATACACATAAATAACTATGTTATGTGTTGTTTCATGTTATTGGTATAAAACGTGTTCATTTCATAATCATTATCTTTCATAATCAGTCAGAAACAATTATTCTGAAACAGTCTTAATTCTCTAGCTATTTTGAGTAGTTATTTTGTTTCTATCAGAAATTCTGGTGAGGTCTTATGTTTTATACAGTCTTATCTGTGTTTCACAGATCACACACTAAATGTTTGTATTTTTTCATGAAGATTATTGTTTATTCTACTTGTCACTGGTTCCAAAAATATGACACTTTATATTGTTAGTGTTCATTGGGTTTGGGGCCTGTGATAGTATTTTATGCACTTATAAAAGACGCATTGTCATTGTTTGTGTTTGTTTATCACTAGTAAAATTTCCTTCTTCATGTTATCCACTCTTCTTAAACATCTCTTCCTCTTCTTATCTTGACATTAAAATGCTCATGGGTTTTTGCTATCATATGTGTCCTCTTCTTGGGAATCCATTCTTCATTCATGGGTATGTCCCCTCGTTCATTTTGTATGGGTCTGGTCCTTGTGTACTTTTCTTCTCATTACATATATTTTCTCTCACTTATTGTATGTGTATCCTCTTCTCCTCAGTTTATATTCTTCTTTGTAGAAATACTCTACCCATTCATAGGTTTGTATTGTATGTTTTCTTCTTATGGTAGTTTATTCCTCACTCATAGATATGGTTTCCTCTTCTTTTAGTTATGTTTCCCTCACTCATAGGTCCTATTGGGTCTTGTTTTCTGACTTAGTATTTTAATTCATTTTTCTTCTTTTTCATTATATTTGATGATCCATTTAGTCTTAACTTCTTTCTTTTCTGGTGCTTCCCCCCATTTTTTTATTGTTATCTATTTATTGATATAGTGTGGTTGAGCGTTACTCTTTCTCTTATTAGGTTTTAATTATATTAGTCAAGACATGCATATGTTATATTCTTAGGTTTTGGGGTGTTAGTTATATTTTCTATGTAACGATGATTTTGTTACGTTACAGTGTGTGTGCACGCGCGAATGATGTGAACTATGCATAACGACTTAGATAATTAAACGTAAGTTCAAATTAATAGCTTTTATACGTGACCAGAGATCCAAGTTACCCCCCCCCCACACACACACACACACACACACCCGTCGTTTCTCTCTAGTGTATAAATCGTGATCTTAAGTCGTGATGCCATCTGTTACTGTGTTCAAGGTCATTGTTGTCATCTCGTAACTGTTGTACACAAATCAACTACGTACGTTTGACTTTATCTGAGTTTTCCGTTTAAATTAAACTCTGTTTTTATGTTTATAATTTCATACTACAATATCTGCAAATTACCTTATGCATAATCGTCTTCGGATTTCGTCATTTGCTAATTTGGATACGTTGTGATTCTCATGATTCCTACTGATCTTGCTGATTGCTGCACGTAAAAATATAAAGTCACATATTGTAAACTATTCAGAAAATATTACAACAGAGTACGGTAATCGTTGTTTCATTGCCGGCCTCATTGTTGTTGGAAATAAACTCCGGGCTATTGGGCCGTGGTCCATTGTTTCAGACGTTTCGGCCCCCCACCTCTGGAAGCCATCTTCAGTGAATAAAACGATTCACCACAACTGACACGTTGTTCGTCAGAGTCTTGACGAAGCAGAATTTTGGCACAATAGTGTGGTTACTTGACGAACATTGTGTGTATTACATGACGATATACTTCAATATTGTCAACCTTAGAAATGAATGATATGCTTTATTTTCCTGTGAGGTTGTTGAACAAAAATACTTATAAACATATACATAAGTTAAAGAAATACAAAAAATATTTACATTGAAAAATATATCTTAGTAATAAAATACGCGCGCGCGAGCTCTTGTGTGTATAGAAACAGGAAGTTTTACAACAAAAGCGTACAGAACAGTATTCTAAACCTACAACATTCTGTAGCATTGTACGGTTACAGGAAAACGGTTACAAATTTAAATTGACCTCAATTATTCGCAGCATATAAACAAATAATAGCAATGTCGTTTACTAGGAAATTTATATTGTTCCGGATAAATTGAATTGGAGTCGGCAAATTTTGTTAGTCGGTTATTGTGTTGTTCAAAACAACGGCAGGTACTATTGAATTGCAGGAACGGATAAAGTTACAGTTCCGATCCCGCTAAATATCATTTGTTTATTTAATTATTACTATGGTAATTAATTCTGGTCCCAATGGTGTTGTCGACATCTTTATACGCGTCAACAAAAGAGCATAATTTAAAGGGCCTAAATCGTGCGAACGGGACAGGATATCACATTCCAAGTTAAACAGTGCTTTCCGTCGTGCAAACGTCATACTGTTTATTTAGACAAAATTATTTTTTATACAGTTATTAACACTTAAATTATTATTTAACAAAAATTCAAGTACCGTCTGCCTAGTGGCAAAAGCTAAAGAGCATGATAATGTCTTTCGGCCGCCAGCTAAACGCAACATTTGCAGAAAGGAAACAATCAGTCAGTCAGTAACCATAATAATGTTGCGTTTAGCTGGCGGCCGAAAGACATTATCATGCTCTTTAGCTTTTGCCACTAGGCAGACGGTACTTGAATATTTTTTTTTTGTTCAAAGAATTCGTTTTTAATTTTAGTCATTTAGTTCACATAAGTCTACTACTCTTTCTCCATTATCATTCGATACCTATTTTAATGAATAGATCGTTAGCTGAATCACATACGAAGACAACCATTAACTAGAGACAATAACCCCAATAACCTATCTACAGCTATGCAGTGTTGTTCGCTTGTTAGGTCTTTAATCTGCGACGACGTTAGCATGTTAGCGGTCGCGGTTTTAGTTAACGATTCCCGGCTGGTAAATTGTGCTAACACTTGATTTTAAACTTTCAGGACGCTTTATAAATCTGGTTTAATTGTTTGCAGTGATATTATTTTTAACACATTATATATATTGCGACGTATCAAAACAAACGTTTATTTACAACAATCCCAATGACGTCACGCAAGAATGACGTCATGCAGCGTGATGCGTTACAGTTTACAGCGTTACAGAAATTTTCAAATGATGGCCAGCCAAAAGACATTATCATGTGAAAAGATGTTGTGCTCACATGCTGTTATTTTACAATGTTAACTAACTGTTACATTTACCTCAAAATATTTAATTTAGAAATAAAGATTTCGCTAATATTTAACTCCTAACGATTGATTAAATGGTTTATACACTTTGTATAAATTTACATTAGATTAAGTGACAGGTTTATTAGTGACAAACTGCACTTTCACTTGTCAACACTTACGTTTCTTATTTGCCTCGAACGTTTCGGTGTGGTGTACACCTTGCTCAGCGAGGTTTAAATACAGAATGTCGTAAACAGTTTTAACGGATTTTTTCACAGGTTGGTGGGATGGTTGTGGGGGGGGGGGTTGGTGTTGGGATTCAAAGTATAGTTTGGTTTGTGTATGATTGTGTCAAAGAGTACGTGTGATTTAAAGTGTAGTTGGTCATTTAATATGTTGTTTGGTTGTAGTGTGTGGTGTTTATATATTTCATACTGTTCAGCCGTGTTCAGTTTCCTACTTTATGGTAAGTAGTGTAGTATTTCGAGGTTGCTTTCTATCTTGGTGTAGCTGTGGTTTTCAGTCTGTATGTGTGTGGCGAATGCGGAGTGCATGTAGTTATTAGAAAGGGCTTTTGTGTATTTCCAAACACGTGTTAGACAAAATTTCTACTATTATTTTTGTCGTCCCCTAGAGAGTTGCTTTCAAGTCAGCTGACGAGCTCTCTCTGTCCGGTCGCAGTAGGCTAACTGACTCAGCCCATGTTTGCAGCCATTAGGCTACTATAGCCTCATCTACACTAGATGCACACCCTGCTGCCGATGTCCACTATCCTGCCAGGCCAGTGCCCAGAATATCCCCAGACTGCCCTGACAGAAACCCCATCTCTCGTTTGCTTACCGATCCACTCCGCCGAAGTTATTGGTTACCACAACTTTGGAGTGGATTGCTTGGCGTAACAGGGCCCACCGGCGTGTAGGTGAGAGTGGAGTTGAGGTGGAGAAACTGGTGCATTTCTGTTCTATAAAAATATGTGTTTACGTCACACCCCCTTTCGACAAGCCTCTAGCATCACAAAAAGTTCATTGGAAGAAGAAGAAGAAGAAGAAGAAGAAATTTCTAACTGTTTAAAAAAGACATTAGTACAATAATAAATAGTTTTAGTATGGCTCGTATTTTTAGAAAAAATAAATTTTATGTCTAACAGCGTTCAATATATGTATGTGCAAACATTTACTACATTCAACAACAAAACCAGACGGAAAACGTATTTCAGGTTAAGCAATGGATGTTAGTAACAAGGCGTAGGGATTGTACAGTATTTACATTTTACAATTTCGCCCGCCGGTACAACACACACACCGGTACAACACAATTTACGTGGTCGGTTTCAATTTAACCGGAACAAAACCTATCAATGTAAATTAGATTTGGATTGTTTGCGCTATCTATGAAACTGACAGAGTTGATTGCGCGCTTTCAGACTGCTGCAGTCTGTAATCTGTAATATGCACGCACTATACTACACAAAATGACATACATATTGTTATTGGTATCCAAATCACTTCGTTATTTATAATTTAGTAAATTACGTTATATCCGTCCTGTGACATCGTTTTATATTTTAATGACGCATTTCAGAACATAAGTTCCATCATCACATTAATTCACTCAGTTGAGGTCGTTAAATGTTAAAATCGCATTACTTTGTACTTACACACGTCAGTATGGGTGCGCACCCTATCAAGGGTGACCGGATACACTCGGCAAAGGGTTAAAAAACGGGATCTAAAGGGGGTGTGACGTAAACATACGGTTTCATGGAATAGAAATGCACCAGCCTCTCCACCCCAACTTCACTCTGACCTACACGTCGGTGGGCCCTGTTACGCAAAGCAGTCCACTCCAACGTTGTGGTAGCTAATCCCTTCGGCGGAGTGGATCGGTAAACAAACGAGAGATGGAGGTTCTGTCAGGGCAGTCTGAGGGTATCCTGGGTCCTGGCCTGGCAGGGTGGTGCACATTAAAGGCCAACGGCTGTACACATGGGCGGAGTCAGTCAGTCAACTGCGATCGAGCAGAGAGAGGTCGTCAGCTGAGATGAAAGCAACTCTCTATGGGAAGAGCACCCCAAAATCAAAGTTCCTTCTCCTCCAGGTTTGGGATTAGATCAGAAAATTTACATAAACCATCTATCAAACTCTTTTATGTGGAGAAACTTTAAGGAGGTCTTGACTCAGTAATAGCTTGTCGTGCCGCTAAAGAAGAAGATACAAACAAAATATTGAGCTCGATGTTAACCACGATAAAAATCTACTGTTTCATTATTTGTATACTTTCAATCATTTGACGACAGAAAAATAAAATCAGCCAAAAACACCTGGACATTTTCGAAGCAATTTTAAAGTAATCATTGTAAACAATTTGTAGTAACTATATTGAGTAATTATTTGCTTGTCTCCCATCTGGCGAGTCCCAGGTGTCGGATAGAGGTATAGAGGTATGCTTATCAGATATGGTGTGTACCGGGGAGCTAAAATACTAGTAGCTGACCAATACTAGCGGCTGCTGCTTTGTAGTTGGATATTGGTTTATCAAAGGATAAATAAAGTGAACCTTGATTAAAAATTGCATGGTGTTCCTGGTTAGAGGTTAATACAATGAGCCATCTCACCATTCATTGGAAAAAATGCTAAAAATCCAAATAGCTTGGAGCCAAACAATATTATGTGTTAGTAATGGACCCGTTCGAGGCCGCATATTATTAAGAGTCATACTTAACAAAAGACATAGAAGATGGACAAAGAGGAGGCAGGCCGGTGAAGTCGTAGAGAGCATGAAGCGGGTGTGCAGGAGTGGTTTGACAGGAAACATATGGGACAGGAAATGAGCGGCGGTCGCTACGGAGTAGTCAGCCGTGAAAAATAGAGTTAATGTACGATATTAATTGATGACTTGTTGAGCAATTGGTGAAACATATGAATACAAAGTTTTAAAAAAATATAAAAAACACTTCGTAGGTTTCAAATTTTTATTTAACTCTGACACACCTGTTTCAATTTATTAAGCTACTTTCAAAGTGATCAGTGAACAGCTAAACTAAACAAAGGATGTAAGTGTGGTGAAAATATATTTAGAAATATTAATTGCAAAGCTTTCACATGTTAAACTTACTTTGTTTATTTTCCTCGTACGCGTTTCAGCGTGATGTTCACCTTCCTCAGCGAGGTGTGATACAGAATGTCCGGAATTTGTAACGGTTTTTTCTAATTGGTAGGTTGTTTGTGGGGGTGTGGAGGTGGAAGGAAGTTGGCGCGGGATTCCGAATTATTTTATGTTTTCTGTATAATTGTGTCAAAGGGTGCGTGTGATTTAAAGTGTAATTGGTCGTTAAGTATGTTGTTTGGTTGTGTTGTATATTGTTTGTATATTTCGTATTGTTCTGCTGTGTTAAGTTTTCGACTTTTAGGTAAGTAGTATAGGATCTGAAGATTATTTTTTATGTTGGTGTAGCTTTGGTTTTTTGTACGTATGTGTGTGGCGAACGCAGAGTGTATGTTGTTGCTGGATAAAGCTTTTAAGTTTTCAGAATATCTTGAAGGAAAAGCTCTTCCCGTCTGACTTATATAGAAACTATTACAATCATTGCAGTTTCTATATAGGCCAGACGGGAAGATCATTTTCTTCAAGATATTCTCAACACCTAAAGCTTTATCCAGCAACAACATACACTCTGCGTTCGCCACACACATACATACAAAAATCCACAGCTACACCAACATAAAAAATAATCTTGAGATCCTACACTACTTACATAAATGTCGAAAACGTAACACAGCAGAACAATACGAAATATTCAAACACTACACAACACAACCAGACAACATACTTAACGACCAATTACACTTTAAATCACACGCACTTTTTGACACAATTATACAGAAAACATACAATAATTCGGAATCCAGCGCCAACTCCCTTTCACCTCCACACCCCACCACACAATCTACCAACTAGAAAAAACCATTACAAGTTCCAGACATTCTGTATCACACCTCGCTGAGGAAGGCGAACATCACGCTGAAACGCGTACGAGGAAATAGACAAAGTAAGTTTCACATGTGAAAGTTTAGCAATTAAAATTCATTAAGTGCTGTGAATGAAGAAAATGAACATTCAAAATAATATACTGTATATTTAGGGCTTGTATCTGGACATGTGTGGGGTATGTTTGAAGTAGGGGATAGAGGAGCTAGTGGGAAGGTCAACTGTCTGTGCAAACTAAGTGTCATCGGTTTTTCTTAATTTTTTAATAACTTTCCATTTGTATTTGTTGTTAGATTAATTATTTACGTAGAAAAAGTTATCGTGTAGGTTGCCTGTGAAGCTGCAGTATTAATGAAGCGTCAAATCGACACAGTAATGTAGCAGATACAAGTTCGCGCTCTCCGTCAGTCAGGCTCGCTACAAACATATATTCGTAACACGTGTATCACCGCCGGGAAGACCGTAGTCTGGTGGAAGATGTGTGGGTCTCAGTGCCACGACACAGCCGTACTTCAAATTGGACGACTATTTGTGTTGATTACAAATAGGACTTAATGAAAAATCCACTACAATTAGGATCTTACTTTTAATTTTTATCAGCTCTATGCAGGCTAGTTTATTCGTCTATGAACACATCTGTTTCAGATTTTTTGCTTATTTCCTCTTTACCTATTTAGGGCCCATTTACGGTAAGAAAAAGATGCCTTAAAGAGGTTTTATATTTTCCCAAAAACTTACCAATACCAAAGTCTGTTATTTGAATTTCCATTGTCAGTATGATGACCTGGTAACTAGTGCGTAATTCATTTTAGAAAGCCGATTCAGATTCGTAACTCGGCAAATAAATTGCTCTGATGTTCTCAATTACCTATTTGGCAGGCACAGTATATTTAATAAAACCTGGTTGTTGCTACTTCTCGAATACAGCGAATCACGGTATACACATAATTTGCTGTCTTGTCACAAGCGACAGTAGACATAATTAATAAGTGACGAAAACGGTTAACTCACACGTTAGTGTAACGTATTACTCGGCTTTAAATAACTAATCGGAAGGCAAAATTAACTAACCTAAATAACAACTTTTAATAAAGTGGATACACAGGATTCAGTTTGTTCGTTTGTTAAATTTTTGTCTTATTACAAATACACTGTGCAGAATGCTATGTTATATGTCAGACAATGTGGCCGTGCTCTGAAACATCGCATTTCTGAACATAAGAAAGAGATTTTAACCAACACAGCCAACACAGGTTTTGCAGAACATTGCTTACAACACAATCACTTCATAGATACAAAAAACATATCACTTCTGCACAACATAAAAGAAGGTAAAAAAATGTATTAAAAATTATAGAAATTAGAAAAGCAATCAAAATTAACAAAAATTTAACAATTCGGTGTATCACCTTTATTAAACGATGTTATTTAATATAGTTAATTTATATTTTACCCTTCCGATTATACTTAGTTTTTAAAAACACTTGACCTTCCCTTACTAGCTTCTCCACCCCTCCATCATACACCCCACACATTTTCGGATAAACACCCTAAACACATATTCAAATCCCTTACATTCTTTGTTTAGTCTAGTTGTTCCTTCTTTTTGAGAATAGTTTAATAAACTGAAACAGCTGTCAGAGGTAAATAACAACTGTGAAATGTACCAAATGTTTATATATTTTACAAAAACCTTTGAATAGAATTAATGTAGTTGATCCTGATGAGACAGAGCGGCTCAAATAAAACGTCTACAACTCGTTGAGAGATGTCAAGTTTTGTTGATAAAGATACATTACGTTTTCCAACAATTGAAAGACTTAATAACTTATAACGCGATCCTCAATATCCGTAAAATACATCGGCTACATACGGCGCAGACTTGATTGTGCTTTTGTATACACAGAACGATACTAAATATTCTGATGAACACTTTCAAAAGCACAGACAAGTTTGCTTGCACATTGAGAGGTCACAGACACGTCTATGCCTAAACGGTGGCAAATAGATTTTTCTTTCAAGTCCAATAAATTCACTACCCGTCCGAATCTCGCTAACACACACTGGATAAAAATTGTTCACACGCAACAAAATGTCAACTAGTATAAAACACACACCCACACCCGTCGTTTCTCTCTTGTGTATAAATCGTGATCTTAAGTCGTGATGCCATCTGTTATTGTGTTCAAGGTCATTGTTGTCATCTCGCGACTGTTGTACACAAATGAACTACGCTACGTACGTTTGACTTTATCTGAGTTTCCGTTTAAATTAAACTGTTTTTTACGTTTATAATTTCATACTACAATATCTGCAAATTATCTTATGCATTATCGTCTTCGGATTTCGTCATTTGCTAATTTGGATACGTTGTGATTCTCATGATTCCTACTGATCTTGCTGATTGCTGCACGCAAATATAAAAAGTCGCATATTGTAAACTATTCAGAAAATATTACAACAGAGTAATCGTTCTTTCATTGCCGGCCTCATTGTTGTTGGAAATAAACTGCGGGCTATTGGGCCGTGGTCCATTGTTTCAGACGTTTCGGCCCCCCACCTCTGGAAGCCATCTTCAGTGAATAAAACGATGCACCACAACTGACACATTGTTCGTCAGAGTCTTGACGAAGCAGAATTTTGCCACAATAGTGGGGTTACTTGACGAACATTGTGTGTATTACATGACGATATACTTCAATATTGTCACCCTCAGAAATGAATTATGTGCTTCATTTTCCTGTGAGGTTGTTGAACAAATATACTTATAAAAAATATACATAAGTTAAAAAAATACAAAAAATATTTACATTTAAAAATTATATTTCCTTATAAAATACGCGCGCGCGAGCGCTTGTGTGTATAGAAACAGGAAGTTTTACAACAAAAGCGTACAGAACAGTATTCAAAACCTACAACGTTCTGTAGCATTGTACGGTTACAGGAAAACGGTTCCAAATTTAAATTGACCTCAATTATTCGCAGCATATAAACAAATAATAGCAATGTCGTTTACTAGGAACTTTATATTGTTCCGGATAAATTGAAATGGAGTCGGCAAATTTTGTTAGTCGGTTATTGTGTTGTTCAAAACAACGGCAGGTAATATTGAACTGCAGGAACGGATAAAGTTACAGTTCCGATGCCGCTAAATATCATTTGTTTATTTAAGTGTTACTATGGTAATTAATTCTGGTCCCAGTGGTGTTGTCGACATCTTTATACGCGTCAACAAAAGAGCATAATTTAAAGGGTCTAAATCGTGCGAACGGGACAGGATATCACATTCCGACGTGCAAACGTCATACTGCTTATTTAGACAAAATTATTTTTTTTACAGTTATTAACACTTAAATTATTATTTAAAAAAGATGTGCTCACATGCTGTTATTTTACAATGTTAACTAACTGTTATATTTACCTCAAAATATTTAAATTAGAAATAAAGATTTCGCTAATATTTAACTCCTAACGATTTATTAAATGGTTTATACACTTTGTATGTATTTACATTAGATTAAGTGACAGGTTTATTAGTGACAAACTGTACTTTCACTTGTCAACATTTACGTTTCTTATTTGCCTGGAACGTTTCGGTGTGGTGTGGTGTGGTGGTTTCTGTAGTTATTAGAAAGGGCTTTTATGTATTTCCTAACACATAAAAGCCCTTTCTAATAACTACGTACACTCCGCATTCGCCACACACATACAGACTGAAAACCACAGCTACACCAACATAGAAAGCAACCTCGAAATACTACACTACTTACCAAAAAGTAGGAAACTCAACACGGCTGAAGAGTATGAAATATATAAACACCACACACTACAACTAAACAATATATTAAATCACCAACTGCACTTTAAATAACACGTACTATTTGACACAATCATACACAAACCAAACTATACTTTGAATCCCAGTGCCAACCCCCTCCCACCAAACCCCCCAAACATCCCACCAACCTGTGAAAAAATCCGTTACAAATGTTCACGACATTCTGTACTAAACCTCGCAGAGGAAGGTGCACACCACACCGAAACGTTCGAGGCAAATATGAAACGTAAGTGTTTACAAGTGAACGTACAGTTTATCACTAATATTAAGTGCGTGAATGAAGAGGATGAACCATCAAAACAAGTGTAAGTGACAGGCAGTTTGTCTTGTAAATTGTCTTCACACGAAACCAATTTGTATCTGAATTATAAATAATTGTCCAGTGATGGCAGTTTAATTTTTTCCAAACAGTAGAACACGCACATTTGGTTAACCTCTTTCCCGGTACATTCCTGTCTCTCCCTTGAGTCATACACTACCTTTATCTCTTCCCCGACTAGCATACACTGTAAAGGTCTCAGTTCATATCTAACATGCGAAGTTGCAGTAACCGGTTTAGTAATTGTCAAGAAAATAAAATTATCTGTAGAACTATACCAAACGTTTGTATATTAATTTCCAATGAAAATAAAATACAAGTGGCAAGTCACCATTGAATCAGTTTAACATATGCACACATTCCTCTTTTCCAAGTAATGCTAAAAAAATAATTTTAATATATAATAAACAGAATTTGCTATTATAGTAAAGACAAATTTATATACTATCTAAAGAAGCAAATAACTACAAATATACTATTCATTTTTAAGTTGATAATTAAAGACATTTAGTTAAATAATTTAATATTTATTGTTTTTACAATTAAGATATATTATTTCCTTACTTGGAACATCTTTTGGGAATTAGATATTTTCCATCCTCAGCCACCTTATTTTTTGATATTGTTCAATATTTGTGTTCAGGTTGGTTGTTGCTATGGCTTCCTGTTGGATTTTAGTAGCTCAATTCGGTATTATTGTGTGGGAGTGTAGTGTATATTTTTGTTTTTGAGTAGTGTTAAGTATTACAAAATTGCGTCGTGTTTTGTGTTGATTTGTATTTGTTCAGGAATTATATTGTTTTGTGTTCTAGTGTGTTCATTTATTTGTATATTTTCTCATACATTCATTATTGTACCTTTGTGTGGTTTGTGTGTTATCAATGTCATGTTGGTTATGTCTGGGAATTCGTGTCCTGTATTTACTGAATGGGTAGCCAAATTAGAATTTTGTTTCTGTTTTTTTTTTTGTATGAGTTTAAGGATTCAAATTGTACATAACGGTTTTTAATTCATTTTACACTAACATGCTTGATTTGATTTTAAACGTTCGATACACATCAACATAATCTAAGCGTACTCATTGACAGATCATGTAACATAATACTCCGACGGCTCATTGATTTTAATGAATAAGAAAAAGATTGAATAATATTCAGTAAATACCAGAAAAACAACAAATATACACCAAAGTATTAAAGTAAAATCACTCAGACATGTGTCAAAATGTTTCTTTACAAACAAAATACAACGTGGGTAAACAAAAATAAAAACGGTATTGCGGTAATGGTATCGGAGGTGCAGTAGAAGACCAGATGGGTTTGCTTATCAGCCACAGTTACTGTAATTTTGGACTGTACAAACCAAATTACTATGAAATATTGTATACAGCAGCATATACAGTATGTATACGGATGTCTATCTCGGTGTCTTTTGTGTATGCACCTTCATACTCGTCATTTTACAGAAGCACTCAAAACTACATTTTTCGTATGAGCCTACACAGTTTCGTGTACAGGCTTACAATGGGTGTCTGAAACTACGCTTCCTGTGTCAGTATGCGACAAATGTTATCCGATCGTGTATGTGGTTTTCATGGTTACCGCAAACACACATTTAAGCCTGTGCATGTTTTCTCGAGTTTAGTTCAAAGTAACAATTGAGACACCATTCGAGAACATGGAACACAGTACTTGGCTTTTACACTCAGGAATCTGCACTTATTTAGTGCAACAATACATTTATTGCAACAATACATATATTTGCATATTTGCCCAGGGCGGTATGTTTGTAAATGTTTAGCATAGAAAATATATGATGAACAGTTTTTAACAATATTATGCAGGCTAAGAATTGTCAGAAAGCGTACACCTGTCTCGCGAGTGAATACAGCGCTTGTGTGTTTGTGTGAGTGAAGCCAGCTCGGACATGCAAAGTTGGGACGATGCGTACGAATTAGTGGTTCGTCTGTAATCAGGTTTTAACCGGATAAAAATAAACTAATTAATACGTTTCAAACCTGTGAACAAAGGCTTACTCCAATTATAAAGACACCTTTATATTAAGGAATTTTTAACGAATATGGTGATAAGAAAATTATTGCAGAAATATGCAATAGTAAAGAGGCTAAGTAATTTAATGTTAATTACTAGTGTAAGTTAATAGTAATTAATATGTGTGTTATATGTGAGTGACCAGAAAAAATTACGCAAACGATGATATCGCCCGTGCTACGCGTATGTTACGAAATCGCGAAAATGAACCAAAAAGTGATTTGTAATTAAAAGGACGCTTTGCACGAAGTGACAATATCTAACAGGTCGAAAACAGTCCTGGACTAGTCTGATCGCCGTCCAGTATAAATACCATCGGCAATTTTGGGGCGATCTCAGACTCAAGATATCTTCACACAACGTCACGCTGCTGGTCTGCCGACCGATCGAACATCTTTACCACACACACCAAGACTTATTGAGGAACTCTGGACCGTCACAAACAACAAACCGTAGAAACAGAGAACACAACCTCAGCATCAGCATCATCATCAAATTCTCAGGATTCAGAACACACACGGACGCAACGGTAACGTCGGCAGTACGCAGGTGATGAATAAACAATTATACTTTTTGTTTTTGAAAAGAACTCTTAAAAAAAAACTTTTATATGAACAGCAAAGACTTAAAGTTTTAAATATAATCACTGTACATAAACGTAGAAGGGTAGTTAAAGAAAATAAATTAATTTAACAAGAAAGTTTTAAAATAGTAATCTTTCGTTGTACGTTAAAATGTGTGTGTGTCAGTAGAAATAAATAATAGGTTAGAATTAAATGTAGTTTTGTTATATTTTTGTTTACATGTGATGAACATCATAGAAGGTTGTATTGTATTTTTGCAAACTTATAAAAGAGAATATTTTTTCTAATTTTTATATTTCTAAATTTTAATATTTGCATATTTTCTATTAATATTAATAAATCATAGAATGATTATATTGAAACGGTTTTAATTAATTATTTCATGTCATCAACATCTCACTCTTCTTTGAAAATTATTTTTTTATTGTGCAACTACATATACTTAACGCAACGAGAATACAAAACAATCCTGCGACCTGGCCGGTGTGATACACTTCATAGTTACGTTGAGTACATGGTATTGTGTTTGTGTAATTTTTTATAATACTTGTAACGTTGCAGTATATATGAACTGATGCAACACTAAGTTAACAACTTAATACAAATATTCTGTTCTAACATTCTGAACTTGTATAACATACTCAGTTTATTGAAAGTTTTGATAGCCTTTCAATATTTATTTTCCATATGTATTTATCTATTTGTACTCCACAAAGTACAAAATATATTTTAGTCTACTGTTGTGTTTGTAAAATTGTGTATGACGTAAGACAGGCGGCAGAATTGATAACTTCAGTGTCAACTGGAACGTGAACTGATTTAACGCGTAACAAGTTGCTCGTATGTATTTAGAGTAAGAGAGATTTTCCTAAAAATTGAATAAAATTCAATAAAATAAGATTCGAATAAAATTGAATGGATAATGAAATGTGATGAGGCATAGTACTGTTTATACGTTTTATCATCATCATCATCATGGATTAAACTAAGGATGGATTGTTCCTGTCTCAAACAGGCAAAGTCTAAAGCTGGTTATTGCAGCGCTTACTCGGACATCCCACACCTCTCCCTCCTTACGGATCAACTCACGGATCAACTAAAACTCATGTACTAAAATATTCTCATTGACGATACTACAGATATTATAATAAAATGTAGGTGTCATTTATTTTAAATTGTTTTTATGATTTAAACAATTAGAAAGTTGTGTAAATATGTTAGGCTAATAATGAACTAAATACGAAGACAGGAGTTTGAAATTGTTCAACTCAATCCCTCACCATAAGAGTACATTTTCTTTTATCATGAAGAAAATTAATTTTAATATTTAAGTTATTTTTAATAGTATCTAAAATTTAGAATTTGCTTACATTTTATAAAATATTACGCTTTTGTTAAATATTTTATGTAACATGGCATCAGTTAAAAGAAGAGAATATTAACTGTAGTTAATTAACAAGTTCTTTTTTAATTTTGGTGATATCCGATTGAATGACTTCTTTATGCAATTGATGTAATTCACCAATGGATGAAATTACTTCCAATAACTTAAAGAAAATCGATTCATTGTACTGCTAAATTAAATTTTTTGTTACGTACGGCAGCCTGCTGAATACAAAGCGTAAGCCATTGTTTGATAAAAAAAAGGGCCGTGGTGTTGTACTGTCAATAAGCCGATTATTAGATCCACACGATTAATACTAAAAGGTTAGTTTCAATAGACAGCGAACAGTTAAGGATTTAAAAAACTAACAAATTAATGAAAACGTCGATTGTTTCTATATAACTTAAGTTTAAGCATAGCGTTCTTAAACAGAGGAAGCGTGCGTTTATTATACATAGCATTCACAGAAACTGCCTTATTTAACTTTATAATGCTCATGGACAACATCTCTCCTCTATTTAAAGTTAAATCGTCTATACGTAAATCAAAATGTTGGCGGTAAAACACAACGCGGGCAATTTCCTTGGTACGTAAGCACTTTTCTAGCAGCCAGGTATCCATACTAATCAAATACACTATACTAGCATAAAATTCGGTTAAAAACTTTTACAAAAATTTGAATTGGGAAAACTAGATATTTAGCCATTGTTTACCACAAAGTGCCTGGATTAACTTACCAATAGCTTTGCAATAATCAGTGAAAAAACGGTGTGTCCCTATTTATAGTGAAAGACAACGCTGTCCAGAACGAGTAAGACTTTATAAGCTCAGAAGAGGAAAAAGTATGGCCCGAGAAGAAGATAAGTTTGGTCAACGAGTCGCAGGAATCAAACGGTTTAATATATGTCGGAGAGAAGAAGAACAGGAAGGATATTTGATCGTTTTATATTTTAATTGGTAACAATTATATTTGTTTAAGTCACAGCCGTATTATCTAGTGGGCAACACACATTGTTCGGGTCAGTAATGAACATTAAACCTTTCTATAATTGCACAAATAAATCAACGCGCGATGCCATTTTACAGCCGATGACTAATGGCATGTGTTGTCATTGGATTTGTCATGTATCTCTCCTGCTGACAACCGTATCAACGCACGGACATTATTGCCTTTACGACAAATTAGCACTCCATATGACTACTGATCCTGTCGTATGAGACATTTCAAATCCCAAATAACCCCAAGTATTAAATGTGGATAACATTAAAAGCTAAGTTTCTAGGTATATATAACTCATACACATTAGATAGTTTATGTTGTTGATAAATTATTTGAAAAGTTTTAAAAACAAAATTGAAAGAAGGTTACAGTACAGTAGTGAGGCCAGAATGCCTACATGCAAGTGAATGTGTAGCATTAAGTTATAATTACGACAAACTAGAAATATTGGAAATACGGAAGAATTAAGATAATATTAGTCCCACGAAAAACTTCAGAAGGTTTGAAATTAAGAAGTAATAATGAGGTATATCAGAGAATAGAAAATATAAGAGAAACGATGATAAAAAGAAGCATATTATTTTTTGGACATTTATATAGAATGGACGAAAATAGGTTAACAAAACAGATCTTCAGATATCTATGGGGAAAGAAGTCAAAATCAATTTGGATTAAAGAAGTTAAAAAGGACATAGGAAAAATAGTAGAGGGATAATGAGAGTTCAAACCCACTTTCACTTTCTATCAGCTGATCACTTTCACTTTCTACTGGACCACAGCATCCGCGTTATTTTTTTTATATGCCGCCTTTCGCGAGCCTAGATCACTTTCACTTTCTACTGGACCACAGCATCCGCGACTTTTTCGCTGATCTGTGTCAAGATCCGCGACTTTTTCGCGTATCTGGACCACAGCATCCGCGTTATTTTTTTTATATGCCGCCTTTCGCGAGCCTAGATCACTTTCACTTTCTACTGGACCACAGCATCCGCGACTTTTTCGCTGATCTGTGTCAAGATCCGCGACTTTTTCGCGTATCTGGACCACAGCATCCGCGAATATAATTTTTTTATTTTTTTATATGCCGCCTTTCGCGAGCTTAGATCACTTTCACTTTCTATCACTTGATGCATTATAGTGTATATATTAAATATATGATCAGGGTTACCAACCTTGCATGAGTTCAAATTTGTTGTGTGTTATAATGTATATTAAATCTATATGATCAGGTTTACCAACCTATGGTGGGGGGTTCCGACTTGATGCATTATAGTGTATATAATAAATATATGATCAGGGTTACCAACCTTGCATGAGTTCAAATTTGTTGTGTGTTATAATGTATATTAAATCTATATGATCAGGTTTACCAACCTATGTATGGGTTCAAACTTGATATGTGTGTGTATTATAGTGTATATTAAAATATATGATGAGGGTTACCAATCCTGCATTATTGTGTCTATAGAACAGATCTGCCAACATTTTTCTTCGGTGGGAAATTCAAACTATATTATAGTAAATTCTTGACGACTTCGATATCAACTCTCTCTCTCCTCCTCTCTCTTTGTCTCTAGACACAGTTGTCGATCACGATATAAACTCTCTCTTTATGTCATCAGTTTTACATAAGCGTTGTGCTACTTATGGATTATTGTAAGTAGCGATACTAAAATGTAATCACCAGGAAATATATATTTATCACCTACCTCGTTGCGTCCTACTTATAATTTTTTTTTTTTACACATGACAGTCATTGACCACGATTTAGAAATTAATATACTGCCAAGTCTGTGTGTGTGGTAAAGTGTTACGCATAAAAAAATCTCCTTGAAATAAGGTATTTTCAAAAGTTTTGGGTACACATACACACATTGTATATGTCTCTCTCTCTCGCTGCAAACGTTGACAAGAATTCCCTTATTCAAACGATTTGTATGTGTACACGAACTTAAATATAGTTTACAGACGATTGTAATTTTAAAAATTCATTTTTTGCATTAAATATATATATCGTAAACAATGAAATAATAATATTTCGTCATTGTAAGATTTTAATAAAACAATTATCAGTTTAAATAATAATTTTCATGATTGTAAGATACAACCTACAAATTATTAAAATGTCTCTCTCACACATTTCTGATTACTATACAAATAATTGCATGCATATTCGGAGGTTTATAACGAAATAAATTAAAATAAACCATAATTTGTTTTAAATAATTAAATATATATATTTACAACACTGTACACAAACTTAAAATATCGTTTACAAACCAGTCTGTTCAACGAAACAAGTCTATGCACACACACACACACACACACACACACACACACACCCTCACACACACACAGAGATACTGAATTAGATATAGTTGTTATTCGCTAACTTACACCAGAGGTCATTAACCTTGTGTACGACGTCCTACTTTCTAATTTGACACCTGTCAGTCATTAGCAGCGTTGACAGTAATTAGGATTAATTATGGATTATAAAGTATTTACTCTAAAAACGGACAACTCTACTTTCTAATTTGACACCTGTCGAGCATTAGCACCGCTGACAGTAATTACTCCAAAAACGGACACACATACCAGCTTTCCCCACTACAGTGTACAATATATATACGCAAAGTAAATTAGCGATAATTTCTCATTTGTCTGCCAGCGCATGCTGATACTGTACGTCTTACGTGTCTTCACATCGTCTTTGGTAAGTGTACAGATTTTATTTAAACGTAAAAATTATCAAGTGCATTATTTATTGAATTTAATACATGTGTGTGTGTGTGTGTATGATCAAATTATTATGTCTGCTACAATTTTCTGAAATATATTCTTAATGTATTTTTATATTAATTTTATTGTATGTACCGATTTTATTTACACGTAAAAATTATTTGCATTATCAAGCACATTATTTATTCAATTTAATACATGTGTGTGTGTATGATCAAATTATTATGTCTGGTACAATTGTCTGAAATATATTCTTACCGTATTTGTTTTTTTTTTATAGTGGCAATTTCGCATTTGACTACCTGCGTGAAAGCTATCACTGCATTTTTTTAAATAGTTGAAAGACTGTTGTAGTATACACACACAACTTTCATCATTAAGGGTGTATAGACAACACACATATTAGTTGGTGAGTGTACAGATTTTTTTAAACGTAAAAACATTATCAAGCGCATTATTTATTGAATTTAATACATGTGTGTGTGTGTGTGTGTGTGTATGATCAAATTATTATTATGTCTGTTACAATTCTCTGAAATATTGCTTTAAACAAACATTTTTTAATGTAACAAATTTAGAAAGCAGGTCACAGCGAATGATGACATTTATATCTCTCTAATTCTGTTGTGGACATGCATAGCTGTAAGCGGTGACCATTCCCTTATGAAAGTGGAATGTAGACTTTCCTAAATTATTTGCATTAAAACATCATCAAGCGCATTATTATTTATTGAATTTAATACATGTGTGTGTGTGTGTATGTGTGCGCGTATGTGTATGATCAAATTATTATGCGTATACATTATGGAGTGGGTTATACAAATAATAATAATAAAGTGTGTGTAATATATACATTTATTAAAATACATACACACAGCTCCAAGATTATATTAAACAGTTTTTACAATTAAAAATACATACACAGCTCCAAGATTATATTGTTACAACTATGAAAATATATCTAAACTAGTTTTACAATTAAAAATACATACACACACAGCTCCAATATTATAATGTTACAAATATGAAAATATATATTTAAAACTAGTATTTACAAAATATGTATAAAATAAGACTTAAACACGTCTATGTACTGTGTTGGACAATGGTGTATATTCTACAAGCGAATCATGTAGTATCATACAGTAGGCAGTCGTCTGTGTAGGAAAATTCATTGACAATTCAAATTCTAAACGTACATCAACCGCTGAAGACTTAAGCGCATCGTCTTCCCTGCTACAATCGAATACAAACAGCGGGGCTTTTGATTTGAATAATTCCGGTGTCAGTACTGGGCTGCCGTCTAAACGGTGGTAATACGAACTTTGAAAACTGGCGTACATATTGTACAATAATGCAAAACGGTCTTTCCCAATATCCAAGTTTAAATTATCGTAAGGATAATACTTGTCGTTTAGAAACAGTCTCGCATTGATCACGTTACAGTGATCAAATTCATCGGCGCGTGCTGTCAGTACATTCTTTCTTGCTGTCTGAAACGCTAACACAACAAAGCGTGGTTATTCTAGCTGACTCGAGGTCTTGACAATCCAATTCTGCCTTTTAGTCTGTGGTAAGGCAGGATACTCGTGCAACTCCCAGGTCCTAAAAGGCATAGTTATCGGGTGGTCTTTCTCTATGAGTCGTAACAGTGGTAATCTGTACGCATTAGCTACATGTACATAAGGCATTTTCCAGTAAACTTTATCTAGTTCAAGAACACAATTAGCAGTCGTTTGTCCGCTTACTAAAACCATAGCATTTATGTCGGTAGATGTGCGTAGGAGTATAAGTTCTTGTTTCACGTTCAGCACGATGCGTGTATAGTCTTCTGCGAATCCCATTAGCATTTTCAGTGGTATACAAAAGTTGAATTCGCCGTCATCATTCACTTTTAATATGTTCGTGGTCGGCGCCACCCAACCTGCGTTTTCCATTGCGTTACGTGTGTTGTTGTTGAGTGATAGAAAAGTTTTAATAGTTGACGTAACACCGACGTTTCTGGTATGGTCCACTACCACTCCGGCCAACTCGTAACGAATCTCTTCAAAGAGAAATGCTATAGCATTGTTCACCAGTTCCACATTCAGTGCAGTATCTGCAGCCGCACTAGGGTTTTTAACCAACTTGCCTTCGATGTAGAGGAAACTTTCTGACGGCAGTGTAAAGACGTCCTGTTGTTGTATTGGCACACGTATTTCATCATTGTTTCCATATCATGTTGTTGCGTACGGTGCGTGTGAGTGAAATGAAAAGTGTGTGATACTGTCTTCAAAGAACGGTTGCTGCTCCACTGATAATATTCCACTCGCCATGTTACTTGTTTACAACAACAAAACCCAGTGAAATCAGGAAACGGCGGTTAACTGATGTTAATCGTTTCAGTTTCGAACGAGTACTGATGCGTTTCCTAACTGATCTTTCTTCTTCTTCTTTTTTTATTACTGACGACTGTGGTAGCAGCGGTGGCGAAGAAACAAAGTACAAGCCCATGTCTATAGTCGTTTTAGATGTAAACGCACAGTGATGACTTCTCCGCGAAAATCTATTACGTCACCGTCCTGATCGTGTAAAGATAATGTTATGTTGTCCAAACGACTCACATTCACAGGTAGGTATATGACGTTTGTAGGCGATTCAATTATTTTGAATCCTGGTTCGACTGACGGATAGAACGAGTGCAGTGTGTGCTCGGTTTTACCGTTCTTGTATGATCCTTACGCTATATTACACCTTATCAGTATACTGTTCACTTTTATAATGTTAACTGTGGCGTCAGACGTGTGAGTTTTATTCGCTTCAAGCAGACGCTTTTCCTTGAAACCCAACATATCACCGATACCGTACACTGTTTGTTGAAATTCAATATCCAGTGCACAAGTCAGCTCACATTTCAGTGTATTGTTGTTAGGACGTAGACTAATCTTTGTGTCTCCTAACTGCTTTTTGAGGAAGGCTTCTATGTCACCGATTTCATAAGCACCTGTAGGTAAAGTTATCAAGTCCCACGTTGTTCCGTCTCGTAGTACTGGAAACACGTTGTTTTTTCCTTCAATCACGTTCGGTATACTGTTGTATGTAGTAAAGTCCAATAGACCTACATACCATTCGCCGTTTGTTAGTTCGAGAGGCGGGAAAAAGTCACATACAAGAGCAGCAGCATTCGTACCTGTTAAGGTGACCGACAGCGAAGACATCTTGTCGCTTACTGATCACTCGCGCGTTAAGAAGTCCAAACATAAATGCCCGCAGATGACTGTGTGTGGTGGTTGTTCACGTTCGTAATTGTAGTAAATGTCAGTGTCGGTTCCAAAATACTGTGTCAGCTCAAGAGGTGGCTGCATATTACCATACGCATCATAGTAGTAAACTTGTTTGTTTCGCTTCTTGTAGCAGACCCAGTGCGTAACAGGTCCTTCTGCACTGTCCAGATTAACAACTGCACTCTCATTCTTCCATGGTCGTGTGTGTGGTAAAGTGTTACGCATAAAAACTCCTCTGAAATAAGGTATTTTCAAAAGTTTTGCGTACACATACAAATCACTGTCAGACAATGCACGCACTGGTATGCAAATTAGTTTTTTTGTCTGTAAGGACGTAGGTATAGACCTGACGCTATTTTTTTATTGTTACGTTTATGTCTTGGGACTGTTTTGCGTTTGCAGGTCGTTTTGCGTTTGTTCGCAGATTGACGTTTAATTCCTGAACCCTTCTTCTTCTTGTTTTTTCTGCAACCACTACGCGTGCTCCCTCCACCCCCTGCCGATTTCGCCTTCATCGCTGCCGCTACGGCCGCCGCGTACGCTCTTTCGCTGATGCCTGAATTCAAAGCTTTCACTCGATCCCACGCCTTGCCGGCTAGCACACGATCCGCTACGCGTCTTCGTTCGTTGTCCTTGTACTTAGCGTAAGCGATATCGTGTTCGCGACAGGCTTCGTCCAGCTCGTTGATTCCGTGCTCGCCACGTACCAATCTCTCTTTGAGTTTTGTTCCAGGTCCACAGAATCGGTAGCCCGGTAGGTGTAATTCTACTGGTAATGCGTCCACCGCTCGATTAATCAAAGTAGGTACTGACGAAACGATAGCGGGCACAGTGTTTTTAAGTATTTTTCCAATTACACCACGCCCCATTCTTTTCTTACGAAGTACGTGCATTCTTGTAAACAGATCTCCAATCCTTGATTTCCGTTTCCGTATCGAGAAAGTCTATTAAACGCCCCACCTCTTCAATATATTCAGACAGGACTGAACGCTGTGTCGTGCTGTCTTGATATTTATAGACAAACTTTATTAGATTGATTATATGAGCGTGAAATACCTGAGTGACCTTGTACAATTCGGTCTTTATATGTAATTTTAATTCGTGCATTTGTCGTACAGTGACTGCGTCTTTGTCATTGACACCGTTCGCTATATTCGTAATTTTTCTTCCGGCAGCGTAGAAAGTATCGTTTTGCAAACTGATTGTGTGTGCATGTAAAAATTCCAAATTCACTGCGTCTTTGAAGTCAACAGGCGCTTGCACACGTGTTAGTCGACAGTCATTAACGATTACGTTACTGCACGATCTTTTTTCAAACTCTTCTCGTCTACGTATCGTTTTGTGGCTGCATCTCTTGATTTAAGCGGATCGTTTAGCCTTATTATTCGATGATCTTTTGCGTCTACGGTAGCGTTGTTGTTCTTGTACTGTAAGCATGTGTCCTTTACGTACTGTAAAGAAACAACATTGTGCAACTCTTCAGGATCACCCACGTTGCATATCTTTTTGTTTTTCACATCAAAGTGACCGTCGTTAGTCACTCCTAAACCGATATCCTCACGCAGACTTCGATGAGTTTCTTTTCGCACTCTTACAGCGCTGTCGTGTCTACCGAACTTGTCTACACTCATATTTATGAAGAAGAACTGATGGTTATAGAACGGTGCGTCTGCTTTTATATGATAATGCCGGTTTCACGTAATTCTTCCAATATCGAAACGATTTCATTCCGATGACCAGTATGGCCGCTATTTTGAGACGCCATTAACAGTCTCAATCTATTAACCAACTCGTTAGGATCATCCCAATGCACGTAATCGATTGCAGTGTTCGGTTTCATCTCCATATAGCCACTCCCTGTACGTTGTCGTGCAAACAATTTAGATATTCTAGTCGGTACTTGACGCCACTGTTACTGTTTATTCGCGTATTGTGTTTATATTTTTGTTTGTGTCCGTTGGTTGCTAGTAGTATAGACTTATATTTCCTCATATCGTCCTTATTGTATTTTTTCGGTAGTTTCATAAACAAAAGTTCATACAGACCAGGTGTACCCTCGTAAATTTTTCCTTTGACATGAAAGTTGTCGTTATCATCGATTTTTACATTTGAATCACCTATCATAAATTTACCACCTTCGTATCGAACACCATACATGCGATCTATAATCCGTTTACAGTCCGCCGATTCACACAAACGCATATATTTGTTTGCTAATGAATCCTCGCTGAAATGTGAAGCGTTAGGGTTCCAGGCGTCCTCTTCACTGAAATGAGAAGCGTTATGACTTTGCATACCACTTTCGTTTTCTGTCATTACGTGTTGTGTAGGCTCTTCTTGTTTTATCTGCTGCTTCTCCTCCTCCTCCCCCTCCTCCATCATGTCACCAGTTAACTTTCGTGAAATAGCTTCTAACGGTTCCAGAATCGGTCTGTAATTTTTTCTAAACGCCTCGTCGCTTTCTCTGATACCGTGTTGTAATGCATGATATTTTTTCCTTATGTTGTTGCTTAACGTGTCTATATCATACGCGAGTCGTTCCTCCTTATTCATTGCCATCGTGTGTTAGCAAGAGGACTGATTACATTACTACAGTGCAACCACTTTTATACTTCGTCGGAAACAATTATGAATCGATCAAAGCCGATTCTATATCTACCTTCATTTATTGGCGAGTCTTTGTCTATGACTAGAAATCCATAACGATCCTTCCACGCTTCCATGCAGACGTCTTTGAAAGCATCATATTTCATATCTATGCTAACGTGATCATTGTATGCATGTCGTAAATTTATATCGTCTTGTTTGAACAATATCAACAAGTTAGCGTTGTCACGTACCAATTGTTTCGGTATCTGGCTATATGTCTGGCATAGATAGAATGTGTCCACACCGCTATGTCTCTCCATAGCAAAATACTTTCGAATATTGTTTTGTCTTTCACACGATACATCATCGAATACGATAACAGAGTCGAGACCAGTGATTTCACTCGGTAGCGGGACTTCTTCGTTCTCGCTCTATGCATGATAACCTGAACCTTCATCAGCGAGTGATTTCATCACTGTTTCTAGCATTCTGTATTTTGGTTGAAATAATGGTTTTGAAAACACGTATACGTTGCGGAAACGTAGTCCGTTGGCATCAAACAGTAGGTTGAATAGCACATTTGATTTCCCGCAGGAACTTGGGCCTGTAACGATACAGCGAATACTGTTCGGTAATAGCGGGCCATGTTTACGCTTAGCACTACCTTCGTCACCAGCCAAAAAGTCCATATCCTTTATTGGTAATTTGTTTGCTTGCTGTACAATCTTCATCTTTGTGAATACCGAAAGCATACTGTTTTCAGCACGTGCTGTCACCTTTTTTATATTAGATCTTTCTTATGTATCCATGCATCGTGTTTACCATCGAAACCGAGCCAATGAACACGCACTCTGTCACCTTTGCGTTGTAACACCTTTTCCACTAGGTATACGTCGCCGACTTTGGACTTACTAATCTCGTGCTCGTAAAAACCACCTTTCAACACTTTGTTTAGATGATCTTTTAGCAGATAAGTGACGGGGATAGTAGTAGATTGTACTTTATCCACAGTGAATATTTCGTTAGTCCAATTTGGCGTATAACCTTTGGCGAACGTCATTTTGTGCTTACTTATACGAACACGGTCACCGACTTTAAATTTGGGTGGTTTCGTTGGACTGATTTTAGGCGCTGTGTTCTTCCTTATTCGTTCCAACACTATATGTTCGTTGGCGTCATTCACTTCACTAGGTTTCATACCAATGGTTCTGTGTGTGGTATTGTTGTACGATTTCAGTAATGTAGGTAGTAGATCCAACCAGCGGTAGTGTCCTTGTTCGCTGAAAGCTCGATACATGTGTGTCTTCAGTGTGCATGAATTAAACGTTCCACTATGGAAGCTTTTTTCTCACTATAGGTTGAGTAATGTTTCACATTATACTTTTTTAGCAACGCTTGTACTGTGCTGTTGTAATACTCCTTCCCGTTGTCTGTCTGTAAATATTTCATTCGATTAGCAGTTAGTATAGGCTCTAGTGCATGCTTTACTTCTTTTCCTGTCTTTGTTTTCAATGGTACAGCGTACGCGTACTTGCTAAACGCATTGATCACTGTCATCATGTACTTGTACCCTTTGTTCACTCGAGCGTATGGTATCATCTCCACAAGATCCGCTTGGTACAAGTCGTGTAGACCCTTCAATTCAACCGCGCGCCTAACGAAATTCCTTCTCGCTGCTCTGTGTAGCTCTAGAGCTATAGTCTTGCGTGCGTTGTTCATGGTTTAAGATACACTAACATAATACCGGCGTTAAAAATACTATATATATATCTATAACAGTTTCTTTGTTTTTCAGTATTCACTCTCACGTCTGAATATCACCATGGCTGACCTTCAACAGAATCCAGAACATCAGCAGGAACAGGGACATCCTCAACAAGGTAAAAAAAATTTACCAATTGTCTCTCTCTCTCTCTATAATTATGTAGCAAACAAAATTTGTTTGATATGAATTAACATATGATTCAACTCAGTCTAACAAGTATAAGATAGTCTCTTGACGTTGTTTAGAAATTGATATGGCGGAGAAAATTTTTTATGTTCTGACATAGGTTTGTCACCTTCTCCCCAATGTATTGTCTCTTGACATCGTTTAGAAATTGACATGACGGAGAAAATTTTTCATGTTCCACCATAGGTATGTCACCTTCTCTCCAATGAACTAATTCAATTCCGCAACAAAAGCATTTAACTCTATCGTCTATGAATGACATACTATGTCCACAAACATCATAATTTAGCGGATAGTAGTAAAACCCAGCAAACGCTAACTCGTCGGGGCTGACAAACGTCACTTCCCAATACTTGAACGATTTTTTTCTTTCACTTTCAATGCTAAAATCAGGAGTAGCTGCCATCTTCACAGTTAGCAATAAACTAACGTATTACTAACGTGTACTATATATTTATTTACCACAAACATGAATTTGTGTGTGTGTGTTATTCATCATTCCTATTAGCTAATACATGTGTTTCTATTGTTTCAGATATGACACGATTTTATATCATGCGAAACAGTAGTATTAGAGGATTCCTCATAACGTTTAATTATCTGCCCGTGTACACGGACACAGAAGAAGATCAAGATATAGTACCGATAATGACCGAGGTGCGACCTTTATTGTGCAAGGATATTCTGGCAGAACAAGCACGTTTACGCAGTATCAAATGGCATATTGCGTGCAGGATACGTTTCACTAAAACTGTGTTAGATGGTGACAGCGGCGAAGAAAAAGAGGTAACCAAAGACGCCGTCTTCCACGGACGTTGTCGTACGTTGCTCACGGACGACAACGACGAGTTGAACTGTCTACTCGATGAATCCTACGATAAAATCATGAATAGCATATCCAATTTTACCCGTGACGGGAGCGGATGGTCGGTGGATGCTGTACTGAAGCTGGAACTAGTTGTTGGACGGTACCGGCCTCTGGCAGCGTCCTCCTACCTTCCAACCCCGCGAAAACTTGCACTCACCAGGGCAGTAGTCAACATGAAGAACCCCCAAGATGAAATGTGTTTTCTATGGTCCGTACTAGCTCACATACACCCTCAACAAACGCATAAAGAACGTGTTTCAAAATACGCTCTCTTCAAAAACACCTTAAATATGTCCGGTATCGAGTACCCTGTTTCTATAAACTCACTTTCTAAATATGAAGCACAGAATCCCAACATTTCTATAAACGTTTTCGGCTATGATATAGAAGGCAATATCAGAAACGAATTAAAAAATGAGGTTTATCCGTTAAGAATTACCACCAATAAGGACAGATTACATCATGTTAATCTTTTACTTCTGTCCGATACAAATAGCCGAAAACATTACTGTCTTATCAGTATCATGAGTAGATTGTTATCATCCCTTACAAAACACAACGGCCAATCATTTTACTGCGACTACTGCCTGCATCGTTTCACCACAGAACATGGTCTGTCCGATCATCTCCCCTACTGCACACCTTACGGCGAGCAGAAAACCAAAATGCCTACAGAGGAGGAGAAGTTTATGTCATTTAAAAATTACGCGCACTGTCTTAAAGTACCCTTTACCGTCTACGCCGACTTCGAGTCCCTCATCACTCCACTTCAATCGTGTTCACCTGGTAACAACGTCCCGACGACAGTGCACGAGTTAGGTGAATTCTACTCAGTTGATAGCAACGGTGCCCGTCAGAAAATAACTTCTCCTCCTGTATCGTCCACATCATACGAAGCGATGCATATTCCGTCAGGTTTCTCCTATGCTATCGTCGATCATACACACAGACTCTGGAGAGAGGCTAAAGTTTATCGAGGTGAAAACGTCGTAGACATTTTCTTCTCGTGGTTGATGAAAGACGCCGAGGATATGATGAAGGTAGTACGACATAACGTAAAAATAATTATGTCCGATGATGACAATGTTGCGTTCACTAACGCCACCGTTTGTCATTTGTGTGAGCGCTCTTTGACAGACGATGACGAGGTACGCAATCATTGTCATCTTACGGGGAAATTCTTGGGAGCAGCCCACAATAGCTGTAATCTAAGCTACAAGATGCCTCGTCATATCCCCGTCTTCTTTCACAACCTTCGTGGCTACGACTGTCACCATTTAATGCAGGGTTTAGGAAAATATAAGGACCAACACGTATCCTGCATTGCAACATCCAGTGAGCGTTACGTGTCGTTCTCCCTGGGTCCCTTGCGTTTCGTAGACTCCTTTCAATTTCTTAATCGCTCTCTGGACACACTCGTTACCAATCTGTCCACGTCCGGGAGCCAATTTCCTTTGCTCAGAGAGGAAATGCTTAGACGGGGTTTCGATGAACAGACCAATCTGCTCGTACGCAAGGGGGTATACCCTTACGAGTACGTTGACAGCATTGATCGGTTCAACGAAACAAGTCTACCCGCTCGTGAACACTTTGATAACCGCTTGTTGGAATCGTCTATTTCGAACGCAGATTACGAGCACGCACAAAACGTGTGGAGTGCATTCAATCTGCGTACGTTTGGAGATTACCACGGTGTGTATTTGTTGACAGACGTAATGCTGCTGGCCGATGTCTTTGAAAGTTTTCCGAGACATGGCCTTACGCGATTACTGCTTGGACCCGTGTCATTTTTACTCGCTTCCCGGACTCGCTTGGAACGCGATGCTAAAAATGACAGGGGTCGAATTAGAGCTGTTAACAGAGATAAATCTACATCTGTTCGTCGAGTCTGGGATTCGCGGAGGCTGCGCGATGATATCCAACCGTCATGCAGTCGCTAACAATCCTTTGATTCCAGATCAGTACGATGTATCGAAACCGACCTCATTCATTCTGTATACAGACTGTAATAATTTATACGGTGCAGCCATGTCGCAACCACTCCCTTACGCAGACTTCCGATGGCTCGATCGTAACGAAATCGAGTCCTTGGACGTACGCAATGTGAGTGATGATTCCGACATCGGGTACATCCTCGAAGTCGACCTACACTATTCTGATACCTTACACGACCTGCATTCCGACTACCCGCTTGCACCTGTGCGCCAGCGCATAACACCCGATATCCTTTCTCCCTTTTCCAAACGTTTACACGAGAGTATATACAGATCATCGTATAACGAATCAGGGTCATCCGTAGAGAAGTTGTTAACAACTTTGGAGGACAAACAAAATTACGTTCTCCATTATCGAAATTTGAAATTGTATTTAAGTCTTGGCTTAGAGCTGAAAGCGACTCATAGGGTGTTGTGTTTTAAGCAAAGCCCTTGGTTGAAACCGTTTATCGATTTCAACACCCGCAAGAGACAAGCAGCCGTCAACAGCTTTGAAAAAGACCTTTTCAAACTGATGAGCAACGCCGTATACGGTAAGTCGCTGGAGAACGTACGGAAGCATATAGACTTTGAATTAGTCTCGAATGAACGACGGCTTCAAAAACTAGTTTCCACACCTAGGCTAAAACGTATGATTCGTTATACGAACGATCTGGTGGGGCTCTCACTCCGTAAAAATCCATTGTTCTTTCCCGTCCCGTGTATGTCGGCTTCACGGTGCTTGACGTTAGCAAAACGATAATGTACGACTTTCATTATCGTTATGCTGTCGTCAAGTACGGCCGCAACGTTAAATTGTTAATGACAGATACAGACAGTCTGATGTATAGCATTCAAACATCAGACTTGTATGCAGACATGAAGAAGGACCTACACGTTTTTGACACATCGGATTACCCTACGTCTCATCCTTGTTATAGCCTTAACAACAAAAAGGTTGTCGGACTGTTCAAGGATGAAACGTGTGGTCGTCCTATTAGAGAATTCGTGGGTCTCCGAGCGAAATGTTATTCGTTCCTTGTGGCCCACGAAGATCCTACCAAAGAGTGTCAAAAACGTGTATGTAAAAGTGTGCCTCGAGTTGCGATTAAGAGGAGTCTGCTACACGATATGTATCGCAAGTGTCTCACTGATCATTGTCAGTTTTCTACCAGTGCGCTTTGTTTACGTAGCGATCATCATACGCTGTACACGATGCGTGTAAATAAGCAAGCGTTGTCACCGTATGATGATAAACGCTATATATTAGACAATGGTCATGATACGCTTGCATACGGTGATTATCGAATACGAAAACGCATCAACATGGAGAACGACGACGACGACACCTCCCCACCTGCTAAAAAAAAAATTCGTCTCCATGTATAGTAACCCCCTCAACACTTGTTTCTTTCGTCAGTTGACGTCTCTCGGTGCTTCAGTCCAGACGTCTGTAAACGTAAGTTCACATATTAATATCTCAGCGATATTTGTATGTTTAAACATAATATATATATAGAGTTTGTAATGTGTGTGGTTTCTTTGTCTTACAGTATTATGGATAACACTGCGGTTATAATTGACTTCCAGTGCTTTTTCGACGACAACGGAAAATATATTTTGAAGGAACTGTCAATCATGGACGTTCTGAGATTTGCTGGTAGACATTGGATTTTGACTCCACCTGCTACATCCGTTACGAATCCCAAATACGTTAGGACAAACCACTGGTTAACATCAAATTATCATAGACTTAGATGGAGCGAAGGAGAGACACCGTACGACAATCTTGTTTCATTGTTAACATCACATACACGTATATATAAATATGTGTTTGTGAAGGGTTTTGAGAAAAAACGTTTTTTGCAATCAAAGATAATACACAATAATATCATCAATCTCGATGACTTTGGTTGTCCTAAAAACATACTGTATCTATTTCATGGAACAGAATGTCTTAGACATTTCAATTCTTCTGACCGTTGTGCCAACTATAAGGTGCATGCTATTCGGGAATGGATGATTCATGATTTTTGCTTTAAACAAACATTTTTAATGTAACAAATTTAGAAAGTAGGTCACCGCGAATGATGACATTTATATCTCTCTCTCTCATTCTGTTGTGGACATGTACATACATGCATAGCTGTAAGCAGTGACTATTTTCTTATGAAAATGGACTTTCCTAATGACATTGTTATATTTTTGGTGTCTCTAATTTCCTCTGTGGGACATGTTCATACATGCAAATGAAAGTTGGACACCGACGTTACCACCACCACTATCATATTGTACTGTCCTTTTGTGTCGAATATTCTGTCATTGTTTGGTTCTCTCTCGCTTGATACAGACGTGTTCACTAGTCTCTTCTAATAATGTCGTTTCTTGTAAAGTTTAATGCTGTAAGTGCTATCGAGTACAAACGATGTTCAGAATTGACAGTGAATAAAAAATATCCCATCATGGTCTTAACAAATGTGGACACAAAATATGGTAACTCTGTGCTTGCTACGTTGGAGGATGGTGACCGCCAGTATCGTGTCTATCTTCCCAAGAGGTATGCAGGTGTCTTCACGAATGAGGAGCTCAGACATATCAAACCTAAAGAACTACATTTAGTGTATCGAGGGACGAGAAATCAAACAACGCAGGTAGAGATTGAGTCCTAACGTCGTAAGTAGCAATCGTGTTAACAAACAATTTATTGATGTGTGTGTGTGTGTGTGTGTGTGTGTGTGTGTGTGTGTAGTTTCAACTCTCTGTACTTAACACTTTAATAATTGAATTTGTATGTACATGATAATTGTATCATTGATTCTACAAGTTTCGTTGAATAATAGTTGGTTCGATTAGAAATTATTTGAAAGTACATTAACTTATGCGATAAATGTATCATTGATTCTAAGCAGTGTTTACAAATTTCCAGTGAATAATATTTGGTTTGGTTTGATTAGAAATTATTTGAAAGTACATTAACTTATGAAAAAAAATGACATATACTTGAAAAAGTTTACTTACTTAACGCATTTGATTCTTTCCACAAACTGTGTGTGTGTGTGCATGTGATAATTGAATATTATCGTATCAGTGATTCTAATATCGACTGTATTGTTATGTTACAGATAAACGTCCTTGTGAACTGTATCTACAGCCGTGAAATTATTATTTAAAAATCTTACAATGTCAAAAATTATTATTAATATTGTATTTATTTTATATAACAATGTTTGTTTGTGATATATGTATATTTCATCAATGTAAAATGTATTTTGAATAATTGTATTATAACGGTTTGTAAACTATATTTTAAGTTTGTGTACAGTGCTGTAAATATATATTTAATCATTTAAAACATTATTATTAATATTGTATTTATTTTATATATAACAATGTTTGTTTGTGATATATATATATATATATATTTAATCAATGTAAAATGTATTTTTTGAATAATTGTATTATAGCGGTTTGTAAACTATATTTTAAGTTTGTGTACAGTGTTGTAAATATATATATTTAATTATTTAAAACAAATTATGGTTTATTTAAATTTATTTCGTTATAAACCTCCGAATATGCATGCAATTAGTTGTATAGTAATCAGAAATGTGTGAGAGAGACATTTTAATAATTTGTAGGTTGTATCTTACAATCATGAAAATTATTATTTAAACTGATAATTGTTTTATTAAAATCTTACAATGACGAAATATTATTATTTCATTGTTTACGATATATATATTTAATGCAAAAATGAATTTTTAAAATTACAATCGTCTGTAAACTATATTTAAGTTCGTGTACACATACATACAAATCGTTTGAATAAGGGAATTCTTGTCAACGTTTGCAGCGAGAGAGAGAGACATATACAATGTGTGTATGTGTACCCAAAACTTTTGAAAATACCTTATTTCAAGGAAATTTTTTTATGCGTAACACTTTACCACACACACAGACTTGGCAGTATATTAATTTCTAAATCGTGGTCAATGACTGTCATGTGTAAAAAAAAAAAATTATAAGTAGGACGCAACGAGGTAGGTGATAAATATATATTTCCTGGTGATTACATTTTAGTATCGCTACTTACAATAATCCATAAGTAGCACAACGCTTATGTAAAACTGATGACATAAAGAGAGAATTTATATCGTGATCGACAACTGTGTCTAGAGACAAAGAGAGAGGAGGGGAGAGAGAGTTGATATCGAAGTCGTCAACAATTTACTATAATATAGTTTGAATTTCCCACCGAAGAAAAATGTTGGCAGATCTGTTCTATACACACAATAATGCAGGATTGGTAACCCTGATCATATATTTTAATATACACTATAATACACACACATATCAAGTTTGAACCCATACATAGGCTGGTAAACCTGATCATATAGATTTAATATACATTATAACACACAACAAATTTGAACTCATGCAAGGTTGGTAACCCTGATCATATATTTAATATATACACTATAATGCATCAAGTCGGAACCCCCCACCCTGGGTTGGTAAACCTGATCATATAGATTTAATATACATTATAACACACAACAAATTTGAACTCATGCAAGGTTGGTAACCCTGATCATATATTTAATATATACACTATAATGCATCAAGTGATAGAAAGTGAAAGTGATCTAAGCTCGCGAAAGGCGGCATATAAAAAAATAAAAAAATTATATTCGCGGATGCTGTGGTCCAGATACGCGAAAAGTCGCGGATCTTGACACAGATCAGCGAAAAAGTCACGGATGCTGTGGTCCAGTAGAAAGTGAAAATGATCTAGGCTCGCGAAAGGCGGCATATAAAAAAAATAACGTTGATGCTGTGGTCCAGATACGCGAAAAAGTCGCGGATCTTGACACAGATCAGCGAAAAAGTCGCGGATGCTGTGGTCCAGTAGAAAGTGAAAGTGATCTAGGCTCGCGAAAGGCGGCATATAAAAAAATAACGCGGATGCTGTGGTCCAGTAGAAAGTGAAAGTGATCAGCTGATAGAAAGTGAAAGTGGGTTTGAACTCTCATTATCCCTCTACTGGAAAAAATAATATAAACGCAGAAGAAGCCATTAAAAGAGAACTTTTTTGGGGCAAAAGTGATAAAAATAGTGGGAGTCCAGGATAGGATAGAGAAAAACCTAAGTTCAAAATGGACTGAAGACAGGAAGAAAAGACGTAGTGAAAAGATGAAAAAATATTAGGGAAAAAGAAAAGAACAAGGAATAAAGAAACTAAATTAGCATGTGGTCCTCAGGTGACCGATACAAATAGAAAAAAATGAAAGAAGAAACAGAAGAAAACAACAGGAGATAATTAAAGCATTTACTGAACTAGAAAATACAATATTACCAAATAGTAGTACTGAAGTCAGTCATAGTTTAGATCAGATGTGTGGAGTGTGTATACAAGGAACAGGGAGACGTTTAGAGCAGTTAAAATGGAATAATGGACTACCGGTTGAGGGGAATTTGGAATTTGAATCCAAAGAGTGTAAACATGCAAACTTTCACGACCCGGCTTCAATATTGTTACTAATCTTTTTTTTGGATGGTTGTAGATTAAGAGTAATATTTATTTTAAATTTAAATGTTTTATTTAGTAGTGTTGTTTTCGTTGTAGTTGTAGGCTCTCACGTTGTCATATGGTTTGTTTAGTATTTAATATAACTAATTAGTAATGGGTAAATTGAAGTTAAAGTTCATGTTTTTAAAAGAGGATTAAAGTCACTAATAATTCGCTGTATTCACCTCCCCACTTACCATCCGTGAATGTCTTCAATCTTCTCGATGGGCGATTCTATCTCACTGTAAATACATTTATAACACACAGATATTTCGTTTGAATATCGATAAATGCACATTAAATTAAATAACACTGATATTCAATTGTAAGCTGAATATTCCAATATCAATCCTTCGAATACTGCCGCCACCTTGTGAAATAATTGTTTATAAAAAATAAGCTATTTACTTCTATTTTATAGAAATGAAGACTCTATATCCACTGGTAATAAATTGAGGTTTTTATTGACATTAGTGAAATTTAGCAAAAACTCCTTTAAAACAATTAATAATGATTTTTTAAAAACAACAACAAATTAAATAATTACTGAGACTTCTTCAGCTCAAGGCTGGTAACACTGTTACAATGTACGGTAATATGGTGAGTTAGGTTATGTTCACTTTGGTCATTAGTATTACCAATTTTCGTGAATCCTTTGAATATACATAATACAAGATATAAAAATGTGTTAATTAGTAACAATGTTTACTTATTTATTATAATTAAAAAGTACAAAATTTAAAAATTATTAACCTCAATACGATAGTCAATACTATCGTACTATCGTACGGTCGGCTTGTGCCTAGTGAAGCTAAGATTGTAAACACGTGCTTTTAACGTTGCACTATTAAAACAATATTACTGATTTACTAGTTATTATTATTATGAACTGGACAGAAAAAAAATTGAAAAAACTCTTTATTTTTGATTCCATTTATAAAAATCATTTATGACAGAAGTGATTCTCTGTGACAAAAAAAAAATACGTTTTGGTTATAGGTTAGTTTACCTAGATGAGAGTAAGTTATAAGGTAGAATAGTTAATATCATATAAAAATCTTAATACCATTTTTTACAAACACTTTGTTTATTAGTAATAGGATGTAGAATTAACAGTAATGATAGTTCTCACATAATAAGTTATTATTTATCAAGACTGCCGAAATCATAGTCAAATAAGCGACTATATTTACGAGTAATTGTGTGCGGTATTTAATATTGATTCCGCTTTTATTTATTATTATTTAAATATAAAAATATAACATCTTTTAATTAATTATCGTCATTAAGTTGGACGAGAACTTTATTCATTTCATTCAGTTCATCCATTTTATTCAGGGTGTTCAGTATAGGTTATATATGACTACGTTACTGGGGGACGCGCACATTTTAAAAATATATCTTGACGACTGTTACACGCTCCTCTCGCTTCGGGTGTTGGAAGACAATTAATTCATCTCGATCGCTAAAGCGTCTCTTTTCGTCTGATGAAATTGAGTCGTTCTATTGGTTTAGAAATTCATACTCTCTACCCCAAAGGTCTTGGTTAAACAAATATTTTAATTTCATAGCGTCTCTGCTTCGGGTTTGAGGCTATTTATGACGTGTACATTGACATTCGAAAATGATCGAAAATCTTATAATGGCTATAAGTTTCTTATTATTAGTCAGATCGTCATTTGGATAGTGGCATTAAATTGCGGAGACTTGCGTCTTTATTTTAAGTCCAAACAAGTAATAATTCCGTCCATTAATAATTCACTTCACTTTCTTCAAAACTCATATAGTGGTTCTTAACACAAATAAGTCCTTTTCACTATATTTTGTTGTAATTACATCTTAATACTTATGACTAAACATTTTGAGTCCATTTCTCATCCATGCTAATACATAATATTACTATATTTACAGTTTAAACAAAATTTGCTAATGGCGTATAAGTCAACTATGTCCGATTGTTTATATTTACTTATATCACTATTATCCCTTATTCTACTACATATTTTTGTACTATAACATTATTAGGTATATCTATATACATTTGCTCATACTTTATTTTGGTAAAATGTTATTTTGTTTACATATATAGTATGGTTCAAAATACATTATGCTCTCATCTCGCCGTTTTGTCACTTTTATTTAGTTATTTTACTACACATTAGATATATTGTTAATAATCAAAATTGTGTACAAATGTTGTACATGGTTAGTTTAGTGGATTCACTAACTTTTTGTTATCTGAAATCTCTTTAAGTTCTTGTATGGTGGTTGTTTACACCTAGTCCTATGATTGCAGTTAGTTAGTTTATTAAATTCCAGTCATTAAATTATTAGTATAATACTTGTGATGTGTTCTCATAGTAGTATTGAACATTCCTCTAACTACTGGTAACACTTCTTACACTCTCTTTACAGGTTTTGTCAATGTTTTTTGACTAACTCTCTTGTCACATTGGGGTTCTGTCTATTTGGTTTATTGTTATTATATTTAATCTGACTCATTTGTTGTGTCCTTCAGTTCGTATGGTATTCATTGTTTTGTATATTTATTCTTATTTGGTCTCTATTTGAAACAGTTATGGATAATTACTTTGTTTAATTAATGCATATGATTTTATGTTGTAGGTCCAGTTCATGTGAGGTTATGTGTCATTTGTTTGACAACAATATGCTTCATAGTTCTTACAGTATTCATCTCAAATACTGTCATGTCATTATGGCATGTTACTACAATGGTTTATTATTATGTTTTACACATTGTGTACACATTTTACACTATATGTTGAAACAATAATACTGGGTTTCTTAGTCTAATTATGTTACATATTTTGGTGGGTTGTATCTAGGCTTTGGTACATTGACTTGTTTATATTCAACAAATTAGTTTATTCACTACTTATTTGTCTTGACATTCATCTACATTTTGTCCTGTGTTGCTATGACATTCAGGCACATTTCATATCAAGGATTATAAAGCTTTTATTATTGATCTCTATGAACAATTAATTCACTTTTCTGTATCATATATTTGGTGGTCTTATTGATTATATCTCTGGTTTTACAATCTTGGATTGAACTTGTTACACTAATTGTTTGTGCATTTCACTTGTTAATCGTTGATTCTTTCACTTATAAATGGTTATTCACTTCCCTCAGTTATAAACACTTTCACTGATATTGTTTGTGCTGTTTACTTGGGGTAAATGTTATTATATCATTTGTTGTCACACTTATTCTAAGTATTCACTGTCATTGTTTGTGATCACTTATTGATGCTCAACACTTGGTTTTTTATTATTGATAGTCCAATAATCATTACACTTATTCTGGTCGCTACATTGATTTTGATGCTTTCCAAATTTTGTGAATGTTGATGTCTTGTATTGGTCCTACATAATCTTCATTCTTCATGGTACATTTTTTCCTCTTCTTCTTCTTCTTCTTCTTCTTCTTCTTCTTCTGGTTAGTTGTTTGTCACCTTTGGTACTTTTCTTGGTTACACATTATTTGTAATAATTCATGTTCACTGAATATAGTCATATTCTTCCACATTTTCATTCATTATTATGATAGTCACTGTCCTATATTTATTTCATTATTATAACAAATTAGTCTGTTTTTTCACTATGGTGATTGTATTTGACATGTCTCCTTCTTATGATGATAATCACTTTCGGCATATCCCCTCACTATTTTGATCTATTGGGCCTGTTTGCTAACGTATTATATTGACTCATGGTATTTTCTGTTTCTCCTTTATACTCGATGATATTCTCATTACTCTTCTTTCTCCTTCGTTGGGTGGTTTTAATATTATTTATTCCTAGATACACATTTTGATTTTCATTCTCCTGTTCCTTCTTCCATGCTTGATGAAATATGTTCATGTTATTCTTCTATTTGACGTATTAGACATTTTTTATGTAACTGTTATTTTGGTACGTTACAATATTGATGAAATTATTATCATCGGTCTGGCTGTTAGGCCGTGGTCCACAGAGACCGCCAATTGTATTCAGAGATGAAACTCTACCTCATCTCTGAGGTAAATTAGCGGACACCGCGCAAACCTAGACACTGAGGATGACCTCCGACGGTAGGGTCGAAACGTCTGAAAATAACGACATCTGTGGACTACGGCCTAACGTCCCGGCGGATAATAATAACGACAACTGTGGCCCACGGCCTAACGTCCCGGCGGATAATAATAACGACAACTGTGGACTACGGCCTAACGTCCCGGCGGATAATAATAACGACAACTGTGGCCCACGGCCTAACGTCCCGGCGGATAATAATAACGACAACTGTGGACTACGGCCTAACGTCCCGGCGGATAGTAATAACGACAACTGTGGACTACGGCCTAACGTCCCGGCGGATAATAATAACGACAACTGTGGACTACGGCCTAACGTCCCGGCGGATAATAATAACTTCATCAACGGGAGTAAACCTGGTTAGAAACGACGCATTAAGAAGGCGTGCTGCAGTAGTTGTAGCTGTCGCAGGAACCGTCAAAGACAATCAGTTGATATGGTCCGAAGCCACCTAAATAGAATGTGGGCAGCCAAAACATGAAGAACAATGGCATAGACCAAAACCGTTATGGTGTAGAAACTGCTACGTGCAGCAGATTGTGAGGAGAGAAGACGGTGGATGCCGGGATGCCTTAGACGTTGGCATATGTAACGTAATCTGTGTGTGTGTGTGTGTGTGTTTGTGTCACAATAAAAGTTACTACAAAACGCCCTATAATATGGCGATATCCTAAACTAAACTTTGTAGCTGGATGCTCATTTAAATCCTCCTGAGATTTTAAAATAATCCGTTCCTTTCCGGATGACGCGCCGAGAAATTGTTTCAATCGCTCGGAAACTCGGTATAGGTTGTGCCCTTGTCCTACCTTGTACGTACTGCGCATGCCGAATATTTGTACGTAACAATCCCAAGAGATACGTATTATCTGCATACGCTAAGTTGGCGTCTGGGCCGGCGACTACCAGCACCTGGTAGTCGCCGGCCCAGACGCCAACTTAGTGTATACAGATAATAATTACGATGCGTGTAAAGTGTAACGTAGGCCACGTTTGTTTGTTGTCTTTGTCATCTCAGCGTAGCAACACACAAATTCTAATATCTATTTAATACACCTATGTATTTATATCATTTAACCTATGTCAATATAAATGTAATTGTACAAAAATTAATGATTACTTCTATGTTATATGTATCACCTTGAGTATACGTAAAAGGGGACGGACGGGGGTTTGCGGGAAAATAAGTTCCCGTAACCAAAAAGATTTAGAAACACTGTAAAACACTAACAAGAGAACTGGTTGGGATAAGGGTGAAGACATTTGTAGATAATCGCAAGGACAACATATGACAGTTTTGTGAGTACTGGTGGAGGCAGAGAGTAGAGCCTTTGCTATTACAAAAACATCATATATTTTTAACAACTTCATGAAAATTTTTTTTAAATTAATCAAGTTTTTTATTTGTTTAATTTTCAGGTAGAAAATACTTAGAACAGTAGTTAATAATTTTGACAGTGCAAGGTGTGAGGCGTGAGATATGCTTGATTGAGTAAATGTCGCTACGTCACTAGTCACTAATGAAGTGGTGTTGTTCTTGTAAGGACCGTTTACGACTTGCCTGTGTGGCCAGCCCTTGACATGGGAGACAAGGAAAATTGTACAAAGTTTAGAGAGGAGTCAAGTAATAATCTGGACAAGACTTGCGTACTTGTTTGTGGAGAGCGGGAAACTGCAACACTTTGTCCGGCGCGTCATCTCAAACTCTAAGTTGTAACAGATTACCTGTGTGCGTTTACTTTTTTTTTCTTTTCGGCAGGGCAGGTGAAAATCTCTATAGACACACTGGAGCCCCGTAGCTCCAGGTAGTGTGGGACTCTAACCCACTAAAAACACCTCCCTTTGCAACAACTGAGCGAGCCCAACAAGTTGCTTTTCTTTAATACTACAGTCACGGTTTATGGGGTAGAAGCCCACTGGCTGTTCCCCAGATTGAGATTATTGCCTTTCTCTCTTTTAGAGTTTTACAGATTTAAATGCACTAGTGTGTCACCAAATCTTGGGGCTTCAATCTTTTAAGCCATCTTAACGTGTGCGGAGCTTCTTTCACCACGCAAAGCATTTCTGGATTTATATGAGTCTGAATTCTCCTGTCATGGTTAACTGCATATTTTGTTACGATTTCACTGACATATTCTACTTTGAGATCTTTGTGCAGATTGTCATTCCTAATATACCAGGGGGCATCAACGATACTCCTAAGTACTTTGTTTTGAAAAGTTTTGATGATTTGAATGTTAGATTTCTTGGTGCATCCCCAAAGTTGTACACCATAAGTCCACACAGGTCTCAGCACTTGTTTATACAACAGCAATTTGTTTTCAACTGTTAGTTGTGAATTCCTACCTAACAGCCAGTACAATTTCCTGAATTTTATGTTGAGTTCCTCTTTCTTTTTTTCACATGCTCCTTCCATTTAAGTTTTGCGTCCAGAGTCATACCCAAATACTTAGCAGTGTAAGAGTATGGCACTTCTTGTTCATTAATGTAGATCTTTTGTATTTCTATTTTTCTGTTGGTAAAACTGGTGTGTATTGATTTCGTTTCATTAAGTTTGATCCTCCAGCGTCGAGTCCAATCCCATACCTCTGCGATTGAAGTTTGCAGTTTATTGGCCGCTGTCTCGGCAAAGTGTGCGTTTACTGACAAAGAGATACCACGTGTTTATTGAAGCACTGTTTGCAAATTCTTAGATAATACAGTTTGTACATACTAAACTTTGGTTGGCGATAACACGAAATAAACTCAATTAAATGTAGATGAATTACTTCAGTTATGCAGTGCAGTACTAACTTTTAAATCACAAATACTTGATGTAACTTACGTGTTTATTCAATTACTAAAACAAATTTTGTTTAAACTTAAGTCAAAACTACTCTGGCATTTAGAGATATAACAATTTCTGGCAGTTATAAGCTTTTCTAAATAGGAATATTTCGAAACGTGGTTTTACCGTAGAATACTGAGCATTTCGTGGACAGCACATATAACTAATGTTGAAGTCCTTAGAAAGGTGAAAAAGAAAGGGAAGTTATTATCACAGTGAAGATAAGAAAGCTTCAGTATCTGGGACACCTCATCAGAAATGAACAAACATTTTACTTATTGCAGTCTATACTACAGGGAAAAGTACTTGGAAAGAGGGGAGTTGGGCGACCGAGAATCTTATGGCTGAGAAATTTAAGGCTCTGGTTTGACATGAATACAACTGACTTATTCCGTGCAGCAGTACAAAAAGTTAAAATAGTCTGTATGAATCAAACATCCGAAACGGATAGGAACTATGAGAAGAAGAAGATAAGCTTATCTGGTATTGCACAAATAATTTATAGGTTTTTTCATTCCAATATGTGTTGTTATTTGGATTAATTAATTGTTATTGTTTCAACTCTATCTTGTTTTTCAATCACTGAAAAGTTAACTTGAGACATCAGAAGAAAACCACAGCTATCGGACAAGAGTTTAGCGCATGTATCGATGTAATCTAGCTGGATTCTCATATCGTTTAAACCTGTTTTGGGTGGAAGCAACCTTTCCTTTAATTTTTCTCTCTACTCTATTCTGACCAAATCTTGGTCCGACGCTATTAGGTTTCAGGCATAGGGAGTCTTTAATTCCATGTACTTCAACTGTACTCTGAAATTGAATTATATGTGAATTCTTTGAATTGAGTATTACATACATTGTATGTAATTATTAATATTGTACTATTTAATTCAATAATATAATTTATTAAATTATAGAATAATTGAATCTCAATACTTTCAATTACTGAAAATAAATAAACATATATGAGAACTAAAAAATTTAACTATCAACTGTATATAAAGTTACGCTATTAAAGATCGTTCTGCACGCGCCTCGGCTATCCCAGCAGAGCCCAGCTGTAATACTTGTATGCGTACGTGATACATAACATACGTCAACAAACGAGGCTATTCCAGAACATACCGGTCGGCGCAGTGTGTTCAAGGCCGCAATCAAATACGGTCTAGTGTTTTCGAGTAATGTTAACGCATATTATGGATTATTCTGGAACATTTGTACTGTATTTAAACAACGACAGCTGCCGCTTAAACGTCAGTTTAAGTGAGGATTTATTCAACTCGGTTTTAAAATATTGTGGCGAAGTGTTATACTGTAATTGTGCGGGACTCTATTAGCTGACATTATTATTGCGTGTGGGCAAATTTTGCTCTGATTATTGTACAAGTTGTGTATCAGTACTGTTATTAAACTCTTATTTGTGATTATTAAAGCAGGTTTTTAGGCGTTTTATTGGTGTCTTGTATTTCGTTTTTACACTGTACCATACGACGATCAATAAGACCGTCGTAACAATATTTATATATTATGAAAAAGTAAATAACAGTAACCTATACAGAGATTTCTAGAAAGATAGTGTCAAACGTCGGAAAATGAATCTACTTATTAAAGTTATTGAAAAATGTTTAATAAACATATGTAAAAAATGCGTATATATATCAGTTTTAAATAAAAAGTTAATTACTGCAGAAAATAATAAGATGTTGAATCGTGGAATCAAATTCAAATTTCTCTTTGTTGCTTTAGGAAATATGAAAAGAAGGAAATAATTAAGATTACAGTAATTTAAGGGTGTATAAATAAATAATGGTTTATGTTAACAGAATTTGAGAAAGTTAACCAGTGCAATGTCAGCCAGGATACAATTACCAACTCTTACAGCGTGTCCCTCATTAAGTGACGCTTTAATCCTTACTCGTTAGACGCACTACGTTTCACAAGACCCCATTTAGTTGTCTTACTGCCTCCTGTCTGTTTAACAAAAACCCAGTTTTAGAATAACACGACCCACGGTGAATGTATTTATAGAAGCAAAATGTTCACCAAGTTTTCCTACTAAAGTTGGAAGCACAACCATAAGTTTTGTTTAAAATTCTATTTTCTTTATTTCTATGGAAGAAAATATTTAACTATATAAACTCATTTCATATATTTTTATATGTTTTTCTAACAAAAGTAGCTTACAATATTAAACGATTTTACATGTTTCTAAACCTGAAGAGCTACCAATTTTGCGTGGAGTAAGATAAGGATGTGTACTATCTCCGCTTTTATTCAGCATCTACTTGGAAGATACGTATTTTTAGAAAAGCTTTAGATCTGATGTGGGAACCTGTCCGAACGATGAAAGAATAGATAACATACGTTATGCGGATGACACAATCATATTCGTAGATAGCTTAGAGGGGGTGCAACAAATAATTAATTCAGTGACAGCGAGAATTGGAATCTTTCAAAAGGTGGCTTTAACGTAGAATACTGAGAATTGCATATACAGCACATATAACTAATGTTGAAGTTCTTAGAAAGATGAAAAAAGAAAGGGAAGTTATTAACACAGTGAAGATAAGAAAGCTTTAGTATCTGGACCTTCTCATGAGAAATTGAAAGAGATTTGACTTATTGCTGTCCATACTACAGGAAAAGTACTTGGAAAGAGAGGAGTTGGGCGACCGAGAATCTCATGGCTGAGAAATTTAAGGACCTGGTTTGGTATGAATACAACTGACTTATTCCGTGCAGCAGTACAGAAAGTTAAAATAGTCTGTATGATATCCAATATCCGAAGTGAATAGGAACTATCATAAGAGACATGTTTCTACAATGGAAGTGTATGTTTATTATTAAACATATTGTTACGGCATCACGAACAATCTACGTGTTTGTCGATCGTTCCAGAGAGATCCAGAGTGTAAGCGTGTGGTGTACGTGCTTGTATACGCATCTACGAGAAAGTTCTCGATGCCGCCAGCCGTGCGGACTGTGTCAAGGCCGCAGTTAATTACGTAGTTCATAGACACACTACGACGCAATTAGGAATCGTCTAGATATTCGACTAGTTATAATTACCGGTACTCAAACGACGTTCAGTTTAGTATCAGTTGCGATTTTGGATAGTGCGGTCCGAGAGTTATAGTAGCGATATTACTGGGTACGTTCAAGTGGTTATTAGTGAAGTATTGTGTGGTATAATCGGGTAATCGGGTGGTATAATTACAATTTATTGTAATACAATTGCGTTTTAATATTAGTGGACATTTTATTGCGTGTGAACAATTTTCATTTTATTTGTTGTAGTTGACTGTGTTGTTAATTACGAACTGTCTTACTGTAAACGTTAAAGCTGGTGATTAGTATTTACTTAATTGGTGTCTTGTACATATTTTGTTTCCACTGTACCTACGACGATCGAGTAGGTTGTCGTAACAATATTATTTATTGTGAACATGTATTTAAATAATGTATAGTAAACATTATTAGTATTGGCTACTGGGGATTGTATTTTAATTACCTTTCCTCTGTTTGAATTGTCTTGCAGAGAAGAATTTTGTTCCAGTAAGTGTACTACACTCGCCTTAGTTTTTATAATTTTTATATTCTTGGTTCAATTCAATTTTACTTTTTTATAATGACATTTTTATTTTTATTTAAACCCAATTCCATTACTCATCTTACAGCCTATCGGTAAACTTAGGTCACGTTTGAAGTTGTGCCTATAAGTTTTGTGCTTGAAAATAGTCACTTTCTTTTAGCCAATACTTGTCTACTTCAGAGCTACATAATCATCATCATCGTTTTATCATTAAACCAGAATGAATCAAAAAACATATTAACGAGCGAAAAATTTGTTACTGTCGAAATTTTGGATTACAAATTAGGAAGAGATTCAAGACGCTATATTTTCAAGTTTGCGCTATATAGATGAAAAATCTAGACTACAGAGAAAGCTATGTTCTCCTTAGAATGTGGTGTGTCTAGATGCAATGAGAGAAAGGAGATTGTGGTTATTCAGAACTGCTAGGAGAAGACAAGGAAGTAGGTTTGTGGACTCTGTTTAAGACACCATGATTTAATGACGTTGTTGATGGAAGCTACGTTCGGTGGAGACAGAAGTCAGAGACTGGAGTCTTTGCGACAGAATATTGAGAGGATAGGAAGAACTGAAGCAAGATAGAGAGAAAGAGGGAGAGTGAGAGATGGAGAGAGAGCAGATAGACATACAGATAGACAGAGACAGAGGCAGAGGTATAGAGAGAGAGGTAGAGAGACCAAGAGATTCACACTGAGAGAAAAGTTTTATTCAGCAACTTTTTTAACCTAAAAAGAGTAAAATATCGCATATACGTAAACAATTTTATTAATGATAAGTTTATTATACCATATATTCAAAATTTCAGACATATCGGGCTAGATTTTATATAGCAGTACCATCTAAAAAATATTTGCTCCTGCAGAATGGGCTTCATGAAAAACCATCATCTGTGTCTTCGATGGGAAGATCTATAACAAATACCCTTGCGGATTCGATGTAAATCCTGAATTAAATAGTTTTTAGGACCCTCAAGTTTTTACGGTGAAACATTTATCTCGCAAAGCTATTTAAACTAAGTTAACATTAGTAGAACGTTTTTAATTAGTAAGTGCCTACAAGCTGATTTTAAAATCATAATCAATATTAAGGATTAAACCAAGAATTGTTTGTTCCGGTCTCAAATAGGCAAATATTAGACCTGGTCACTCCAGCGTTTCCTCGGCGTCCCGTTGGCTTAGAGTTCAATAGTTGTTTGGGGTTGCGGCAGCCATTCGTTCGGCAAAGTTGTTTCTACCAATTCAGCTGCTACTGGGCGATCCTGTCAAATATACTCATAATATTCAGTTCCTGCCGTATATCTGTGTTTCTTCTATGATCATGGAGAGTATTTCCTGCTAGGTGTTTGAGAAATCTCATTTCAGCCGTTTCGATGCGTTTCGTTAAAGTCCAATTCTTACGTCCAGAAGAAGTGTGGGAAGGGCCATCACCTTGTAGAATTTTAGGCGTGTTCCTTTACTTGCTGACTTAAATGTTCGCCTAATGGTCCCGCATATAAGGTTGAACTTATGCAACTTATTCGCAACGTCGTTGCTTGCATTATAAGACACACTGTACCCCAGGTATTCAAAATTGCTAACTTGTTCCAGGACAGTACTATCTATAACAATCTTTGATCCCGTATGGGATCAGTTCTACGAAAAGCAATCACCTTGATTTTAAGTGTGGATATTTGTAATCCAGAGTCTTTGCAGATTCGATTTAACAAATGTATACTCATCTTAAATCTGTTTTCATAGTCCGACAGAGTAGCCTGATCGTCGGCAAACGACAAAGTGTCAATTGTAGAGTGACCAAATATAAAATGTTCTGGAAGACACATCTGTTTTGTGTGATATCGTCAATATATTATTTAAAAGACAAAGTGATTAATGGACACCCTTGTCGCACTCCATAATTAATCAGGCCAAATCTAGGTGCTGTTCTTTTTTTTCCCAGCTTCTATTAAAATTTTATTCTTCACATAAAGGCAAGCTGATTGTAAATTATAATTATAGCAATAACAACAAAACTATCTGTAGTGTATGCTGAATTTGCAACTAATTATGTACTAGACAGCGATCAGGCGATTTCAAAACGCATGATTAGCATAGCACATTTGTAATGTTCTCGCTAATGCAATTCTAATGCCATCTAAAAATTGCTTTTCTGTCAGCTGGCAGTATTACAGGAGCCTACAGCAGCTGTCTGTAGACGAAACAACTTGAGGTCTACTTAAACTGTACCAGTATAGAAATAAATTTACGGGCGTGTAAGAAGAGGGATAAGTGTTTTGGGTCTAAGACTTGACCATGTGGAAAACTAAAATTCTACGAGAAGCGCTGTGACTATTCTGGTTGGTAGTAGTAGTAGTAGTAGGCTCAAATACTACATGGTTGTCTGCCAACAACACTGTATTAATCACCATCTTTTTGATGAAGCACAATTCCTTCAGACACATTGGCTCTCCAGAAATTGATAATATCGGCAAGTAAAAGTTAAACGTGATTGGTGGGAACAATCCACATACTTGCCTGTCTCACAAAAATATCTAAATCTGTTTAGTAATCTCCTCATCGCTAGCAACTGTCACTGCGTTATTCCCTTGTAAGTTACCAATAAATTTAGCTGTGTGTTAGGGACTGCCGTTTAATCCAAACCCTGCCCGTACGTGTGACAAGTCTATCAAATGTTAAAGTACAGTCTTATTCTTCTGATAGTTCGGATGTTGGATATCATACAGAATATTTTAACCTTCTGTACTGCTGCACGGAGTAAGTCAGTTGTATTCATGCAGAACCAGATCTTTAAACTTTTCAGCCATGATATTCTCGGTCCCCCAACTCCTCTCTTTCCAAGTACTTTTCCCTGAAGTATGGACTGCAATAAGTAAACTATCTTTTTCATTTCTTATGAGATGCTCCAGATACTGATTCTGTCTTCTCTTCACTGTGGTAATATCCTCCCTTCCTTTCTTCACCTTTCTAAGAACTTCAACATTGATTATATGTTCTCTCCATCCAGTATTTTACGGTTAAGCCACATTTCGAAAGATTCCAATTTTTCAGTTGTGGTTTCAGTAAAAGTCCAAGATTCTACAACACAAAAGAGGACCGAGAATACGTAAAAGTCTTATCTTTGTGTTTATTGTTAAATCGTGGCTTTTGAATAAACTGCTCATTAAAGTACAGTCAGTAAGAGCTAGTGTAGGTGTACTGGTTATATTGTCGACAATAAACCTGCTAAAAGGACGATACAAGTCTGCAGCCGTCTTCAGGCAAAAAACAAACACTAAAACATGACAAATAAAAATTAAACATACTCTGTCTCACAACTGAAAGATGGTCAAACCGTACTAATGTATTTACTTAACAAACAAAGCGTAAATAAATAAATAATACTTACCAACTCTGGAATATATTAAAAAAACCACATACACACAGACTAAATACACTCACAAAACTGACGTGAACACGGACGCGCCAAGGTCTACTTAAAGGGTATTTTGTGTTTTTTATTTGTAATGTTATAGTGATTATTTTTGCCGGAAGACGTTACAGATTCGTTGCGTAACCGAAACGTCGCTTTATATAAAAACGCCAGCGATGGAAGAAGTCCGTCCCTCTAATACACTGAATGTCAATAACCTGGAAGAAGTCCGTCCCTCTAACACACTGAATGTCAATAACCTGGAAGAAGTCCGTCCCTCTAATACACTGAATGTCAATAACCTGGAAGAAGTCTGTCCCTCTAATACACTGAATGTCAACAACCTGGAAGAAGTCCGTCCCTCTAACACACTGAATGTCAATAACCTGGAAGAAGTCCGTCCCTCTAATACACTGAATGTCAATAACCTGGAAGAAGTCCGTCCTTCTAATACACTGAATGTCAATAACCTGGAAGAAGTCCGTCCCTCTAACACACTGAATGTCAATAACCTGGAAGAAGTCCGTCCCTCTAATACACTGAATGTCAATAACCTGGAAGAAGTCCGTCCCTCTAATACACTGAATGTCAATAACCTGGAAGAAGTCCGTCCCTCTAACACACTGAATGTCAATAACCTGGAAGAAGTCCGTCCCTCTAATACACTGAATGTCAATAACCTGGAAGAAGTCCGTCCCTCTAACACACTGAATGTCAATAACCTGGAAGAAGTCCGTCCCTCTAACACACTGAATGTCAATAACCTGGAAGAAGTCCGTCCCTCTAACACACTGAATGTCAATAACCTGGAAGAAGTACGTCCCTCTAACACACTGAATGTCAATAACCTGGAAGAAGTCCGTCCCTCTAATACACTGAATGTCAATAACCTGGAAGAAGTCCGTCCCTCTAATACACTGAATGTCAATAACCTGGAAGAAGTCTGTCCCTCTAATACACTGAATGTCAACAACCTGGAAGAAGTCCGTCCCTCTAACACACTGAATGTCAATAACCTGGAAGAAGTCCGTCCCTCTAATACACTGAATGTCAATAACCTGGAAGAAGTCCGTCCTTCTAATACACTGAATGTCAATAACCTGGAAGAAGTCCGTCCCTCTAACACACTGAATGTCAATAACCTGGAAGAAGTCCGTCCCTCTAATACACTGAATGTCAATAACCTGGAAGAAGTCCGTCCCTCTAACACACTGAATGTCAATAACCTGGAAGAAGTCCGTCCCTCTAATACACTGAATGTCAATAACCTGGAAGAAGTCCGTCCCTCTAACACACATGAATGTCAATAACCTGGAAGAAGTCCGTCCCTCTAATACACTGAATGTCAATAACCTGGAAGAAGTCCGTCCCTAACCTGGAAGAAGTCCGTCCCTCTAACACACTGAATGTCAATAACCTGGAAGAAGTCCGTCCCTCTAACACACTGAATGTCAATAACCTGGAAGAAGTCCGTCCCTCTAACACACTGAATGTCAATAACCTGGAAGAAGTCCGTCCCTCTAACACATTGAATGTCAATAACCTGGAAGAAGTACGTCCCTCTAACACACTGAATGTCAATAACCTGGAAGAAGTCCGTCCCTCTAATACACTGAATGTCAATAACCTGGAAGAAGTCCGTCCCTCTAATACACTGAATGTCAATAACCTGGAAGAAGTCCGTCCCTCTAATACACTGAATGTCAATAACCTGGAAGAAGTCCGTCCCTCTAATACACTGAATGTCAATAACCTGGAAGAAGTCCGTCCCTCTAATACACTGAATGTCAATAACCTGGAAGAAGTCCGTCCCTCTAATACACTGAATGTCAATAACCTGGAAGAAGTCCGTCCCTCTAATACACCGAATGTCAATAACCTGGAAGAAGTCCGTTCCTCTAATACACTGAATGTCAATAACCTGGAAGAAGTCCGTCCCTCTAATACACTGAATGTCAATAACCTGGAAGAAGTCCATCCCTCTAATACACTGAATGTCAATAACCTGGAAGAAGTCCGTCCCTCTAATACACTGAATGTCAATAACCTGGAAGAAGTCCGTCCCTCTAATACACTGAATGTCAATAACCTGGAAGAAGTCCGTCCCTCTAATACACTGAATGTCAATAACCCGTCACTGACGTGTTTTAAAGAAATAATATTCTTGATGATACCTAACGTTAAATATATGGCCAAATGAAAGGTATAGCGAAACACCTCGACGTAGCATCATATCCGACTACAAGTTAGTAACCTTTATTTGGCAATTTTTATACATACTCGATTGATCAGTTCCTAATAAAGACAGATGGGAAAAACTATAAAGTAAATTATTAAATGGAAGCCGGCTGATTAGATCATATTTTATAAAGGAATAACTTTACTCTAAAAATAATATAAAACAATTTAATATAAATGGACGAAGATGTTATAAAGAAGTGAAGAGGAATGCGTGGTATATAGTAGAGTGGTGGCACGTGTCCGGATCATAAATTCTGCGCCTTTTATAGGAGAGAAAGTTTGATTGAACGAAACACAAAACCAAGACGTACAAAAAAAAAGCAGTAAAAGGCTAGATAAATAATATTTGTACTAAACATAATTTTGAGCTATAAAAAAACTCATAGAAATATCGGTATGGAGAGCCATACATGACTTCCAAGTTCTAAGATTTATATTCAAAATCATTTTCGAAATAAAACCTTTTCCATAGAAAATACGTTTTTCTTCAGCCTTAACCACAGTACTGTGGTCACTAACCCATAGCAACTCACGTTAGCGCACGCGATTTTCACAGATAATGGCACTGCCAAAACGTCTGGTTTTGCAGAAAACATTGAATCACGGCCAAACAGGCCGGGAAAGCATTTTAACTACAAACTACTTCTTTTTTGCCGATACGTAGTAAACATAAAAAATTATCCCCTCCCCACCAACTATCATATTCATTTATAGATATTTCATGTATCTTTCTACAGTGGATTATTATGGGCTTCCTTTCAGGATACTTTATCTATCAAAATTAAGTACTTTACTCTTGTTACACCATAAAACGTTGCAGGTAAACAACCCTTCCCTTTAACCGATCTTCACCAAAATCAATAGGCCTTGAGCCCTCTATAACTCAGGCACATATGTAACAAGTTAATTTGATTCTGTTTGAATTTGCGGCACTTATCGTTCGCCGTAGAACACATTCTACACACAGACACTTTTCGGAAAACGAGTTTTCTTCATGTTTTGAATGTAGTACAACCAGAATCAGCCCTTATCTCGAACACGATTTTTTCGCCATTATCACACTTCCATTTCCTTATGGAACATGGAAATAAAAATAGTGAAGGCTGTCGTAAAAGGTAGATGTATGACTTTCAATATCGTAGAACAAAAATAGCAAAAATTCTAACCCTATCTCCTGATGATAAACTGTACATGATATTATGTTGTGTTGGTCTTTAATCTTACGAGTACAGGAAGCGTCTACTATATTATAGTAGAGTCCCGTCTGCTGCTTACAAATACTATATGTATTGTAATTCAGTTAGATTGAGGCTGACGTTCAGGCAAGCCCTTTATTAGGCTAACTACCATACTTATGTAGCTCGGTTGTCGCTAAATCAGATCACAGCTGGTTCTATAATTACTGTAACTGCAACTGCATTTGCGCTCGCTCTAAACTGAACTGCTTGAAGAAAGAACGCTAACTTGATACAGTCGTATTACCATCGAGTCACATACACACTCAATCAACACACACACAAAAATTTGCTACAAATCTAAAAGTAACTACGCTTCTGACTATATGGAAATCACAATGTAATGAAAACTAAATTCTCGTTGACAATGTTACGCTACTGCAGAACATTCTACGTATTTCTCGGTTATTCCAGCGGAGTCGGGCTATATTGTTGTGTGTCTGCGTACATATTGTTGCTACATTGAGATGAAGGACAATTACATGACACTTGTCACGCGTCCGTAGCCGAGACTGTGCCAGACTTCACCGGTCTGCACGCACTGCGTTCAAGGCTGCCGCTGCGAGCAATTACGCCCTAGTGGTCTCTAGTAGTGTTGGCGCGTAGTATAGATTATTCTGTAATCTCAGAGGGGTATAAATACAAGCACTCAGCGACGCTTAGTTTAGTTTTAGTAGCAATTTATTCCAGTGGGTTTTGAAGTATTGTGGCGAAGTGTTATTTGTTTTGCAATTGCGCACGACTCTATTAGTTGACATTATTATTGCGTTTGGACAAATTAATTTAAATTATTGTACAAGTGTAATCTTGTTCAATAACGTGTTGATTACAAACTGTTAATTGGGTCAATTAAAGCTGAATTTTAGTGACTTAATTGGTGCTTTGTATTTTGTTTTCCACTGCACCATAGTGAGACCATCGTAACAATATAAAACCATTCTGGAGACAGCAAGTGACTGGAACATAGAGATACTGTGGTCTTTCCAGAACGTGTTACTTAGAAATATGTTTGATGGTCCGTAAACCGTACGAAGTTACGTCATAAAGAAGTAATGTTTTCAATGTGTATGATGTACAAAAAGGAAATAAATATTATTACAGAAGTAAACTAACATCGCACTTAAACAAGTTGGCAAGGAAAGCGCCGCGTGACCCAAGATGTACGAGATGATTAAAACGGCTCGAACGAACTGCCATACCAAACAGACCTTTTGACTTAATTTGCGGTTTCAATAAGGGAAGGGTGCACAGTACACAGCCTTATACGTTATGTATCTTAAATCTTAGCTATCACAAAAGCGTTCAGTTTTCTGTAAATCACTGTCCTTGCCTCATCAGAGATAGCAAAAGTAAAACTAAAGCTTTAAGAAAAACGTATTGAAAACATTAATGTCGATGGTTTATTACAACTACCGGTTATAAATTTCCAGTTATAATGCATCAGTTAACTAAAGTTGTGAAACTATTGATGACTCAATTTGTTTTTATTGTTTGCATGTTTGAATTTTTGCGTTTAGTTCATTGCATATTTAGTATGTGTTTTTACTACTAATTAAACCTTAAAAATTTGAACGCGAAATGAAAAATACTGCTTTTATGGAATTCAATTCTGTTGTAATACGACAAAACAAGCCTAATATTTTTATTCTTACTATTACTGATATCATTATTATTACTACTATTAACATTCTCATTATTTTGTCTAAAGTTTTAAAAAATATACAAACACTTGGTGAGTTCACAGTTTATTATTTACCTATGACAGCTGTTTCAGCTCATTAAGCTATTCCCAAAGAGATCAAGAAACAACTAAACAAAGGTGGGGAACATGTGTTTGGGGTGTGTATCCGGACATGTGTGTGGGATGTTTATGATGCAGAGGGTGGTAAAGCTAATATGGAAAGGTCAAGTGTCTGTAAAAACTAAGAATAATCGGAAGAAAAAATATAAAAATTAACTAAACAAAATAAGAAATTTTAATAAAGAGGATACATAGAATTCAGTTTGTTCGTTTGTTAAATTTTCGTTATTTTGATTGCTTTTCTAATTTCAAGAATTTCTAATAAATCCATTTTTTTACCTTTTTTATGTAGTGCAGTAGTGTTATGTTTTTTCTATCTGTGAAGTGATTTTGTTGTAAGCAATGATGTGTAAAACCTGTACTGGCTGTCTTAGTTAAAATCGCTTACTTATGTTCAGAAATGCGATGATTCAGTGCACGGCCACATTGTCCGATATAAATAGCATCGCATTCTGTACAGTGAATTTTATAAACTACATTTTTCTCTAGTATGTTTGATTTTCTATTAAAAAGATTATGTTTGTTTACTAATATCATTTTTTTTAAACATTTGTATTAATATGTTTCACCAAGTGTCCAACGAGTCGTCAATCAATATCATTATTTTGAAGTTTCTTTCGTTTGTTCTTTTGAGGATTACGTAAAGTAATTTAATAATTGCACTTCTTGTTCTGCCGGAATTTCACCATTATTAGTCTGACAGATTTCCTCCTTTCTTTTTACTAGTTTTTGTTGACAAAATCATCTCGCTGGAAACTCTTGAAGTTGGCTGTCGAGTCCCTAAATCTCTTTAGTATTATGTTTTAATTTACGTGCATTAAAAGTATATTCATCTTAAACTGTTAAACCATTTTAAGCTTTTCCAGGTCTTTGATTAAACATTTCAAAGTTTTGTTTCGTTACTCTGTTAGACGTCATTCTATTTAGGTGCACAAAAACATTGGTTTTATTTTCCACGTAGTGTGCATAATCTTCTTTATCTGACACTAATTTTATAGTTGTCTTGATTATTCATCTCTTCTTTCACAGCACTAACACTTAACTAAAAATGAACTTTTTCATGTGAAAATCTTACTATTTTATTGTACGCGTTTCGGCTTAGTATCCGCCTTCTTCAGCTTTGGTAACAGACTGCCAGCATTTTGTAACGGTTGTGTGGAAGGTGAAGTGGGGGTGGTGTGTGGTGGAAGGGGATTGGCGCGGGGATTCAACTTACTGTTTGCTTTCTGTATAATTGTGTCAAAAAGTGTATGTGATTTATATTGTAATTGATCGTTGAGTATGTTGTTTGGTTGTGTTGTGTGGTGTTTACTAATTTTATTATAGGTTTTTTAATATATTGTTATGATGTTACAGAACATTCAACGCGTTTCTCGGTAATTCCATATGTAATTTTGTGTGTGTACGTGATTCTTACCATGCGAGGCAGTGTTCCTTTATACAGAACAGTCTCGTACATTTGATAGTGTTGTTCGACAAGTTTCTAAATTAGCCCAACGGTGTGTGTTTCTGCAAAGGTCGGGCTGAAGTGTCCTCTAGAATTTTTGATTGCTTGTTAAGGACTCACATTATGGAACCCTACATTATCGTATAAATAGCGCATACCTGTCTCTTAGCTTTTCAGTTATTGTCGGGCGATTATACAGTGCGTTTAAGTAGCGATTTATTCTAGTGCTGTTCGAAGTATTGTGGCGAAGTGCTAAGTGTTTTATAATTGTGCGGTACTCTATTAGTTCACAATTTTTATTGCGTGTGAACGAGTTTTATTTGATTTGTTGTAAGAGACTATCTTGTTGATTACAATCTGTTTAATTGTGATAATGAAAACTGTTGATTAGTGACTTAATTGGTGTCTTGTATTTTGTTTTCCAGTGTACCATACGACGATCAGTTAGACCGTCGTAACAATATATTGTGCTTCAGCTTCCTTAGAACAAAGGGTTTTTTGATGCTTTTCTTTTTTTCATTTTACAACTCATGCAGTTCCCTTCTTCTGAGCACGTCCAAGTACTACTCCACTGCATTATTATTAACATCATTATTATTATTTTTGGATTACAAATATCCACATTTAAAACCAAGGTAATGGCTTTTCGTGGAACTGGTCCCGTACGGGCATAAATTGTTATAGATGGTACTGCCGTGGACTAAGTCAGCAATTTTGATTACCTGGGTTACAGTGTGTCTAATAATACAAGCAACGACGTTGTGATTAAGTTGCATAAGTTTAAACCGATGTGCGGGACCATCAGGCGAACTTTTATGTCAGCAAGTAAAGGAACACGCCTAAAATTCTACACGGTGATGGCTATTCCCACACTTCTTTATGGGTGTGAGAATTGGACTTAAACCAAAAGCCAGGCCAGTCCCTTCCAAGCAGTTGAAATGAGATTTCTCAGGCACGTGGCAGGGTATATTCTCTATGATCATATAAGAAACACAGATAGGCCTATATGGCAGGAACTGAATATTACGAGTATACTTGACAGGATTGTCCAGTATCGGCTGAATTGGTGGAAACATCTTTGCCAAATGAATTACTGCCGACAACTATGGAACTATAAGCCGAAATGACTGAGAAGTGTGGGACGTTTGAGAAAGCGCTGAAGTAACCAGATCTAGACTCTTTGATTATTTGAGACCGGAACAAACCATTTTTTTTTAATCCTTGCAGATCATGATGATGATTATTATTATTATCATTATCATTATTATTTCTACCAAGCTTCTTATCAAAGAGCGTAGGTAAGGAGAAAAGAAGGAGGTAGGCGGTGAAGCTACACGCCGAGGGGCACGAAGCCAGATGAAGGAGAGCTGGCAGAGAGGTTGAGAGCAACCCGTTTAGATCAATGTAAAATGCGTTATAAAGTCTATTTCAAAGATTACATCCTGAACAGCTTTATACAGAAATCCACGTGTACGTTAATATTATTTGAGCGTAATAACAAATCATATTTTATATTTTTACTTTACATTTTCGTACGTGCAAATTCCCTTGCATTGAAATGATAAGTATAGAGCTACCCACCTTCTTTACACCAACAGTTGAATACTTATAGAAACTGTTTTTAAATTAATGCCAGTAATAACTGGTATCTTTGGCTTTAACAAACTCTGTTAATTTTAAATTTGTTGCTCACCACTATAGAAATATTATTCCGATTAGAGCTTTCAAGCTTCACAGTTCACCATCAGATTGGAAATAACAATTTCCGATTGTATTGTTACTTTCAATCTGATGATGAGCTGTGAAGCTTGAAAGTCCTAATCGGAATAATTTTTTTATAGTTGTGTGCAACAGTTTTAATGTTGTTTGTGATTATAACCACTAACACAACTATCTTAATTAAATTTCTGTTTTCACAGGGCGATTAGGCCGTAGTCCAATGCTGGTACATAAAAGAGACGTTTCCCCCACCACCGGAGACCATCTTCAGTGTTACGAATTGAGACAAGTAAGTGGTACGCTCTTCACTAGTTTCCACACTACTTCTGCTACAGAACTGTGGAAACTTGTGAAGAGCGTACCAGTTGCCTGGTGGATAGTTAAAAACAATATTAAAGTAATGCCATGTGATATTGTTTTTTAGATCGGAAATAACAATTTCCTGTCGGATTGTTATTTCCAGTCTGATGATGAGCTGTGAAGCTTGAAAGCCCTGATAGTAATAATTTTTCTATATTGATGTGCAACAGTGTTAATTTTGTTTGTGATTATAACCACTAACACAACTTTCTTAATTAAATCTCTATTAATTTTGTTTCGACTGTTCACCGGGATATTAGGCCGTGGTCCAATGCTGACGCATAAAACAGACGTTTCAGCCCTTCCGCTGGATGCTGAAGTCGTGTGTGTCACGACTTGAGACGAGTAACTGGTACGCTCTTCACCAGTTTTCATACTACTTTTGCCAATGAACTGTGGAAACTTGTGATGAATAGCGTACCAGTTACTTGTCTCAAATCGCAATCCCAGACTCAAGTGGTAGGGCCGAAACATCTGTTTTATGCGTCAGCATTGGACCCACGGCCTATTTGCCCGGTGAACAGTAAAAAACAATATTACAAGAATGCCAGTGTTATTGGTAGAACGATACTCGTACACAATTTTGCCTGTCAGTGACTGTATTTACCGATGTTTTAGATTTGAAACGTTTACCTGTAACTCGTCTCACTGGCAGGTGTATATGAGTCTGACGGAACGAAGAAACTTACAAGTACTAAACTCTCAGGAGTATTAATGGAGTTTGCAAATCATCAACAAAGTTGCAAGCTGATGAAGCGGCAACAGCTGATAGATTAATCAGCAACTGATAGCAACTGAGAAGGCAAACATATCGGGGGAAGTGCGCTACAAACGTTTTATGCACGTCTTTCAAGAAGTCAATAATGAACACGTTAGAGACCAGACCGCTGATTATTAGGCGCTTCGTCAAATTCAACACGACTGATAATTATAATTTTCGTAGTCAGTGAGTACTGATCTGTGGTTAAGGCTGACTACGAAACCTTTGTCAGTATTTTGCAGCCTTCTACACTCAAGATGGCCGTCGAAGGCACGGGCGAAACGTTTGCACCAAATAATTATGGACAGCCCGGCAAGCCGAAGTTCTCATAATATTGAAGCCGGCCGTAAAAGCCTCACCAGAACTATGAGTACTTTATAGAACCGCCCCAAAACCGCTAAAATGGTGGGAACATCTTAAGTAAATGGATGACTGCTGCGTCCCCAAACAACTATTAAAGTATAAACCAAAAGAACGGACAGTTGTGGAACCGTTGGAATGGTCAGCAGTAGTCTATCACTAAATAACAGCCTAACAGCTAACAGCTTAACAGCCTTATCAGGTTAATATTAGCCTGTGATAGACTACGTTATTAGTCTATCTTTTTCAGACCAAAACCAGCCGTTTTTTAATTTAATCTTTGCAAAAGAAGTATCTGATATTGAGTAAATAACAAAAAAGAAATTTATAACTTAAATTGTAATTGTAATAAACAATAACAAAATAATAAAGTTATGTATAATTCTTTTCAACTGTGTCCTGGGGAAAGTAGTGATCATTTGCAATGAAAAATTAAAGAAATGCAAAATATCAAATAAATTTTTTAGAATGGATAGCCAGTAGAACAGGCATAAGAATTCTGCAATAAAACGAAATTTGTCATAAACATTAAAAATTTTACCTAACAGATATTGGTCGAATAGAGAGGGTAAGACAATTCAAATTTCTAAGAGTAATAATTCAAGAGAAAATACTTGATAATAATTACTTAGAAAAATCTGCAATGGAAAGGATTAACAAAAGGGAAAGAGCATATGGTATAACTAAAGATATTTTCAATAAAAAACGCATATTAAAAATGCAAAAATAAGGCATTACATTACAGTAGTGAGGTCAGAATTCCTATATGCAAGTGAATGTCTAACTATGAGTTATAATTTAGACAGACTAGAACTATTGGCAAGACCCACAAAAAACCTCAAAAGGTTAAAAATTAAGATGTAATGATAAGATATATCAAAGCATATAAAATATAACAGGAACAATGAGAAAAAAAGTACTATTATTTTTTGGACATTTATCTATATAAATAGACGACAAGAAGTTAACAGAACAGATCTTAAATATCTGTGGGGAAAGAAGTCAACATCAAGTTGGATTAAAGAAGTCCAAAAGGATTTAGAAAAAAATAATATAAACGCAGAAGAAGCAATTGAAAGAGACTTCTTTCGGGCGAAAGTATTAAAATCGGAAGGATTCCGGGGTAGGAGAGAGAAAAACGCAGGTTCAAAGTGGACTGAAGACAGGAAGAGGAGACGTAGTGAAAAGATGAAAGAATATTGACAAGGGATAAAGAATTGAAATTGTCTTGTGGTCCTCAGATGGCCGATAAAAAGAAAAATTAGCATACACAGATTGTGTGTACTATTCTTCAGGTGTCTAATACTCACTAACGTCAGACACGGAATCGCAAACTTGTAGTTCTGTTGATCGGAGCTGCTTAGTTCGTACTGTATGCTTTTACCGTCTTGGACTAGCTCTTTAATTGTATGGCTGACTGAGATTTGGAATTGAAGTATAACTAACGTAATTCATACTATAGTTTGACTAACCTATAGTTTTATATTCACGTTTATATTGTCACGCCAATTACGGAACGCTCTCGAAGAGTCGAGAGCATCCTTCCGCCTGTTTCTCGGATAGCCGAGCAGTTGTAGCGTCTCAGTCAAGGCCACACTAAAGTACCTTCTAAACTGTTCGACAGCAATTTTAAATACGCAAATTATGCTGACGCCGTGAAAAGGATGAAAAGTTATTCTGGAATGTCTGCGCGACTTATATAAGCAACAGCGGCTCTCTTTGTCAGTCACTTACAGTGGGCGATTCCTTTAGTGCGGATCGAGTAGTTGTTGAGGATTAGTAAAAATTGATTATTGTGTTATAATTAGTGTGGAACTCTACTACTTGACATTATTATTGCCTGTGTACAAATTTAACTTGAAATGTTGTACAATACTATTACGTTTTCAATCACAAGTTGTTATTTATTATTAATTATTAAAGATGTAAATTAGTAATTTCATTGGTGTATGTATTTTCTTTCCACTGTACCATATGAAGTTGTAATAATACATTGCAACTACTCAAGAAAACGTTATACCTTTCGTAACAATACGTTGCCTAATGATATGTTGGTGCACTTTTCAAATCCTGAAGTTAAGTATTCAGCTTGTCAATAATTTTAGTTGATATGAAAATTGTAAATTCTCTTTGTGCAAACAAACATCAACGGAATCGATTCCATATTCACTGTGTAAAATCAGTTTGTGATCTGACTTTTGTGCTTTTACAAATTCACTGTGTACATAAAATATGATGTTTATCAGTATATATATTATACATAAAAAATTACATATTGGAATAAGCGTACACATGGGCGGGATTCGGGCCTGGCAAGGGAGGCACTTGTCTCACCAATATCTAGCAAATAAATTAAAATCAGTGAGCCATAGCTTTGTGCAGTATTTGACAAGGCATTGGAAAGCTTTTAAAATCTAATTTTTGTTGCGTAGTTTAACTTATTCAAGCTATGCTATATGTAATGCTAAGTTACCCACTTGGTAAAATAAAGAAACTACCCCGGCAATTAACACATCCAATGGCGGATTAACTATCTTAGGACACCTTACGCAGTAGAAAAACCGAGGTCCCCTCCACACTATTTATTTTTTCATATTTGTGTGCGTGGATGTGTTTACATACGTTTGTGGACGTTTATCTTTAAAGGGGTAGCAAAAAATATAACCTCTGAATGGGCAGATAGACGAGCGGGCTAGATAGCCTATCTTTCTGTTTGTTCGGAGGTTAGTTCGGAGGTTAGCATTCTCGCTAACCCGCCTTTCCGCCAATTTTGGAGGTTAGAATTCTCTCTAGTCCACCTTTCTGTCTTTTCGAGTTTACAATTCTCGTTAGCTCACACTTCTGTCTTTCCGAGGCTAACCCGCCCGTTCGTAGGTTAGAATTTTTGCTCAACCCCCTTTCCACCAGATCAAAGGTTTCGGGGGTTAAAATTCTCGCTAGCCAGCCTTTCCGCCCATTTGGAGGTTAGAATTGTCGCTAGCCTACCTTTCTGCCCGTTACAGGGTAACACTGTTGCCAGCGTGTGTTTCTAGGGTAATGCCAACGCCTCCACCCGAATACTGCCAATAATTCCTGCCTTTCTAGTCCGTTCCTCAATTATTCCACAGTGAAGCCTTCACCTCGATTTGCTAAAAAAAGGTTCGAAAATATTGTCCCTCCAATCCCGTAGGTGAAATCCCACCCATGAACGTGTATGTTGCATATGTTCATCTTTTGTAGACACAAAATTTAATAAACTTGTAACATGTAAAATTTTCAATCTTTACAACGTTGCACAGTGTTTAATTCAATTAACAAAGTTGTGTTCTTGGTTACAATCACAAGCAGAATAAACCTGTTGCACACCACTATATAATAAATATTTGTGTACCAGAGTACACAGGTAAGAAGTGAAACTTCTTTATGACATATCATTTTTCTACTATTTACAACTTCACAGAAATTGGGTAGATAAGGCTTAAGAAAAAAAAATTAGGATCGGGCACATTTCTAATGTTATTAGCTGTAATTATAAAAAGTATGTTATTAATGTCATGAATATAATGTATTGTGATTTTGATCGTACATAACTGAGAAAATCTCACCTGTTGACTGGGTTTTACCCTTTTTTCGGGCTCTGTACTCTCGCGCACGCTCTGCATCTGATTTTTTACGTTTTCGATGATTCTCTATCGGAATTTCTTTCTTTTTCCGGGCTCTATACGCTCTCATTCGCTCTGCAGCTGTTTTTGGATATCCCCGTTGGACTGAATAAAGATCACTCGCTGCTTGAGTTTCATTATTTTTCTTATCTCTGTACTCTCTCGATCGCTCAGCTGATGTACTGATTTGTGAACAATTACGATGATGAACATCTACTTGTACAACTATTGCATTTGGATACTCAATAGAGTTTTCGGACTCTGCCATTATTTAATCTAAAAATTAGTTAATCAGTTTACAAAAATTATATAACGAACTTTAATATTCATATTTCATGTCATAACTTAAAAAAATAATTCAAAGCAGATATTTAATAACTTACTCAATTACACAAGTTATGAGTAAATAATTGGAATTATCTATTCAAAGTAATACAATTATATGATGACAGTTAATCTTGTAGACATGCAATGATTTTATAGAATTCAAAATGAATAAATAAATCATTAAAAACAAATAATTAAAAAAGATGTACGTATACATATTTTTATTTTCTAATTGTGTTTTGTTTTATTTTTAAATTATTATTTAATTTGTTTTTTTTATTGTTTTTAGAATTAATAATGTTTACTAGATTTACAGTCATATTTATTAATACTTGCTAATTTTAATAGATTTATATACATTTACTGATACTTACAATCAAAAAGTGAGGTTAACCTCAAATAAATATTAAAATCACGCTCACGTGTTGGATTTATTAAACGAAATATATAATCACTCTCACTTTTACTATAAATTCACTTGAATTTGAATTACTTCGCTTTCAATACCAATTTTTCATTGAGGATGATGGATTGGCCACGGGTTCACCTCTCTCTCGTCTATTGGCCGACGTTTACTTGAATTTTTATGAAAACTCTCATTTGCTCTCACATAACAAATAATAAGTCTTTTTATTTTATCACTTTCAAACTAATATATTATTCTTTACGTCACTATACTGAACTTTGATAAAAAAAAAACAACATGGCGCGTAACCGAAAATCGTGACGATTTTTTTTTACATTGCTATAAAATTTCTCTCATACGTCGATAAAGAAGTTTCACTTCAAAAATTAGTGGTGTAAAACTGGAAAGCGCTAATCGAAATTATTTGTCTGTAGTGTGTGCAACAGTGTTTATTCTGTTAGTGTTTAATTCGTTTGATGTTCTCACCATGTTTGTGGAAAGGCGTTTTGCATTGCAGAAATATATCTTCCCTGTGTCTCTCGGTAGCTGAGTTCTGACAATGTTTTGTTTCAAAAGCACCAAAGTTATTCAACGGAAGTATTTGTATGCTGCGTGATTGCTCACTCATCACATACATAGATATACAGACGGTAACGAGAAAATCCAATTATGCGGCTTTCACAAAACACGAATATATCACTGTACGGAGAGAAATGTGGTTTCTGTAAACTGTAGTATATTCTTCATTTAAAACTGTTGTCTCTGTATGTACTTTACAAGTGTTGGAAGATAAACGTAGCCATGATATTCTTAGTCGCCCAACTCCTCTCTTTCCAACTACTTTTCCCTGTAGTATAGACTGCAATAAGTAAAATCTCTGTTTTTTCTCATGAAATGTTCCAGATACTAAAGCTTCGTTATCTTTACTGTGTTAATAACTTCCCTTCCTTTCTTTATATCTATAAGAACTTCAATATTAGTTTTGTTTGCTGTCTGTGAAATGCTCAATATTCTACCGTAAAGCCACATTTCGAAAGATTCCAATTTGTGTGTATATTTAATTGCCCATATTGTAGAACACAGTTAAAGTACTATAGTGCAAAGTCGAACATAATCCAGGCTATACTGAAACTAGTACATCTTGTTCATCTTGTTATTTGATTTAGCAGGCTCTGTAATTCCAACTTTGTCGTGTTTACTTCGTAAACTGCTGCTTGTCATGTTCCGGACGAGGCCTTTCAGTGTTACCACGATTTTCAAGTCCTAGACCACGACAAATGGTTTAGGACATGAGTCGTGGTTTAGGACTTAAAAATGACAAGTAGCAGTTTAGCAAGTATATATGTTAAAGTTGGTAATACCGCTTAGCTCATAAATTATTTATTGTCAAACGTTGAGATGTGGAACTGTACATATACGTAAATTGAACCGTTGAACCGTTACAGAATGTCACTATTTAAAATAATCTCCGCTCCACTCAACACATCTGCGCCACCTTTGCAGCCACTGGTGTAGAAGACTTTGGAAAATTGAGGAGCGCCCTCTGACCAACGTCCTGATAGAATTTTTATTTTTTCCGCATCATTAAATCTCGTAACACGAAAGGTATATAATTCAATGCCGCAGAAAGGTAAAAGTCAGGTGGTACAAAACCACCAGGACCAGGATAATAGAGAGGATGAGAACCAATGATCAACCTATTTTTTCAACACATTGGATTTTTGTTACTGAGGTGTAAGTCCTAACATTAGCATAACGTAGTTCAACGGTATAAAAACATTTCTCAAATTTTGTTCTTGTACAGTATCTTGGTTTTCTTTCAACTTTGAGTTTCGTTTAGAACTGTTCCTTGAGGCTCCAACAATACGCATCCATAGAGTAACACAAGCACAGCCATTGTTTTAAATAATTTTACTGTTGCTTTTTTCCCTGTTTTAGTTCCCTTCGACTTTTTGAAGCAACTATTTTAGAACAATTGCTTGAAGTTAATTATCTAAGTTGCTTTATCAGTGTTGAAAATAAATCACAACGAGGTGTAACTATGAATTATTACAGTTTAAAAATAACTGTGGCATCAAACGTATCTAAACTTCCAAAAAACTTTAAACTATTTAGTTGGTGAAATGTGTGTTGTAACTTTACTCATTTTTGTATTTATGTAACTTTATATATTTAAGGTGTTAAATTTTATTTATGCACGGAATGCAACCTACATTAAAATAAGAATGTGGTCTGTCAAAACTAAGATTTTTTGCATGTGTTGATATATTATCAGATGCAGTAAACAAAACTACGAGTTTTTAACTTCCATTACGGGACAATCATTTTCTAAAGATAACTTATTACGAATAAAAGCTTACAATTTGTTTAATCGGCCATCTGAGGACTACATACAAATTTTAATTTTTTATTCCTTACTCTTTAATTTTTTCATTATATCTGTATGGTGTCTATATAAGTTTCATCACTTCTTCTTGTCTTTAATCCATTTTGAGCCTTCGTTTTCCTCTCTCCTACCCTGGATTCCTTCCATTTTTAACACTTTTGCCAAAAAAACTTGTATTTCAATTGCATCTTCTGTGTTCATATTGTTCCGACGGTCACCCGATTGTCGTAGGTACAGTGGAAACAAAATAAGTACAAGACACCAATTAAGTCACTAATCACACCTTTAATGTTTACAGTTAAACAGTTCGTAATTAACAACACAGTGTCTACAACAAATCAAATGAAAATTGTTCACATGCAATAAAATGTCACTAATATTAAACACAATTGTATTACAATTATACCGCCCGATTATGAAACGCAACACTTCACTAATAACTACTTGAACGTACACAGTAATATCGATAATATAACTCTCGAACCGCACGGTCAATAATTCGCACTAATACTAAAACTTAACGTCGTTGAGTACTGGTATTTATACCGCCCCAAATTACTAGTGTATTCTATAGTCCGCGATAGCGCCAGTATAGTTACGACATAATTACTTGCGACCTTGACACAGTCCGTGCCCCGGCGCGAAGTCTGGCACTGTCTAGAAAATGCGTCAACAAGCACGTACGCCACACACGTTACATTCCGGACCACTCTGGAACGTTCGATAAACACGTAGATTGTTCGGTGATTTCGTAACAATATTATTTTTCCAAAATCCTTTTTGACTTCTTTAATCCAACTTGATGTTGACTTCTTTCCCCACAAATATCTGAAGATCTGTTTTGTTAACCTATTGTTGTCTATTCTATATAAATGTCCAAAAAATACTAGTCTCTTTTTTTCACTTTTTCTGTTATATTTTCTATACTTTTCTATATTTCGTTCTTACAGATTTATTATTTACTAATAAAAATGTAATAACTGGGGTATTTTGTTGTCAAATACACAAACATAAAACAACAAACCCATTTTTAAATATAAATTGTAATTTGAATATTTAATGGAACAGAGATTAGTTAAAATCATGACTTATCGCCGACGAACGCATTTGACACAGAGAAAATGTAAAATATTATTTACGAAATGTTAGTTCCTGGGGCGGGGGGGACTTGATTTAACTGAATGTCAACCATGTTGTAGTAACCGGTCGACAACAATTTTACACAGCGAGTCAGTTTATTAAGCTAAGCTGTCACATGTGTATGTGGCCTGTCATACACGCCTGCATGATTTGTGTTGCCCACTCGCATAACTTTCCACACAAGAGCGGCGGATATACTGTATCTGACACGTGTGTGTAAGCGACTGATAACGTGAAACGTTGTAACGCGCACTTCGTGTGCGAAGATCAAACTGTTTGTTAATTTACATTTCGATACGCAACATATTATTATCTTTCATCATCATCATTTTCTTTCTCACTTCTTTATTTTTATTTCCTGCTCCTTCTTTTTATTAACATTCAACTTCTACCATTGAAGTTGTCCCTTCCTGTTTAGATTTATAATTAAAGTTATTCATTGAACACGCTTGGGAACATGGTGAAACATATTGTTACACCACATTGTACGTGTTTCTCGGCTATTGCAGCGGAGCCCGGCTGTAAAGTGTGTGTGCGTACATATTGCTGCTACTTTAAGGTGAAGGACACTTACACGACACTTGTCACGCGTCCACAGCCGAGACTGATCCAGACGTCACCAGTCCGCGTACACGTACACTGTGTTCAAGGCGGCAAGCAATTACCCTCTAGTGTTTTCTACTAGAGTTGTTGGCGCGTAGTATGGATTCTATTCTGGATCTCAACTGGGTACAAATACAAGCACTCAGTGACGCATAGTTCAGTTTTAGTGGCGATTTATTTCAGTACGGTTAGAAGTATTGTGGCGAAGTGTTATGTGTTTTATAGTTCTGCGGGACTCCATTAGTTAACATTTTTATTGCATGTGAACAATTTTTATTTAATTTGATGTAAGAGACTATCTTGTTGATTACAAACTGTTTAATTATGATAATTAAAGCTGATGATTAGTGACTGAATTGGTGTCTTCCACTGTACCATACGAGACCCTCAGTAGACTGTCGTAACAGTATTATTCTCTTTCATCATCGTCATTCCTATCATAATCATCATCTTCTTCTTCATCTTTTTGACTTGTTAATTTTTATTTTCCCCTCCTTATTTTTCTTTACATTCAACTTCTACCATTCCAGGTGCATGCCTATCAGTTGCACATCAATTTTATCTTTTCAGTTGTTTACTTAAATGTCCCTTCCTTTTTAAGTTTATAATTTAAAGTTATTCACCGAAGACTCTTTGCGCACTTGGTTAATCATATTCCTACAAAGATTTAAAAAACCACAAACACTTGGTAAGTTTCACAATTTATTTTTAACCGATGACAAATTTTTCATCCTAATAGGCTATTCTCAAAGAGCTTCTAAGAACACCTAAATACAAAGAATGTGTAGGGTGGTGAAACATTTGTTAAGAGTGTATATATGGACATCTGATTGGGGTGTGTATGTTGGAGGGGTTGGAGTAGCTAATATAGAGAAGGTCCAGTGACTGTATGTTATGTTGTGTTCAGAAATGCGATGTTTCAGTGCACAACCAGATTTTTCGATATAAAAAGCATCGCATTCTGCACAGTGTATTTTATAAATTCAATTTTTCTACTATTTTTTATCTTTCACCCCGTTACACATTCTGTTTGTTGTTCTTAGCATTTAGTTGTTTTTGCCAGGTCTTTCAGAATAGTCTAATAGGTTAAAACAATTGTCAGAGGTTAAGAATAAATTATCAATCTTGTAAAGTGTTTGTGTGTTTTTAAAACCTTTGTATAAAAGTTATTCTTCGTATTGTTTAAAATAGCAGCCATCCTTACTATTCTTTTCTGAATTTGTTAACTGCTATAATTTTCATTGTTTGACTAAGCTTCAGCTTGTTCGACAACCTTGTTTAAGACCTGATGATGTCAGTGATGACGAAAAGCTTAGTCGAACAATAAAAATTATAGCAGTTAGCAAATTCATAAAAGAAATAAAAGTTATTGTTGGAATTTTTGTATCTCTCGTGCAATGGATGTTTTCTTCCATGCGTTTTGTTGTGTTGCCCTATTTTCTCGATTTTAAGATTATATTTCTATGTTCAAAAACAGATAACGTGTGGCTACGTGTGTGACTCTTAGCACACTTTGTGTTAGCGCCAGAATTACGCAATGCTCGAGCGCTCTTCTTCTATCTTTGCCATCGTGCCTTCGAAACGGTGGTCGATTACTTTATCGGTTTCCAGGTTAATTTTGTTACATACTACGCCTGAGTATAGTCTGAGTATATACATAGGGTGATTACGAAAACGCTCGTCTTCAAGGTAGCCATTTCTCTGCGTGCATTCTCTAGTGATTGCGATGATAAATGTACCACATGTTGTCTGCACTCAAGCATGTATGTATGCCATTGTAACACATAATTTTACTATAGATGTAATTAAAACGTGATATTTATTCAAAATTACATCTAAACACCGGGTTGTTAGGCCGTGGTCGGTTGCTACGAAACGCCATCACGTCGGCAACGTTTGGATTCTCCCTCGGGGCATAAGAAGACAATAGCAGCAGATGTTCACCGAACAATACCCGATACCTGTATCAGGTAAAAGCTGCAACAACCTGATTTTTACAGAGCTGCCGCCGTCGGGACCATAACACTCTGAATTTTAAAGGTGTGGGTTCAATGAGTTACCCAATTGAGCGTGAGTGTTTACCAAGGCGGGTCCAAGATGTACCTGGCACAGATGGGTTGCGACCGAGGACGCTAATTACGTGATTGCCCTCAAAGCGGTCACGTCTTCTTCTTCTTCTTCTTCTTCTTCTTCTTCTTCTTCTTCTTCTTCTTCTTCTTCTTCTTCTTCTTCTTCTTCTTCTTCTTCTTCTTCTTCTTCTTCTTCTTCTTCTTCAACGGCGCAACAACCCATTATTGAGTCAAGACCTTCTTTAACAGCCTCCGACAGTTGTCCCGGTCAAGTGCAGCTGTTCTCCAGTTTCGGGTCCCAAGGATATGGCGCACTATCATAGCTCAAACCGTTTCCCAACTTAGTTTGGGTATACCAACTCCCCTGGTGCCATAGATCTGTTCTGTTGGTGCCTTTCTGGGTATTTCATTCTCCTAAATTCTGATCACATGTCCAGCCCACCTGAATCTACCAAGGTTTATAATTTTCACAATATCTGCTTCATTCAGAAGAGTGTTCACTTCTTGGTTGGTTCGACGAACCAGCAGGCTTGACTCAGACTTTCTAGAAATGGTTCAGGTCTCAGAACAATAGGTAAGAACTGGGCGGATCAGTGTTTTATACAGAAGGAGCTTGATGCTCCTGAAAATTGTTGTTTCCCTATCGGTGTTAATTTATCGTCCTTATTAAAAACAAAGTTGTTGACTTTTAAAACGGGCACAGCATCGATAAACCTTTTGGTAAAGTGTCCGTATGGTGGCTTTCGGGGAATGGACGCGCAAGGAGTTTCTCATGGTCTTGTTAGAACTCAGGTAGGCTACTGTGTTTACACGCCCAGTGTAATACTCGGTCCAGGCGTGACTGAAGCTTTTGCTTATACATTTTGGCCATATAGCCTCATACAGGGTTGCGTAGGTAACATTCGACGCCACATAAGTGGTGACAATGAGATTTCCTAGGCGGTGTATTATGGAGTTGCTGCAAAGCAGTGGACGGAGTTTGTAAAGACGATTGGCGGTTTTGCGGGCTACTTGTTCGGAATGTGTCCGCCTGGTGAGACGAAGATCCAGGTGAAGCCCGAGGTACTTAACTTCTCGATACCACGGCACAAAAGTAGCGTCTACGTACAATCTGGGGAAGAGTACGGGTGTGATTTTGACCGCGTTAATAGCGACACTCCATTTCTCTGCCCAGTCAACGTAAGAGTGAAGCAGATCCTGAAGCCAGATAGCGGTCGTCTCGGCCCGAATCGAATTCCTTTTCTGCTACTTCATCCTGTCACACAGTTCTCAACATATTATAGTTAGAGTAAACTCTTCTAATATCGTCTTCACCTATGTGGTTACCTACGCGATTCAAGTATGGGGCTACTTGGCCAAGACCCATAAGCAAAAGCTTCAGTCTTTCCTGGATCGAGGATTGCGCTGGGCGTGCAAGACCCACTACCTGACATCAAACAAAATCATCCCTGCATGTCCGTTCCCTGAACGCCACTACACGGAGACTCTCCCGGGAATTCTATCGCCGCACCGCCCGGTTTGAGGGCGATCACCTCATTAGTGCTCTCGGTGGCTACCAATCTGTGGCGGGTGAATCTAGGGCCCGGCCTCGGCGAACACTCACCCTCAGTTAAGTAATTAATTGAAAACCCATGGCCGGTAGCAGGCCACACCCTAAATATCCAGCACCATTAAGCTCGGGACGAAGCACACGAGCGGGTGGCGGGCAAGCCCTGCCGCTGGCACAGGCCTCTGATAAAAAAAATCCTCTTCTAATATACGGTGATTACGCAGCTCACCTTAATTTCAGTTCCTGAATGACCTTGAATGTTGATCACCTGCTTCAAGTTTAGTCAGTGTTGGTTACCTGATATCCACATGTATGTTTGCATAGTACTCACTGACAATTTCAATAAGAAAGTAAGTTGAAACAATTTCAACCATGGCCTTTGACATTAAATATGCAGAGATGACTAAGATAGTTATAACCAACAGCACTTTAGAACAAGTAAGCCATTTCAAATATCTTGGCTGTGCAGTAAGCTATGAATCTGAATATGATGTAAGAGTGATGATACATAAATTTAGGAATATTTGTGGTAAGATTCATAGAAATCTTAGACTTGAAACAAGAGACAGCACAAAGATTAAATTTTATAATATAATTGAATACCCACGTTGATTAATTAAAGTGAGGCGTGGGTCAGTAAAAAAAAAGCGGCAAGATTCATAGTGCTAAAACGCAGCACTTCGAAATACTTTAAATTATACATTCAAAGATAGAATAAGGAATGAAGACGTCAGAGCAGAACTCGAAGTAAAGGACATAAATGAAATTATTAAAACTTGCAGAAGACAATGGTGTTATCATCTGCAAAGGATGACAGAGGATCGATTGCCGAAAGCGGCACTGAACTACAAAGCCATTGGTAGAAGATACGTGTGTCGTTCGAGGACGAAATGTGTCCTGGAACAGGATTATAAACATAATCCTTGAAGAAGAGAAGATGGCGAAGATGTTAGCATTGTTTTACATCTTGCCACTCACAGTGGTTTTGTCTTATTGATTATCATTTTATGGACTTCTAAAAATGAACTGCAGCACCAGTCTGGAACAATGTTGACACGGTGTAAAACTATTATTGACCTACTTCCCCTAACAAAAACAAAGCCACGACACTTAGTTAAATCAACTTCATGCTTACATGTCATAATTAATATAGTAGTATAACATCTTCTCTTGTGTTATAACTTAGGGAACCCGCAATAATTGGATCTGCCAATTATACAGGCTGCCTCAGTTGTGGCGAGCTGAAAATAATCACAACAAATAAAACAATTCTAATAGCAGGATATTAGGAAGGGGAGACTGTTGATTTATGCACTCAGTTTACTCGGTACTCAGATGATATCTCTTTATTACATTTGGTGATTAAGTTCTCTATTGTAAGTTCTCAAACAATATAGTTTACTATATTGTTATATAAAGATATTACTCCTTTACAAAGGGCCCTCAAAATATGATGTACATCTATTTTATTTATTCCACGGATCCGGGATAGAATATATTAAAAGAATAATGGTCACCTTGCCATATACAATATTGAAAATTTAACCATTTGAAGAATGGTTTTTATTAAGCCTTTAAAACAACAAAACTTTTAGTTTAAACTTTTACTTTTTGCTATAACCAGTGTTATTAGATTTCAGACTACATGTTACATATAATGTCTGTCTTTTAAAGTCTTTAATGTTATTACATTTAAAACAGAAGTTTTAAAGTCTTTAATATGATACGTTAAATTGTCTTTGGTGGATTATAATTTTTGTAACTCTTAACCATGGAAGACTAGCCTCCATGTCACCTGTGTGTTTCCTGAAGTTGCTGCTGAATAGGTTCTTCGGTCCTCCGGTGTTTCCTGAAGGTCGGTCGTTACCTTACCATCCTGTGACGGTGAAGTTCCTGAAGTATGTCAAATCATTCCGGGGGGCGGTACACTCATCTCAGGTGACTGTAGTAATTCTTAGTAATTCTTGTAGTTAGAATAAATAAATAGAAAGTTTGTTTCACTGTTATACACTTCACATGATTATAGATTAGTTGAATATCACCTTCTTGTTTGTAGTACTGTACAAATTACATAGTTTGTTATTTGATAAAAGAGAGAGATGTCATCACCGCACAAATTTACTTATTTAAAAATAGTCATTGAATCAAGCTTTTCACATTTTTATATATACGTAGCGAAACAACGCTTTACGCTGCTTACGGCGTGAGCGCTCCATTGCAAGTGGCAGAAATAGTTAAGGGGGAAAGTAGTAATCTCAAGACAATTACTAGGCAACATAAAAGTAGTTCCGTGTTTCTAATTTAATTAAAGGACTAAAGTTTGATTAAATTATTAACTAGAGATATTCTTAGTTACAGAAGTTATCAAAGTACGTAACAGTGGTTTTATTTAATTATTTAAATAATAACAAATTTACAATAATACTTAGTTTATTTAGGGGTCAGAAAACAAGTTAATTCTGGTCAGTTCCTGTTTATGCAGGAATAATTAATAAGCTTTACCCTTTCTGTACAATTCCATTCCCTTTTAATTTTATTATTAGACTTATATTAAATATTATTATTATTAAATGATTGCCATAAGATTTAGTTTACACTGTGAGATCTTATTAAGAATTTAACATTTCTCCGCTTATATATTATCAACTTAAATAATTAACATATTTTTTATTAATGAAATCGTCACATACTCCGCCGCTTTAGCCACAGACTCCGGTTTAATTTTTTTTTTTTTTTTTTGGAATATACCGGGAGTATGCTCGGGGACAATGTGTGTAATTATTTATTATTACTATTATTTATTATTAGTACACGGTTTTTTTTTATTTCTCTTTAAATGATCTTGTTCTCATTTAAATTTTCCCCTCCGTGAAATTCCCTTTATCGCACTTTTTACAATGCTAACTTATATTTTAATCCTTAATACTAATTTCCCTAATTACTCGTAACTCACAATGTCGTGGCCCGACTGACATCAGCTTACTCTAACTCTACAAGTTAGTTTTCAGCACGCACTCTTTTAATGATCTCTTGGCACCTTTCTGCCTCATCATTATCCTTTTCAGTCGGCGCCGTTGTGACTTGTTACTTTACATGTATATAATTCTTTCTTGATTATATACCATAGACTTACTTCTAAAATAATCCATAGAGGATCCCATACTCCACTCTAGATTATAGTTACTTGAGATAAGCGGAATCTCACGAGGGTAATTCTTATTATCTCTTTAACAATAACTAGACAAACTATGCGGAAGTGGAGACACTTTACACAACTCATTGTAATACACAGGGGTGGTTTTCAATTGTTTAGGGACGCTACCGTTTATACAATAGAGAGAGGGTGGCTGCTTACTACCATTTCTTAACACGCTTTATTTTCTCTAACTTGCCACCACTGGTTGTTCACTATTCAACTATACTTTTATTATTATTTACCTTTCTCTTACTTACTGCTACACGTTACACACATTTGTTTAACTTAAGATTTATTCAGCAATTACTATTCACTTACTATTACTTTGGGGTTAAAAAAAACCTTACCTAGAATTATTTCCTATCGACTTACCATATTTATTTGGGACACTTTATTTACCTTGTTTTTTTTTTTTTTATTTGGCTCAGTTTACAAGTTTACTGTTTTTGGACATGGGGTTTAATACTTTAGCTAACAAGGGAGGGTATTTAAGTCATTTATTCATTTGAAATTTAAGTAATAATATTATTTGCTCTACTATCCTATACACAATTATTTCCTAAACACTTTAGTACATGGTAAACATTTATTAACAGTTATTATTAAACATTTGCATTAGTTTCTATACAATGCTTACTTTTTTTTTATTACACAAAAATATAAAAATATAAATCAATCGTATTCTTACTCCTTTTTTTTTACAAATAAACACTTAAAATGTTATGACAACCTTTATCGTTTTACATTGAGAGAGAGAGAGAGAGAAATTTCACACAGGCATGAATATGCGTACGACAAACGGGGGAATCTTCGGTTACTAAACACAGGAAAATACACGCTTCTTATAACAATAGACCACACAAGGAGGGTGACTTATTGTCTAACTCAACTTGGGGGAGACCAACTATGACAGTTTTAAACAATCGGCAACCGGAAACTTACATGTCCGAGTTTGTCGTGAAGGTGACACATTGATGAATGAGACTTTTAACAAATACCTACATGGTTTGCTTACATGGGATTATATGTTAATATTACTTTACACGTATTATATTTACAAATAAAGTTACCTATACCATATTACTATAATATTAATTATTATTTTTATTTTATTTAAAATTTCGACACATTTTAAAATACATGAGTGAATAGATCAACAGCTTGTGTGTGTGGGATATCGGACACAATTACTTCTTTCTTTTCTCTTACTCAAAATTAGCAAAATTAGCAAAATAGAGCAGAGTGGCGCAATTTATTTGTGACACTCTGTACACAATTAATTAGCAAAACAACAGCAATTAAGCAAAACAACAGCAATTAAGCAGAGTGACGCAATTTATAACATCCTCTCTTGTGTTATAACTTAGGGAACCCGCAATAATTGGATCTGCCAATTATACAGGCTGCCTTAGTTGTGACGAGCTGAAAATAATCACAACAAATAAAACAATTCTAATAGCAGGATATTAGGAAGGGGAGACTGTTGATTTATGCACTCAGTTTACTCGGTACTCAGATGATATCTCTTTATTACATTTGGTGATTAAGTTCTCTATTGTAAGTTCTCAAACAATATAGTTTACTATATTGTTATATAAAGATATTTCTCCTTTACAAAGGGCCCTCAAAATATGATGTACATCTATTTTATTTATTCCACGGATCCGGGATAGAATATATTAAAAGAATAATGGTCACCTTGCCATATACAATATTGAAAATTTAACCATTTGAAGAATGGTTTTTATTAAGCCTTTAAAACAACAAAACTTTTAGTTTAAACTTTCACTCTTTTGCTATAACCAGTGTTATTAGATTTCAGACTACATGTTTTTCTAGCACATCGTCCAACCATCTTATTCTAGGTCAACAACTCTTTCTGCTTGAATAGACTTGCGGGTTCAGGATTGGACTCCAGGATTTAGAAAAAAATAATATAAACGCAGAAGAACTAATTGAAACAGAAGTTTTTCGGGCAAAAGTGTTAAAAATGGAAGACGTCCAGGGTAGGAGAGAGAAAAAACGCAGGTTCCAAGTGGACTGAAGACTGGAAGAAGAGACATAGTGAAAATATGAAAAAATATTGGAGAAAAAGGAAAGAACAAGGAATAAAGAATTGAAATTGTCTTGTGGTCCTCAGATGGCCGATAAAAAAAAATTAGCGTACAAAGATTGTGTGTACGATTCTTCAGGTGTCTAATACTCACTAACGTCAGACACGGAATCGTAAGCTTGTAGTTCTGTTGATTGGTGCTGCTTAGTTCGTACTGTATGCTTTGTCGTCTTGGACTAGCTCTTTAATTGTATGGCTGACTGAGATTTGGAATTGAAGTATAACTAACGTAATTCATACTATAGTTTGACTAACCTATAGGTTTATATTCACGTTCATATTGTCACGTCAATTACGGAATGGTCTCGAAGAGTCGAGAGCATCCTTCTGCCCGTTTCTCGGATAGCCGAGCAGTTGTAACGTCTCAGTCAAGGCCGCACTAAAGTACCTTCTAAACTGTTCGACAGCAATTTTAAAAACGCAAATTATGCTGACCCCGTGAAAAAGGATGAAAAGTTATTCTGGAACCTCTGCGCGACTTATATAAGCAACAGCGGCTCTCTTTGTCAGTCACTTACAGTGGGCGATTTCTTTAGTGCGGATCGAGTAGTTGTTGAGGATTAGTAAAAATTGATTATTGTGGAACTCTATTACTTGACATTATTATTGCCTGTGTACAAATTTAACTTGAAATGTTGTACGATACTATTACGTTGTCAATCACAAGTTGTTATTTATTATTAATTATTAAAGATGTAAATTAGTAATTTCAATGGTGTATGAATTTTCTTTCCACTGTACCATATGAAGGTGTAATAATACATTGCAACTGCTCTAGAAAACATTGTATCTTTCGTAACAATACGTTGACTAATGACATGTTGGTGCTCTTTTCAAATCCTGATGTTAAGTATTCAGCTTGTCAATAATTTTAGTTGATATGAAAATTGTAAATTCTCTTTGCGCAAACAAACATCAACGGAATCGATTCCATTTTCACTGTGTAAAATCAGTTTGTGATCTGACGTTTTGTGCTTTTAAAAATTCGCTGTGTACATAAAATATGATGTTTATCAGTATATATATTATACATAAAAATTTACATATTGGAATAAGCGGGGGCGGGATTCGGGCCTGGCAAGGGAGGCACTTGTCTCACCAATATCTAGCAAATAAATTAAAATCAGTGAGCCGTAGCTTTGTGCAGTATTTGACATGGCATTGGAAGGCTTTTAAAATCTAATTTTCTTGCGTAGTTTAACTTATTCAAGCTATGCTATATGTAATGCTAAGTTACCCACTTGGTAAAATAAAGAACTACCCCGGCAATTAACACATCCAATGCCGGATTAACTATATTGGGAGACCTTAGGCAGTAGAAAAACCGAGGTCCCCTCCGCATTATTTATTTTTTCATATTTGTGTGCGTGCATGTGTTTACATACCTTTGTGGACGTTTATCTTTTAAGGGCTAGCAAAAAATATAACCTCTGAATGGCCAGATAGATGAGCAGAAAGGTGGGCTAGATAGCCTATCTTTCTGTTTGTTCGGAGGTTAGCATTCTCGCTAACCCGCCTTTCCGCAGCTTTTGGAGGTTAGAATTCTCGCTAGTCAATCTTTCTGTCTTTTCGAGGTTAGAATTCTCGTTAGCTCACCCTTCTGTCTTTTCGAGGTTAGAATTTTCGCTAACCCCCCGTTCGTAGGTTACAATTTTTGCTCACCACCCTTTCCACCAGATCGAAGGTTTCGGGGGTTAAAATTCCGCTAGCCCGCCTTTCCGCCCAATTGGAGGTTAGAACTGTCGCTAGCCTACCTTTCTGCCCTTTACAGGTTAGCACTGTTGCCAGCGTGTGTTTCTAGGGTAATGCCAACGCCTGCACCCGAATGCTGCCAATAATTCCTGCTTTCTAGTCCGTTCCTCAATTATTCCATAGTGAAGCCTTCACCTCGATTTGCTAAAAAAAGTTTCGAAGATATTGACCCTCCACTCCCGTAGGTGAAATCCCACCCATGAATGTGTATGTTGCATACGTTCATCTGTTATAGACACAAAAGTTAATAAACTTGTAACATGTAAAAATTCAATCTTTACAACGTTGCACAGTGTTTAATTCAGTTAAGAAAATTGTGTTATTGATTTCAATCACAAACAGAATAAACCTGTTGCACACCAATATATAAAAATTAGTGGTGTAAAACTTGAAAGCGCTAATCGAAATAATTTGTCTGTAGTGTGTGCAACAGTGTTTATTCTGTTAGTGTTTAATTCGTTTGTTGTTCTCACCATGTTTGTGGAAAGGCGTTTTGCATTGCGGAATATATCTTTCCTGTGTCTCTCGGTAGCTGAGTACTGACAAGGTTTTGTTTCAAAAGCACCAATGTTATTCAACGGAAGTATTTGTATGCTGCGTGATTGCTCACTCCTCACATACGTAGACATACAGACGGTAACGAGAAAATCCAATTATGCGGCTTTCACAAAACACGAATATATCACTGTACGGAGAGAAATGTGGTTTCTGTAAACTGTAGTATATTCTTCATTTAAAACTGTTGTCCCTGTATGTACTTTACAAGTGTTGGAAGATAAACGTAGCCATGATATTCTTGGTCGCCCAACTCCTTTCTTTCCAACTACTTTTCCCTGTAGTATCGACTGCAATAAGTAAAATCTCTGTTCATTTCTCACTGTGTTCAGCTTCGTTATCTTTACTGTGTTAATAACTTGCCTTTCTCTCTTTCTTTATATATATATATATATATATATATATATATATATATATATATATACATAAGAACTTCAATATTAGTTTTATTTGCTGTTTGCGAAATGCTCAATATTCTACGGTAAAGCCACATTTCGAAAGATTCCAATTTGTGTGTATATTTAATTGCCCATATTGTAGAACACAGTTAAAGTACTATAGTGCAAAGTCGAACATAATCCAGGCTATACTGAAACTAATACCTCTTGTTCATCTTGCTGTTTGATTTAGCAGGCTCTGTAATTCCAACTTTGTCCTGCTTACTTCGTAAACTGCTGCTTGTCATGTTCCGGACGAGGCCTTTCAGTGTTACCACCATTTTCAAGTCCTAGACCACGACAAATGGTTTAGGACTTGAACATGACAAGTAGCAGTTTAGCAAGTATATATGTTAAAGTTGGTAATACCGCTTAGCTCATAAATTATTTATTGTCAAACGTTGAGATGTGGAACTGTACACATACATAAACTGAACCGTTGAACCGTTACAGAATGTCACTATTTAAAATAATCTCCGCTCCACTCAACACATCTGCGCCACCTTTGCAGCCACTGGTGTAGAAGACTTTGGAAAATTGAGGAGCGCCCTCTGACCAACGTCCTGATAGAATTTTTATTTTTTCCGCATCATTAAATCTCGTAACACGAAAGGTATATAATTCAATGCCGCAGAAAGGTAAAAGTCAGGTGGTACAAAACCACCAGGACCAGGATAATAGAGAGGATGAGAACCAATGATCAACCTATTTTTTCAACACATTGGATTTTTGTTATTGAGGTGTAAGTCCTAACATTAGCATAACGTAGTTCAACGGTATAAAAACATTTCTCAAATTTTGTTCTTGTACAGTATCTTGGTTTTCTTTCAACTTTGAGTTTCGTTTAGAACTGTTCCTTGAGGCTCCAACAATACGCATCCATAGAGTAACACAAGCACAGCCATTGTTTTAAATAATTTTACTGTTGCTTTTTTCCCTGTTTTAGTTCCCTTCGACTTTTTGAAGCAACTATTTTAGAACAATTGCTTGAAGTTAATTATCTAAGTTGCTTTATCAGTGTTGAAAATAAATCACAACGAGGTGTAACTATGAATTATTACAGTTTAAAAATAACTGTGGCATCAAACGTATCTAAACTTCCAAAAAACTTTAAACTATTTAGTTGGTGAAATGTGTGTTGTAACTTTACTCATTTTTGTATTTATGTAACTTTATATATTTAAGGTGTTAAATTTTATTTATGCACGGAATGCAACCTACATTAAAATAAGAATGTGGTCTGTCAAAACTAAGATTTTTTGCATGTGTTGATATATTATCAGATGCAGTAAACAAAACTACGAGTTTTTAACTTCCATTACGGGACAATCATTTTCTAAAGATAACTTATTACGAATAAAAGCTTACAATTTGTTTAATCGGCCATCTGAGGACTACATACAAATTTTAATTTTTTATTCCTTACTCTTTAATTTTTTCATTATATCTGTATGGTGTCTATATAAGTTTCATCACTTCTTCTTGTCTTTAATCCATTTTGAGCCTTCGTTTTCCTCTCTCCTACCCTGGATTCCTTCCATTTTTAACACTTTTGCCAAAAAAACTTGTATTTCAATTGCATCTTCTGTGTTCATATTGTTCCGACGGTCACCCGATTGTCGTAGGTACAGTGGAAACAAAATAAGTACAAGACACCAATTAAGTCACTAATCACACCTTTAATGTTTACAGTTAAACAGTTCGTAATTAACAACACAGTGTCTACAACAAATCAAATGAAAATTGTTCACATGCAATAAAATGTCACTAATATTAAACACAATTGTATTACAATTATACCGCCCGATTATGAAACGCAACACTTCACTAATAACTACTTGAACGTACACAGTAATATCGATAATATAACTCTCGAACCGCACGGTCAATAATTCGCACTAATACTAAAACTTAACGTCGTTGAGTACTGGTATTTATACCGCCCCAAATTACTAGTGTATTCTATAGTCCGCGATAGCGCCAGTATAGTTACGACATAATTACTTGCGACCTTGACACAGTCCGTGCCCCGGCGCGAAGTCTGGCACTGTCTAGAAAATGCGTCAACAAGCACGTACGCCACACACGTTACATTCCGGACCACTCTGGAACGTTCGATAAACACGTAGATTGTTCGGTGATTTCGTAACAATATTATTTTTCCAAAATCCTTTTTGACTTCTTTAATCCAACTTGATGTTGACTTCTTTCCCCACAAATATCTGAAGATCTGTTTTGTTAACCTATTGTTGTCTATTCTATATAAATGTCCAAAAAATACTAGTCTCTTTTTTTCACTTTTTCTGTTATATTTTCTATACTTTTCTATATTTCGTTCTTACAGATTTATTATTTACTAATAAAAATGTAATAACTGGGGTATTTTGTTGTCAAATACACAAACATAAAACAACAAACCCATTTTTAAATATAAATTGTAATTTGAATATTTAATGGAACAGAGATTAGTTAAAATCATGACTTATCGCCGACGAACGCATTTGACACAGAGAAAATGTAAAATATTATTTACGAAATGTTAGTTCCTGGGGCGGGGGGGACTTGATTTAACTGAATGTCAACCATGTTGTAGTAACCGGTCGACAACAATTTTACACAGCGAGTCAGTTTATTAAGCTAAGCTGTCACATGTGTATGTGGCCTGTCATACACGCCTGCATGATTTGTGTTGCCCACTCGCATAACTTTCCACACAAGAGCGGCGGATATACTGTATCTGACACGTGTGTGTAAGCGACTGATAACGTGAAACGTTGTAACGCGCACTTCGTGTGCGAAGATCAAACTGTTTGTTAATTTACATTTCGATACGCAACATATTATTATCTTTCATCATCATCATTTTCTTTCTCACTTCTTTATTTTTATTTCCTGCTCCTTCTTTTTATTAACATTCAACTTCTACCATTGAAGTTGTCCCTTCCTGTTTAGATTTATAATTAAAGTTATTCATTGAACACGCTTGGGAACATGGTGAAACATATTGTTACACCACATTGTACGTGTTTCTCGGCTATTGCAGCGGAGCCCGGCTGTAAAGTGTGTGTGCGTACATATTGCTGCTACTTTAAGGTGAAGGACACTTACACGACACTTGTCACGCGTCCACAGCCGAGACTGATCCAGACGTCACCAGTCCGCGTACACGTACACTGTGTTCAAGGCGGCAAGCAATTACCCTCTAGTGTTTTCTACTAGAGTTGTTGGCGCGTAGTATGGATTCTATTCTGGATCTCAACTGGGTACAAATACAAGCACTCAGTGACGCATAGTTCAGTTTTAGTGGCGATTTATTTCAGTACGGTTAGAAGTATTGTGGCGAAGTGTTATGTGTTTTATAGTTCTGCGGGACTCCATTAGTTAACATTTTTATTGCATGTGAACAATTTTTATTTAATTTGATGTAAGAGACTATCTTGTTGATTACAAACTGTTTAATTATGATAATTAAAGCTGATGATTAGTGACTGAATTGGTGTCTTCCACTGTACCATACGAGACCCTCAGTAGACTGTCGTAACAGTATTATTCTCTTTCATCATCGTCATTCCTATCATAATCATCATCTTCTTCTTCATCTTTTTGACTTGTTAATTTTTATTTTCCCCTCCTTATTTTTCTTTACATTCAACTTCTACCATTCCAGGTGCATGCCTATCAGTTGCACATCAATTTTATCTTTTCAGTTGTTTACTTAAATGTCCCTTCCTTTTTAAGTTTATAATTTAAAGTTATTCACCGAAGACTCTTTGCGCACTTGGTTAATCATATTCCTACAAAGATTTAAAAAACCACAAACACTTGGTAAGTTTCACAATTTATTTTTAACCGATGACAAATTTTTCATCCTAATAGGCTATTCTCAAAGAGCTTCTAAGAACACCTAAATACAAAGAATGTGTAGGGTGGTGAAACATTTGTTAAGAGTGTATATATGGACATCTGATTGGGGTGTGTATGTTGGAGGGGTTGGAGTAGCTAATATAGAGAAGGTCCAGTGACTGTATGTTATGTTGTGTTCAGAAATGCGATGTTTCAGTGCACAACCAGATTTTTCGATATAAAAAGCATCGCATTCTGCACAGTGTATTTTATAAATTCAATTTTTCTACTATTTTTTATCTCTTTCACCCCGTTACACATTCTGTTTGTTGTTCTTAGCATTTAGTTGTTTTTGCCAGGTCTTTCAGAATAGTCTAATAGGTTAAAACAATTGTCAGAGGTTAAGAATAAATTATCAATCTTGTAAAGTGTTTGTGTGTTTTTAAAACCTTTGTATAAAAGTTATTCTTCGTATTGTTTAAAATAGCAGCCATCCTTACTATTCTTTTCTGAATTTGTTAACTGCTATAATTTTCATTGTTTGACTAAGCTTCAGCTTGTTCGACAACCTTGTTTAAGACCTGATGATGTCAGTGATGACGAAAAGCTTAGTCGAACAATAAAAATTATAGCAGTTAGCAAATTCATAAAAGAAATAAAAGTTATTGTTGGAATTTTTGTATCTCTCGTGCAATGGATGTTTTCTTCCATGCGTTTTGTTGTGTTGCCCTATTTTCTCGATTTTAAGATTATATTTCTATGTTCAAAAACAGATAACGTGTGGCTACGTGTGTGACTCTTAGCACACTTTGTGTTAGCGCCAGAATTACGCAATGCTCGAGCGCTCTTCTTCTATCTTTGCCATCGTGCCTTCGAAACGGTGGTCGATTACTTTATCGGTTTCCAGGTTAATTTTGTTACATACTACGCCTGAGTATAGTCTGAGTATATACATAGGGTGATTACGAAAACGCTCGTCTTCAAGGTAGCCATTTCTCTGCGTGCATTCTCTAGTGATTGCGATGATAAATGTACCACATGTTGTCTGCACTCAAGCATGTATGTATGCCATTGTAACACATAATTTTACTATAGATGTAATTAAAACGTGATATTTATTCAAAATTACATCTAAACACCGGGTTGTTAGGCCGTGGTCGGTTGCTACGAAACGCCATCACGTCGGCAACGTTTGGATTCTCCCTCGGGGCATAAGAAGACAATAGCAGCAGATGTTCACCGAACAATACCCGATACCTGTATCAGGTAAAAGCTGCAACAACCAGATTTTTACAGAGCTCCCACCGTCGGGACCATAAAACTCTGAATTTTAAAGGTGTGGGTTCAATGAGTTACCCAATTGAGCGTGAGTGTTTACCAAGGTGGGTCCAAGATTTACCTGGCACAGATGGGTTGCGACCGAGGACGCTAATTACGTGATTGCCCTCCAAAGCGGTCACTTCTTCTTCTTCTTCTTCTTCTTCTTCTTCTTCTTCTTCTTCTTCTTCTTCTTCTTCTTCTTCTTCTTCTTCTTCTTCTTCTTCTTCTTCTTCTTCTTCTTCTTCTTCTTCTTCTTCTTCTTCTTCAGCGGCGCAACAACCCATTATTGAGTCAAGACCTCCTTTAACAGCCTCCGACAGTTGTCCCGGTCAAGTGCAGCTGTTCTCCAGTTTCGGGTCCCAAAGATATGGCGCACTATCATAGCTCAAACCGTTTCCCAACGTAGTTTGGGTATACCAACTCCCCTGGTGCCATAGATCTGTTCTGTGGGTGCCTTTCTGGGTATTTCATTCTCCTCAATTCTGATCACATGTCCAGCCCACCTGAATCTAACAAATTTTATAATTTTCACAATATCTGGTTCATTCAGAAGAGTGTTCACTTCTTGGTTGGTTCTTTTCCTCCATTCACCTCCAACACATATTGGACCAAAAATGCTGCGGAGGATTTGCGTTCATAAACCAGGAGGCTTGACTCAGACTTTCTAGAAATGGTTCAGGTCTCAGAACAATAGGTAAGAACTGGGCGGATCAGTGTTTTATACAGAAGGAGCTTGATGCTCCTGAAAATTGTTGTTTCCCTCTCGGTGTTAATATGTCGTCCTAAATGAACAAAGTTGTTGACTTTTAAAACGGGCACAGCACTGATAAACCTTTTGGGGAAATGTCCGTATGGTGGCGTTCGGGGAACGGACGCGCAAGGAGTCTCTCATGGTCTTGTTAGAACTCAGGTAGGCTACTGTGTTTACACGCCCAGCGTAATACTCGGTCCAGGGCGTGACTGAAGCTTTTGGTTATGGATTTTGGCCATATAGCCTCATACAGGGTTGCGTAGGTAACACTCGACGCCACATAAGTGGTGACGATGAGTTTTTCTAGGCGGCGGGTTATGGAGTTGCTGCAAAGCAGTGGACGGAGTTTGTAAAGACGATTGGCGGTTTTGTGGGCTACTTGTTCGCAGTGTGTCCGCCTGGTGAGACGAAGATCCAGGTGAAGCCCGAGGTACTTAACTTCTCGAGACCAGGGCACAAAAGTAACATCTACGTACAATCTGGAGTAGAGTACGGATGTGATTTTGACCGCGTTCATAGCGACAATCCATTTCTCTGCCCAGTCAACGTAAGAGTGAAGCTGATCCTGAAGCCAGATAGCGGTCGTCTCGGCCCGAAGCGAATTCCTTTTCTGCTACTTCATCCTGTCACATAGTTCTCAACATATTATAGTTAGAGTCAACTCTTCTAATATCGTTTTCACCTATGTGGTTACCTACGCGATTCAAGTATGGGGCTACTTGGCCAAGACCCATAAGCAAAAGCTTCAGTCTCTCCTGCACCGAGGATTGCGCTGGGCGTGCAAGACCCACTACCTGACATCAAACAAAATCATCCCTGCGTGTCCTTTCCCTGAACGCCACTACACGGACACTCTCCCGGGAATTCTATCGCCGCACCGCCCGGTTTGAGGGCGATCACCTCATTAGTGCCCTCGGTGGCTACCAATCTGTGGCGGGTGAGTCTAGGGCCCGGCCTCGGCGAACACTCACCCTCAATTAAGTAATTAATTGAAAACCCATGGCCGGTAGCTGGCCACACCCTAAATATCCAGCACCATTAAGCTCGGGACGAAGCACACGAGCGGATGGCGGACAAGCCCTGCCCCTGGCACAGGCCTCTGATCAAAAAAATCCTCTTCTAATATACGGTGATTATGCAGCTCTCTTAATTTCAATCCCTGAATGTCCTTGAATGTTGATCACCTGCTTCAAGTTTAGTCAGTTTTGGTTACCTGATATCCACGTGTATGTTTGCATAGTACTCACTGACAATTTCAATAAGAAAGTAAGTTGAAACAATTTAAACCATGGCCTTTGAAAGTAAATATGCAGAGATGACTAAGATAGTTATAACCAACAGCACTTTAGAACAAGTAAGCCATTCAAATATCTTGGCTGTGCAGTAAGCTATGAATCTGAATATGATGTAAGAGTGAAGATAAATAAATTTAGGAATATTTGTGGTAAGATTCATAGAAAGCTTAGACTTGGATCAAGAGACAGCACAAAGATTAAATTTTATAAGATAATTGCAATACCCACGTTGATTTATGAAAGTGAGGCGTGGGTCAGAAAAAAAAATCGGCAAGATTCACAGTGCTAAAATGCAGCACTTCGAAATACTTTAAATTATACATTCAAAGATAGAATAAGGAATGAAGACGTCAGAGCAGAACTCGAAGTAAAGGACATAAATGAAATTATTAAAACTTGCAAAAGACAATGGTGTTATCATCTGCAAAGGATGACTGAGGATCGATTGACGAAAGCGGCACTGAACTACAAAGCCATTGGTAGAAGATACGTGTGTCGTTCGAGGACGAAATGTGTCCTGGAACAGGATTATAAACATAATCCTTGAAGAAGAGAAGATGACGAAGATGTTACATAGTTTTACATCTTGCCACTCACAGTGGTTTTGTCTTATTGATTTTCATTTTATGAACTTCTAAAAATGAACTGTAGCACCAGTCTGGAACAATGTTGACACGGTGTAAAACTATTATTGACCTACTTCCCCTAACAAAAACAAAGCCACGACACTTAGTTAAATCAACTTCATGCTTACATGTCATAAATAATATAGTAGTATAACATCTTCTCTTGTGTTATAACTTAGGGAACCCGCAATAATTGGATCTGCCAATTATACAGGCTGCCTTAGTTGTGACGAGCTGAAAATAATCACAACAAATAAAACAATTCTAATAGCAGGATATTAGGAAGGGGAGACTGTTGATTTATGCACTCAGTTTACTCGGTACTCAGATGACATCTCTTTATTACATTTGGTGATTAAGTTCTCTATTGTAAGTTCTCAAACAATATAGTTTACTATATTGTTATATAAAGATATTACTCCTTTACAAAGGGCCCTCAAAATATGATGTACATCTATTTTATTTATTCCACGGATCCGGGATAGAATATATTAAAAGAATAATGGTCACCTTGCCATATACAATATTGAAAATTTAACCATTTGAAGAATGGTTTTTATTAAGCCTTTAAAACAACAAAACTTTTAGTTTAAACTTTTACTCTTTTGCTATAACCAGTGTTATTAGATTTCAGACTACATGTTACATATAATGTCTGTCTTTTAAAGTCTTTAATATTATTACATTTAAAACAGAAGTTTTAAAGTCTTTAATATGATACGTTAAATTGTCTTTTGTGGATTATAATTTTTGTAACTCTTACCCATGGAAGACAAGCCTCCATGTCACCTGTGTGTTTCCTGAAGTTGCTGCTGAATAGGTTCTTCGGTCCTCCGGTGTTTCCTGAAGGTCGGTCGTTACCTTACCATCCTATGACGGTGAAGTTCCTGAAGTATGTCAAATCATTCCGGGGGGCGGTACACTCATCTCAGGCGACTGTAGTAATTCTTAGTAATTCTTGTAGTTAGAATAAATAAATAGAAAGTTTGTTTCACTGTTATACACTTCACATGATTATAGATTAGTTGAATATCACCTTCTTGTTTGTAGTACTGTACAAATTACATAGTTTGTTATTTGATAAAAGAGAGAGATGTCATCACCGCACAAATTTACTTATTTAAAAATAGTCATTGAATCAAGCTTTTCACATTTTTATATATACGTAGCGAAACAACGCTTTACGCTGCTTACGGCGTGAGCGCTCCATTGCAAGTGGCAGAAATAGTTAAGGGGAAGAGTAGTAATCTCAAGACAATTACTAGGCAACATAAAAGTAGTTCCGTGTTTCTAATTTAATTAAGGACTAAAGTTTGATTAAATTATTAACTAGAGATATTCTTAGTTACAGAAGTTATCAAAGTACGTAACAGTGGTTTTATTTAATTATTTAAATAATAACAAATTTACAATAATACTTAGTTTATTTAGGGGTCAGAAAACAAGTTAATTCTGGTCAGTTCCTGTTTATGCAGGAATAATTAATAAGCTTTACCCTTTCTGTACAATTCCATTCCCTTTTAATTTTATTATTAGACTTATATTAAATATTATTATTATTAAATGATTGCCATAAGATTTAGTTTATAATGTGAGATTTTATTAAGAATTTAACATTTCTCCGCTTATATATTATCAACTTAAATAATTAACATATTTTTTATTAATGAAATCGTCACAGTAGCCTATGTTTTAAAGTCAAATACTTTTCTGTGATTACTTTTTCTATAAAAAGGTAAACATCAATGTATACGAAAGTTGTTTTTCATTTTTACTATAGATCTTTTTGTTGTCATCATCACCACCATCTTTAAGGATTAAACCGAGGATGGTTTGTTCCAATCTCAAATAGACACAAATTAGAGCTGGTCACTCCTGCGCTTACTCGGACGTCCCACACCTCTCCGTCCCCTCGGCTTATACTTTCATAGTTGTTCGAAGATGCGGCAGTCGTCCATTCGGCAAAGATGTTCCCACCATTTCAGGCGATACTGGGAAATCCTGTCGAGTATACTCATAATATTCCATTTCCTGCCGTATATCTGTGTTTCTTTTATGATGACCATGAAGAGTACACCCTGCCACGTGCTTGAAAAATCTCATTTCAGCCGCTTGGATGCGACTGGCCTGGCCTTTCGTTAAAGTCAAATTCTCACACCCATAAAGAAATGTGGGAAGAGTCAACACCGTTTAGAATTTTAGACGTGTTTAATTACTTGCTCACTTAAGGGTTCGCCTAATAGTCCCGCACATAAGGTTGAACTTATGCGACTTATTCACAACTTGTTGCTTGTGTATCACATTTTCCTTGTGACAACAAAAATTACTTTGCCTTTCCTACGTGTTTCTATATTAACGATCCGATGTGTTCGCTATAGTTTTACACAATACTTTCTCAATTTATTCAAAACACCTGTATAACACACCAAATACGAATACGCAATCATAAATATAAGATTATTATAGGGTTCACATCTTGTGAATACGGGTTTGGCAATCCCAATGTGCCCCAGCTGGATTCTCACCTTGCTTCAACTTGTCTTGGGTGAGATCCTTTACTATAGTCTTTTTTTTCTAGTCTGTCTTGACTGCCTCTTGCTCTTTTCTGACCCCGACGCTATTAGAGTAATCAAGGGCGAGGGTGTCTTCCTTCTTCAATTCTAATTTCTTAATTTTGGTTAGCTTATGACCTTAGAGGGCTCACTGATGCGGATAGATGAGTACTGGAAATTATAAGAAACTTTCAGTAACAGAATAACTAAAACAATGCGGCTAAATTCTATCTCAGAAAGAGAAGGGTGAGGGCGAATCTTCTGCGCCCCAAAACAGGGGCCTTTTGGCTAAGGTATGGTAACCTTGACAGAAGACTGTCTGGTCTTCCTGGTAGGCGGCTGTTCAACAGGCCAGTAACTTGATCACGTAAAACTTTGAAATACTTGTAACATCCATAGCAGCCTCGAAGACGTGGGTCGTCCGAGGATGAGATGGGTGTCGAAACAAGTTTATATAACCTAATCCTTGATGATAAGAAGAAGAAGAAGAAATATAAGTATGCATGTTATAAATAACGGGACGATGTAATGGGAATAAATTTAATGGAAAGCATATATACACTTAAGATTTTTAACGTCGTTGTAAGATTATTAAAACAACAATGTATCACACGTATTATTATAGAGCACAATATTTGCTGTGAATCGAACGGTTACAGTAACACACGTGCCCGGGCAACAGCAACCTCTCATATAATTTATTCAATTGGTGACCATATTTTGTAGCCACAAGTGGTCGTAAATCATACTCACTGCACAAGCATAAGCGAGGACTGCCCCAAATAAATTTACACAACACTGCATAATAAATATCCCTTGTTCACATTATTGTAGATAATATAGCACTAACTAAACACCACGTCCAGGCATGCATGCAAGTTTTAATGGTGTCCAAGTCACTTCTGTGTACAGGTAAGCTAACATTTTTAATCCGCTAAATGACGTTTTGTTTATAGTTGAAGACAAATATCAAAACATATTGTTACGACATTGCAAAACATTCTATGTGTTTCTCTGCTATTGCAGCGGAGTCCGGCCATAATGTGTGTTTGCGTACGTATTGCTGCTGCTTTCAGATGGAGGACAAGTACGTGACACTTGTCACATCTCCGCAACGAGACTTTTCCAGACCATACCAGTCCGCGCGCGCTGTGTTCAAGGTCGCACTCAAATTATGTTCTAGTGTTTTCTAGTAGACGCGTATTATGGAATATTCTGGTATCTCAGCGGGGTATAAGTATAAGCATTCAGCGACGCTTAGTCAGTATCAGTGGCGATTTTTCAAGTGAGGTTGAAAGTATTGTGACGAAGTGTTACGAGACTCGTAGACATTATTATTGCGTGTTAACAATGTTTATTTGATTTGTTGTAAGAGACTATCTTGTCGATTACAAACTGTTTAATTGTGATAATTAAAGCTGGTGATTAGTGACTTAATTTTTGTCTTGTGTTGTTTTATCCACTGTAACATACGACGATCTGTTGACCGTCGTAACGATATGCTTTATCATCAGATCTTTAAAGAATCGCTTATACGAGGTCGTCAGAGATCAAAATGTTAAAAGCATTTGCACTCTACGAGTCAGTAAGTGCGCATCTACTCACGTTTATTCGAACACTAAGCAATTATTCGTCTCGATGTTATAAAACAGGTTCAAGGCGGTATCGTGTAGTGGATTGGTTTTCAAATTCTCTTGTTATGCAATAGAAAACCGTGACTGTTTGTGTACGTTCTACAAGTTTCAAACTCCTCCAAGGTGTCGGTAATTACTATCATGGATCGAAAACAAATGACATATATCGGTCAAACGGCGATGGTTTTTCTCAATGGTTTGTTTGGACGTACACCTAATCAACTCCTTCATCATAAAGTCTAAATATCATAAAGTGCTCGCCACTTTGTCTGCTATGACCACAATTACACGGATTTAATTTGATCCGCTGTACAGTTATGAAAAGGGCCGAATAATGAACTCCTTGGAGGGGTTTGAAATTTATAGAGTGTACAGAAACATAAGCAGCCGGGTTTGGTACTGAATGGTCAGTTGAATAGTGAATCTACTGTAATCCACTCAATATACGATACCGTCTTCAACCTGCTTTATCATATAGAGACGAACAATATGAATTTCACACACACGCACAACGGTCTTGTCCAGTGTTCCATAGTGTGAACATCAGCTGGAATGAGATTGGCGAGAACAGTACTTGATTGAGGGAAAAAGAGATAGTGTGCAAACAAGACAGCAAACTATTATCTTATTGTTGCCCTTCTTTTCTCTGTGGGCAATTTAGTTATCAATGTAATCAATTTAGAAACTAGGCCGCTTGATGTTTCTGGTGGGACGATTTATTACAGTTAAGACGGATTTAATGGAGTCTTAAGTGTAGATGGAATTTATTGGCTAGGTCGGCGTAGTTTACCACTCAAGAAACGTTGTCAGGTTTCAATAAGTAGAGTGAAGTTATCATGGTACAACAAAACAAAACAAATGAATTAATTGGGAATTTAAATGTTGCGGCGGACTTTATTAGTAATAATAAATTAACATTTTAACAATCAATAATTTTCAATTACAAATACAAACATAAATGTATGACGTCAGTGCATTACAAGAATACAATTACAAGTAACAATGAAATTATCTTACAACTACGAGGTGTACAACAAAAATGTGTTTCATATTTATATATGTTCTACATTGGTAACTCGACGTTTCTTGCAGTAATTATATAATTTCAGATGTTATTCAATTTGATTCTTCTGCAAGTGGTGTAATTTCGTATTTTCTTTTTAATACCTGACGCACGTTTCACTGAAAAATATCACTATCATCAGAGGTTTGTAAGTAAACTAATAACAATCGAAATAATTCTGTTAATATAAAAATTAACGAGTAATCCATTTTGTATCGATCTTAATATAAAATAATTGATAAAATACCTGCGCCAGACAAAGAAAAATACTACTAAATAGATTCCTTCAACACCGCAATGCATATTTAAAACCAAATATTTTTAAATCTAATTTAGCCACACATTGTCTAAATAATAACCACCAATTTCCAAACATTGAAAATATAATATTAATTAAAAACACACAAAAAGGACAAAAAATGTATATTTGGAAAAATCTTAATATTTACAAACACAATAACAATAATTTATTAATTACAGGACAAACCCAAATAAAAACAAAACAAGACGATCTATTTAAAATTATAAATTTACTAAAAAATAAAAATGAATAAAACATAAAAACAAATATTTCAAATATAACCAAGAAAACAGCTGATTAAGAAAATAAACATTAAAACAATCGTTAACTAATCGACCTAATCGTTTATCAATTATTTTACATTAAAATCAATACAAATTGTATTATTCGTTAATTTTTATATTAACAGAATTATTTCGATTGTTATTAATTTACTTACAAACCTCTAATAATACTGGTTTTTTTCAGTGAAACGTGCGTCAGGTATTAAAAAAAAAAATACGAAATTTCACCACTTGCAGAGGAAACAAATTGAATAACATCTCAAATTACATTTATACATATATATACAAAAATACAACTATCTTCTCACTTTTATTGTAGCGTTTGTGCATAAATCCTTTAACTTAAATTAGAAAAACTAGTCTGGCGCTTCTAGACATTGTCAGTAATATTTGCCAAACTATTTGCTCTGGTTGACGTATTTCAGTGTCAAGTCACTATGCTTAAGTCTAGATCTGTCATACGTTTCCGATCAAAATGTACCGTGAGTAATCGGTAACATTCGAAGTGAGCACTCATAACCATCTTACTTCGTCACGTACCTGGAATCTTTTACAGTTATTACCAGCTGTTTGTTGATTTTCCACTAAACAGAATATAGTCGGCAAGTTACACAAGTGTAGTACAAAACAATTTCAGCCTGTCATACAGATAGCGCTAGGTGAATCAAATATCTGCGATCCTCAGCGAATTCAAAGACGTCAGATAGCATACAATAACATTTAAAACAGATCTATTTACTAGTTTGGAATAGGATACAGCAGGGAAAAAAGCCTATTCGTTTGCTAAACTCGTTACTTTGGTCGAATAAAGTGAAAACTAAACTGACAATCTACACAACTATTGTGGAGCCAATTTTAACGTATGGCTACGAACGCTGGCAACTTTTAGATAAAGAGAAAAAGATAATTGAAACTGTGAAAATGAACTTCTTAAGAAGAGCGTGTAATATTTCTAGAATGCAACATGTTAGAAAAAACATATAAAAAGGAAAATATGGCGCGTATTTACAACAGCAGAAACAATAGAATCTAGACAGTTGCTATGGTATGGTCACGTAATGAGGATGGAGGAGAAGCGATGGCCAAAGGAAGCATTTACTTACACACCACAAAACAGGAGAAGAAAAGAAAGGCTGACAACACAATGGAGAACAGGAATTAGGAAAAGCATGAGAGCTTGAGCTATTGAACATAATGACTGGAGGGAAAATGAGAAATGGAGATCGAAGTACGACCCCTGCTAATAAAAAATTTACTAGTTTGGTTGCTGTTATAAAATAAAGTAAGCACGCTTTTTAAAGGATAAAAAAACTAATAAACCAGTTGGATTCTACTTTTGAAGATTCCTTACTATCCTGTTAACCTTGATGAATTGTGCTGTTAAATAACATACGTTATGCGGACGAGACCGTCATATTCGCAGATAGCTTAGAGGGGCTGCAACAACTAATGAATAGGGTGACATAAAACATCCGTAGACATGGCCTAGACATCAATGTTAATAAAACGAAGCTAATGATTGTATATAAGAACACGTTTACAAACTGCACCCTTAATATAAACAAAAGGCCAGTTGAACGTGTAAAGAAATTTACATATATTAGTACTATAGTCAATGAACAATGGGACAACTCTCAAGAAATAAAGAGCCGAATTGAATAAAGACGTCACAATAAAGACGAATTGAATAGCAGTGTACACTAGAATGAGCAGTTTATTCAAATGTCACGATTTAACAATAAACACAAAGAATACGCTGCTACGTATTCTCGGTCCCCTTCTACGGTGTAGAATCTTGGACTTTGACTGAAGCCACAACTAAAATATTGGAATCTTTCGAAATGTTTTTTTACCGTAAAATACTGAGCATTTCATGGACAGCACACATAACTAATGTTGAAATTCTTAGAAAGACGAAGAAAGAAAGGGAAGTTATTAACACAGTAAAGATAATAAAGCTCCAGTATCTGGGACATCTCATGAGAAATGAACAGAGATTTTACTTATTGCAGTCCATACTACAGGGAAAAGTACTTGGAAAGAATAGAGTTGGGCGACCGAGAATCTCATGGCTGAGAAATTTAAGGACCTGGTTAGGCATGAATACAACTGACTAATTCCGTGCAGGAGTACAGAAAGTTAAAATAGTCTGTATGATATCCAACATCCGAAACGAATAGGAACTATCAGAAGAAGAAGAATTACTACCAAATGCCTTGCCTTCGCCAGATTTAGCTCGCCAGATATGCGAATAAAATGAGAAGACTTGGAAAGAATGTCAGCTTCAAGACTGGTCAAACAAGTGCGGACGAAAGAAAAGATGGATGGAGGACTCTGAAATCGGAACAGGTCGCTTCTTGCGTATGCTGTGACGTAAAGATGATGATGTCTTTCGTGCTGGAGATAAAAACTGACGTAGAATAGTTTTGTATTCTTCCAGCCGCGAAAAGTTGTAGATACGACTGCTCAATGGGAGATAAACAAAATGCGGGTTATGAGGTGTCATAACATTTGCAAAACAAAAATTATGCGCTGCTGCACAAGGAAACTGCTCGGCAATCACCCAGTTAGCACGTTCACTCGTCTGGTCACTAGCGTCCATTAATGCTCGCGCTACAATACATGATGAAAACTTGTCTATTATCCAAGAAATGTAAATATTAAAATAAAAATATATTATATTTTTAGAGGACATAACCAGTAGAACACACTTAAGAATTTCTGCAAAAATACCAAATTTTTCACGAAAAAAAAAGTACGCCAAAATTCGTGCTAACAGATATTGTTCCAATAAAGAGGGTTAAAAATTTTAGGTATCTAGGGGAAATGATTCAACAGAATGGTTTATGAGAATCAGCTATCGAAGAAAGGAGTCATAAAATAGAAAGAGCGTATGGTATAACTAATGATATTATCAATAAAAATGCATATCTAAAAATGCGAAAATAATGCTTTACAGTAGTGAAGCCAGAATGCCTATGTGCAGGTGAGTGTCTAACATTGAATTATAATTTAGACAAACTAGAATTACTGGAAATACGAATTATTATAAAAATATTAGGCCCACGAAAAATTTCAGAAGGTTGGAATTTAAGAAGTAATGGTGAGATATATCAAAGTACAGAAAATGTAACAGAAACAGTGAAAAAAATAAGACTAGTATTTTTTGGACATTTATGTAGAATGGACGAGAATAGATTAACATAACAGTTCTTCAAATATCTGTGGGGAATGAAGTCAACATCAAATTGGATTAAAGAAGTTCAAAAGGATTTAGAAAAAATAATATTATCGCAGAAGAAGCAATTGAAAGAAAAGGTTTTCGGGGAAAAGTGTTAAAAATGGAAAGAGAAAAAGGGTAGCAGAGAAAAACGCAGGTTGAAAGTGGACTAGAGACAAGAGAAAGAGAGACATAATGAAAAGATGAAAGAATATTGGAAAAACGAACAAGGAAAAAAGAATTGAAATTGGCATGTAGTCCTCAGATTGCCGATACAAAAAAAGTAAATAAATAAAAATATGATTATAATTACAAAACTGTCTATACATACATACCTATAAACCATATATACGATATTTTCCCTTGTACGGACTGTCTAAACTACACTTACGCCAGTGGCTCAGAGAACACGAGCTTTGCAGCTAACAAAAAAAGGCTTGAAGCGTTAGTGGTTGCTGCTCAGATAAGACCAGGCCTACCATCAATTGCGACACGTTTAAACCACGGTACTTGTGCATAAACATATTGTAAGTAAGATTATTAACACTGAAGAACGATAGGCTGCTTTCAACAAACGGGAAACCAGCTTGCGACTTCTCACCTAGTCTGGAAGACCGTTTTTAGTAAGTACAACAATACAGGTAATCGGATAGCACCAGATCAGTTATTGTAGCGAATTCAAAACCGCCTGCGCACCAAGAGAAATACTGTTTCTAATCCCTCGGACTGTACGCATGAGATTTTTTTTGATAAAAGCAGTAGCGTGGCGTCCATGTAACTGCTGTTACCGGCGGCAACAGTACTGGAAATACGAGAAAGTAATAATAAATATTTTACATAATAAATACTTTAGTCATTGAATAATTTAAAACCCGAACAATATTAGTACGAAAACTTAAAGGAAAGCGTAGCATTGCTTTCGAACTGCTGGGCACTTGTACCGTCTTGTGTTGCCGGCTCAGACATCGGGAATGTTTTACTGCGTACGGTCATTTACCTCGTAGTAGTTGTCACTGTAAAAACTGTAGAGGGGGACACATTCGCTTACCCAATGTGTTGCCGCTGTATAAACCGGTAAAACGCTCAGTTAACAGCTATGTTTGTTTTCTTAACCGATTTACAACAGTTACTACGTACCTATTTGTGTTTTGTTCGTTTAGACATGTGTTTCTCTTTTTGTTTTTATTATTTTTAATTCGATTATTTGTATTCTGATTTATTCTGTGTAAGTATAATGAGATTCAGGTCCTGTTGAACCGGGACCCTCTTCTTATCCCAGCGAAAGGTAGAAAATGCTCTAAAAACACTTGGTAAAAGACAAAATTTTATTTAATTTTTAGGTTAAGTTTTAGGCCTATCACAACCGGAAACAGGTGACATGTACCCACGCCACGGTACTGGATAAAAGTAACTCAATCTGTAAAAATCCACGAGTAATCCGTCTCAATATAACAGAAACATATCAGCCGAAAGTTCGCTGTTAATTTTCAGAGCAAGTTCAACAGCAGAAAAATTGAAAGAGCGCGCGCCACACACACACACGAACACGATATAATAACAAACGTTTTTAGGATATGCTTTGAGAATGACGAGACACCAAATACTTCTTCCAGAGTATTGAAGTTATTAATACAGACTCAACGACCATAAGTCGCTTGATACTTGAAGTTCCGTTACGCTCAGTATAATAGTGACGTGAGTAGTGACGTAAGTTAGCAAATGACCAAAGACTTTGTGAGGTTCCATCATTGATTTACTACATATAATGTTTAAAATATATTTATTTTTGACAACATTTATTGTCATAATTATTATCTGGATACGAGCGGGATATCATGAAACATAAAAAAATATCAGCGATTTCTCTAAACATGTGCGTATATCTCACATAATAATTATTACATATGTGTTACTATTTATATTAATAAGTAAAAAAATAATATTTTACAATTATTAAGACTTAATAAAGCGTTTTTTTTATTTTGCTGATGGTGGTGATGGTGGAAGATTTTGTACTTTGACAGACAAAAATTACTATGTTAAACGAATACCAGGATTGTTCTATAGAAACACATTTGATCTGTAGAGCCTTGACTTCGTCGCCATTGGAACGGAATTCATTTGTTTATATTTTCCGTTTAAGTACTGGTGACGCGTCTGTCAAAAATATTTTGCAGTTTGCTCTTTTCTAAGCGTTGTGACTGGGTTGAAAAATGACATCTATGATAAAAAATCCGTCCAAAGATAATCTGCGTGCCTTTATTCAGTTTTTGGCCACTAAGGGGCGTCATCCAATGGAAATTTATACGAGAATGAAAGCTGTATGTGGTGACTATAGTTATTCTCGTACGGCAGTGGTTGAATGGTGCAATAAATTTTGATAAGGAAGAGTCCTCCTCTAAAGAGTCTTGGAACGGGCACGTGTTGCAGCATCAGATGAAAAAGTGAGACAGCTGGAAACTGCTTTACGCGGAAATAGGGGCATAAAAGTTACAGATCTTTCTCAATTGTTGAGGATCAGCGTGGGAACTATTCATTTAATCATTCATAGTACTGGCTATCACCAGAGTTCCTGTTCAGTGGATTCCACGACTACTTATTGATGAGCAGACAAATTTACTTTCGGCCTTATCATTATAGCGTTTGATGCGCTATCAGCAACAAAGTAATGCCTTTCTGCATCAAATTATTGCTGGTGATAATTCTTGGTGTTATCACTACGAATCAGAATCCAATAGTCAAAAGTCAGAGTATGCAGTGGAAGCATGAACCTTAAAATCTCTGAAGGCGTAAAAATATCGGCCCCAACCTTCGGCAGGAAAAGTAATGGTGACCGTATATTTTGATTATCAGGGTGGGCTGCTCTTAGATTTTAAAGAACCCGGTGTCAACATCAACGCTGAGCGATATGCGGACAGCTTAAAACGCGTACGGGCAGCATCAAGAATAAACGTCCCGGGAAGCTCACAAATGGTGTCATTCTTCTGAAAAATAATGCTCGACTCCATGTAGCCCAGACGATTCAAGGCTGCTTGGTCGTACAAAGTGGGGAGAATTACAACATCCACCTTACAGTCCCGATTTGTCCCCGTGCAATTATCATGTTTTGGCCCATTAAGGAAATCACTAAAAGGAAGGGGGTGCAAATCGGACGCTGAGGTAAAGTTTGCTGTTAGCGAATGATTCCGCAAACAGCTGCAAGAATTTTACCAGCAGGGAATGTACAGATTAGTGTAACAGTGGGACTCATGTCTAAATGCTAATGGAGACTTTTTTTTTAAATCATTAAATAAAAATACTTTACAGGCTTTAAACGTGTTTCTATTGAACAATCTTCGAACGTTTAATGGCAAAATGTCAAAATTTTTCACTAGAACTTTTCAGAAATAAATCTTTTATCAAGCGGCTTATGGCTCAGTATATAAGAGGACAAACAAATAAATGTTACAGCATCAAACTTCAGACAGCTAACAACAATTATTTGAATACTTGATACTAAAGTTATTTTACAGTTCACAGTACTGGCTATTCTGAAAAATATATAAAATTGTATTTTTAGTAGCTTATTTTACGTCTACATCAGTACGAAGTAATAACATATTTACAATAATTGTTCTAGAATACTGTGATTTGGAGTTTATTGTACAGTCTGTTCTCAGTATTATGGAGTTAATGATACAGTCAGTTTTTGTTACTACAGTACCCCTTTGTTTTTAATGTTTCTGTTACAATGATTGCAGTTCACAGTTAGATAAATTAAGTTAACACAATTAGATACATATTGTTAGAGAAATTGACTCTACAGAACTAGACCTTGACTTCACTGAATTATTTACATATTCACAAAGTTCTGTATACACACACATCTAACCCGGATTATTATACAAAATCGGTTACCTTACATATATATACACAAAATATAAATAGTAGTCAGTTTGACAACTTTAAAATTAGTACTATAACTTGTATTATAACTTAGTGAGAGTTGAGGGTACTCGTCCGACATATTGACCATCAAGCCTAACGATTTCTATAAGCGAGTGTTGTGATTTGCATCAAACGTTTACCTTATTTATATTGGAATATAATTGACTTATCTACAGGGTAAGTCTTATATTATTATTTCTCAACTTATCTGAGTATTTGAGACACCCAGATTCGAGAAATAAGGATTTTGGTGACGGAGGAGGGAGTAAAGAAAGGCAGAGGAATATAAAGATTGGAATACTTGCAGCAGATTGTTAAAGATGTGGAATGTTACAGATATTCGGGCGTGAAGGACTTGGATCAGAATAGGAAGAATTGGAGACGAATCATTAAGGCGACTGGCGACGCAGAGAGAAACTTTCAAAAACTGTGTTTATAGATTAACTATTCTGAGAAAACCCTTTTCCAGTACTGGTGAAAAAGGGTTTTGATATTCTCAATGATTTGGAGATTGAAAAACGTGGCAAAAACAAATAGAAAAACATTTTCTACGCGACAGCGTTGGCGATTTTGTTCAGTAACTCTTCCTTTTGCTCTTTCCAGCAAAAGGAAGCATTATTCCAGGTTGAGCTTATTAAAGTCAAACTCATTAAATATTAAAACACGGCTTAGCTCTGAGAGTCCATATTCGTGAATGTACTTTTGTGTATGTTTGAATTGAGAATGAAAGAAAGGAGAAAAAAATTCGACCGTGGAACGTATGGTAAGACGATGTTGCAGAAGGAAAGAGGTTCCTCGGAAAGTGGAAAGACCGCAGGAAGAGTGAGACAACTAGTACGGAATATTAGCAAATTTAAATGTGAACCGAGGACCCAACGCCGTCATGCAAACTGAGACAGAAAGAGAAGAAGGAAAAGAAGAAGAAGAAGAAGAAGAAGAAGAAGAAGAAGAAGAAGAAGAAGAAGAAGAAGAAGAAGAAGAACAGTAGTGTACCACGGCTTAATAGCCCGGAGATAAGTCAATCAGGAGATGAATGCAAGCGGGAAAAACACAGAGAAAGAGAACGCAGAATGAGGGAGGAACGATGTTCGAAGCGGATGTTCTAGTAGACACCATTTGAAAGACGGAAGAGGAGAGAAACTGTGGATAATGCTGTGCCAAATAGCGTGGAACACATTTATGGACGAGGGCCGGATAAATAAATGTAGGTTTAACTTTGGTGCGAGGAGTCACTGTGTGCCTGTGTAAGAGAGAGAGAGAGATAGAGAGAGAGAGAGAGAGAGAGAGAGAGAGAGAGAGAGAGAGAGAGAGAGAGAGAGAGAGAGAGATATTCTTGGGTACAAAATTATTTGTAAAGAATAAAACCCTGACGACTTGTGTCAAGTTGAGAAATTGTGTTAATTTTGTTTATCTCTTAATTTTCAGCCTGTTTTATTACCATTTCTGTTGTGTACCATTATAATAGCAACTCTTTTTAAGGTGATAATGTTTTTAGGCAGGGGGTCATTCCACAAAATGCGTGATGCAAAATGTTTAACGTCATCGAAAAATGTAATGCTCCAGGTGATGTTAACACTATATTTTTCCAAACTTTCGATTCCCTAAAAAAGCCTAAAAACATTATCATGCTTCGATGTTTCGGTTTCGTCGAAATACTTTGAATTCTTAGGTGCATAAATAGTGAGAGGGAGAGAGGGAGAGAGAGAGAGAGAGAGAGAGAGAGAGAGAGAGAGAGAGAGAGAGAGAGAGAGAGAGAGATACCTTTTCAAATATCAGGTTTATTACACAGAATTTGCGTATCCATTTAAAATATGAAATATAGGAATATCAATTCTATCAATAGGTATCCTATAAACAATGTTTCAATAACGCGTATCATACTACCATACACACAACAGAAACACACACACACACACACACACACACACACACACACACACACACACACACACACACACACACACAGTTGTGTGTTGTGCTATGTTGTAGCGCGTACCATTTACTTTAAGGGGACTGATTTCAACTACTTTAAAGATAGTTATGTTGATTGGTCTTGACTTGTTTTCTCTTTTGTATGAAACCGAGTCTATCCCGGATCCCTTCAAAACCCAAATTCTAGATACGCCACTAACTAAAATAAATAATAATCAACGTTTGAGGGAAAAATCTTGTCTGAAAAATAGTGCAAAATAAGTGACGTTTGGAGTATCTAACATGTTCGACAGTTTTTACAACGATGGTGTAAAAAACACAAGCTGTAACACTTTTTATTTTGCTACTTGATACAAAAATATCTATACTATATCACGATATAAACGAGTATTCCAAATTATTATTACGTGCAGTATTCCGTTGCCAAAAAATGGACATATAATGAAAAAATACTTTACGTACATTTATTAAGTTATCACTTTGAAATAAACTACTCACGAATTACCATGTACATTATTTATAAGAGGGAAAATACTAATACATATTTACAATAATAATTATACATAAACACAGTACACTATTTACAGTAATACGTACATCTGATAAGTGAAAGCCTTGTCAATATTGTTCTATAGTTACTAAACGTTTATGGAATTATTGGAAAATAATTTGCTAATTATATTACAAATATACATTCATTGGTTAAGTTTGCCTACATTAATACAATTATATTATTGGCAAGTTAACTTTACAATAGTCTTTGAGTATTTCACAAAATCAGTCTTATACTTTGGTTTGTTGTTTTGTTAACATTATAGTAACATTATAACATTATGGTTGTTTTGTTAAATTTATAGTAAGTGATGCTGTCTATTATTGTTTCTAGTCTTTCTTGCAGCGCGAATCCTATCGAACGACTGCAATTATAGTATATATCAGGTCTTGTCGCCGTGGCTGATGGAATAGTGGCTGGTGATGACTGAGTTGTGCCGCCGGTAGGTGGAGCTGTTGACGTGGACCAGCGTGACCTCGCTGAGCTGGGTGTGACGCCGCAGACAGCAGAACAGGTACCGGTTGAAGTGGCGTCGGAACGCTTTGCTGACGAAGTACAGCGCTATCGGGTTGATGCAGCTGTTTATGTAGCTGAGGCAGAAGCCGACGATGCGAAACGCGTGCCAATAGTCGTCGTAATCGTCCTGAGAATTGGGGTAGAAGTGGAACCACAGCATGAACGTGTGGTAGGGCAGGAAGCACACGATAAACATAATCACGAATGCCAACACCATTTTGGCCACTTTCTTCCTGGCCTGGATCTGGTTGGTCTGACCCTTGCCATGTTCGCCCGGCAAGGATTTGGTACTGAGCACCAGATGCCTGGCCATCAATATGTAGAACCCGGCGATGACGCACAAGGGCGCAGCGTAGTAGGCTAGGAACTTGAACAGGACAACCGTTTTCACATAGGTGGTCCCGTATTCCCGCGGGAACGGCGAACAATATTCAATGGTGTGGTTGCCTTCGACGGGAGCCGTCTGCACGTTGGAGAACATGGCAGCGGGAAGCGCTAGTACCAGCGACAACAACCAGATGGCGAGAGCTGTCACTATCGTCAACGGTTTGGTGGAGATGTGTCGGCGTATAGGGTTGACGATGGCGCAGTAGCGTTCGGCGCTCAACGCCGTCAGCGTAAACACTGACACCCCGATGGAAACGTCCTTGGTCGCTTCCGACAGTTTGCAGATGAGTTCGCCCCACGGCCACGATTCCAGAGTATACAGTATCGAAGTGAACGGTACACAACTGACGATGACCAGCAAGTCGCCCAGAGCCAGGCTGAAGATGTACGTGTTGGGAACGTTTCTGACGGTGCGGTGGCGGGCGAAGATCAACACCAGCGTGCCGTTTCCCAACACGCCGATTAGGAAGATCAGCGCGAAGACGACCGGTACGATGTAGGTTTCCGGACGCTCGGAGTACGGTACGTATCCTTGGTCGGTGTCGAAGCTCTTGTTCTGTGCTGCCGACGAGGAATCGGTTGGTCCCTCCATGCCTGAAACACCAAATTATAAAGCATTTTAATGTGCATACATAATAACACTTTTTGCTGCAGTCTATTTCTTGATGCATATAATACCTTTACCTCAAGACGTTTTCCTTTATTAGGTACATGTTTCGGAAATCTTATTGTTTCCATCTTTAGTCTTCCTGATTTAATATCTTATGGAGTATCTGTTTTGGTTGGTTTTTGTTATGGGGTCCTGTTTGTTTTGGTATTTTATACTGGTGTTATTGTGTGTGATTGTAGTGAATATACAGTATTAGCTTTTTGAGTATCTTCGATGTTGAGTGCTTTGAAAATTGTGTCATGTTTTGTATTGATTTGTATTTGTTTAGGTATTAGTCTATTTTGTGTTTATATATTTGTAAATTTTTCCAAATGTTCATTATGGTGCCTTCGTGTGGTATGTGTTTTATTAATGTCATGTTGGTTATGTTTTGGAATTTATATCCAGCGTTTATTGCATGTGTGCCCAAATTAGATTTATATATTTCTGGTTTTTGTGTTCACCGTTTCTATGCGTTTGGATGTTCAAAATAATGCTTCTTCAGTTGTTTTTTTGTTTGTACTATGTAACATTTATTGCAATCTTGGCATTAAATTTTCTATATACCATTGGTTGTTGACTATCTTTGTTGTATGTGATACTTAGTTTTTGTAAATTATTTTTATTAGTTTTGTATGCTATTTTAATGTCTGTGTATTTATATAGTTTTGTTTAGGTTTGTCATCATGAACATCTAAACGCATACAAAAAACCAGATATATATACATTTAATTAAATCACACATGCAATAAACACTGGACGCGAATTCCCAGACATAACCAACATGACACTAATAAAACACATACCACATAAAGGCACCGTAATGGATATTTGAGAAAATTTACAAATATACAAACAAACAAAAAACAGAAAACAAACTAATACCTGAACAAATACAAATCATTACAAAACATGACAAAATTTCAAAACAATCAACATCAAAAATGTACAAAATATTAATGTATACACCACAATAACACACAATGATACCAATTTAAAATACCAAAACCAACAGAAAACCATAACAACTGCTCAACTAGATTCAAAATTAAGATGCCTAATCATGGGAACAATAAGTTTTCCGAAACACGTTACAAATAAGGAAAAAACATCTTGTGGAAAAGTTAATACAAATATTAAATACATTAAATGCATCAAGAAATAGACCGTAGGAAAAAGTGATTGAATTAATAATAATATTAATAACAATATTTATTAGCATAATTATAACGATAACAATAATGATGTTATTTGCTAAAACTATGGGGTAATTGAGTCATGGTGTAACGTTAAAGTCGATGACTGTGTTACTGGCTAACATTTAACGGTCAAGCTATTGTCAGCATGAGAACTTGTTCCATGGCTAACAAGCTTCAGGTCCCAAGACATATACCATGTATTGAATAATGTAGTTTGCTGTAAAAAGCAGAATTTCCTAAATGAAGAGAAAAACAAGAAAGAAACTTCACATTCATCTTCTTCTTCACCACTACAGCCGAACGTGAGTCCTGGCTTCCAACACCAATCTCCTTCAGTCTCCTGTCCATTGTTCAGTCTCTATTAAACGCCTCACAACAATTTCCTCTTAGATTTTCTAGCACATCGTCCAACCATCTTATTCTAGGTCAACAGCTCTTTCTGCTTGTATAGACTTGCGGGTTTAGGATTTGACTCCAGGATTTAGAAAAAAATAATATAAACGCAGAAGAACTAATTGAAACAGAAGTTTTTCGGGCAAAAGTGTTAAAAATGGAAGACGTCCAGGGTAGGAGAGAGAAAAAACGCAGGTTCCAAGTGGACTGAAGACTGGAAGAAGAGACATAGTGAAAATATGAAAAAATATTGGAGAAAAAGGAAAGGACAAATAATAAAGAGTTGAAATTGACTTGTGGTTGTCAGATGGGCAATAGAAATAGAAGATAAAATGTATCCTACAAATTATTTTTATGATATATGATTTATAATTGACCAACACTGCTAGATTGCTAGATTTACCAATAACACTACGGTATATAGCTGCTTTAAATTATTTACCTAGTCAGGTAAACAAAATTAAACTTTTAAGTTATCTAATATATGTCAGTAACAATAGTGTCATTGTAACGCAAAATTTAAAAGTTGTTTTGATATGTTCTGTGTAGTTAATTGTACGTACACCAAACATCATGTAAACTGCAGACATTCTGTAAATTTGTCGTCATATTTAGTGGCAGCAACCGAACATTAATGATAGAGCAGCAGCGTGTAAATCAATAGGGCAGTGACACGACTCGTCGCCGTCTGCCATTTTATGTCCACCAAAAATACAGCCGCCGCCGCCGCCGCCGCTGATTAATGGCGCATTGCCATTGCATTTGTCACAGCCCATGATTTGTCGTGTGTTTGTGTTTGTGTTGACGTGCGTGAAACTACAGCTTTCACATAACTGTCATATTGCACACTAAAATCCTGAGTGTCATTGCATACTGACGTTGAAAAGCAACGACACAAAATAAGAACTGAAACAGGAGATGCGGGGTTAAACGACGTGACGGTTTTGAAGTTCCGGTACATGGAAAGTAATGCTGCCTTACACGAAAATTCATAAAGGACATTAACATAATAAGACAGGAAGAAATACAGTTTAGTGAATATAAGAATCTTCCTCCAGCGCAGAACACAGACGAAAGAATATTTTTTTTTTTCTAATGACAGCCTTTTCTACCTTTTTTTTATTAGGTGTCTTACTCTAAGACACGTCATTCAGTGGTAAGAGCACTTCAAGCTATCCTATCGTATGCCAGTCTTTTCGTTTCTTCGTATCACCCTCTGATTTTAATGCTATATATTAACTTTATTTTGTACGCCTTCATCTTTTTTCCCCTTCTGTGACAACCTCCATGGCAGCTGTAAGCAAGCAGTCTCTTCTTAAACAATGGCCTAACCAAATCCTTTTTCCTAATTTCTATTACCTTCAGGATTATTCTCTCTTCCCCTATTCTTCTTAAAACTTCATCATTCCTTACTTTATCGACCCACCTTACTTTTTCCATTGCTCGCCAAACCCACATCTCAAAACCTCCTAATCTTTTCTCATCCTTTCCTCAGTGTCCATGTCTCTGCACCATATAAAGCTACGCTCCACACATAATATTTGGCCAACCTTTTTCTTAAATTTTTATTAACTTTGCCAAACAGCAGCTTTTTCCCCATTAAATGTCTCTTTCACTATAGCAATTCTTGCTCTAATTGCACGAGTGCAGAACATATCTTCACTTATCAAGCTTCCAATATATTTAAACAACTCCTTTCTAATAAGCTCTCATTTTTTTACGTTTGATCTTTCTAGATTTTTTCCTGTGAGTTTACCTCGCCTACTTTGTCTCCTAATCTTTTTTTCCAACCTGAGTTCCTATATTAATTTTTTGCAATTATTCTTTCCCTTAAATGTTTCTTTTCCTATATATGGGCTCTGTTTTAAATCTTCCTTATTTATTTCTGCAAATAAAATATATTTTTGTTTTTATATTTAATAACTTAAGAAATATCTATTTCGTTTATATTTTATTTTCTATATTTAAGAAATGCTGATAAAATTTTATTCTCCTCTGCAGGGTTTCATTGGACAATGTAGAGAAATCTTTGCAGTTTTCTGCATTTAACTTTAATCTGAATTTAAAATACTCTATTTGTCCGGAACCACAAATTTTTCGTAACAGATTTCTTTTATTTTTAACATATTTCATTCGGAAAAGACGCCCAAACGTTCATTCTTATAGATATCATATTTACTGGTTTTTGTCTTAATTTTCCGTTTTTCTAGAAGGATTTTTCTTATAAATGTTTACTGCTGGATTTGTATCATAAGCTCAGACGGCCGGTGTCAATATTATTAAAGTGATGACGAAACAGACTTTTAGGTCGTGGTCAGTTGCTGGTAACTATCGGACATTGTCGGCTACGTTTCGAATCCCACCATCGGGGACAGATCTTCTTAAGGCCGCAAAAAGCGACAAAGTGTTAGAAAAACAATTACGGCGGATCTTGGTCGAAATATACCCGACAAGTTTTTCGGGAAAGAGCAAGAGGCGGCCGATAACACGAGGTTATGTATAGGCTATAAAATTGTCGGCTAGTGTTCGTCCAAGACTATATAGTGTTAGACGGGTAGTTTTGTAACATTATGTTGATTTTGGGGGGCTGAAAGAGATCTCCGAGGGTGGGATTCAAAATGTCGCCGACTATGTTGATAGTAAATAGCAACCGACCACGGCCTAGTAGCCCGGTTTGTTACCAATGCAATAATTTCGATGTTGGATATTATGCGATTTCCATCTTCTGTACTCATTTTCATATCTTTTTTCTCTGTTGCTGTTGGAATTACAATTTTTTCCTAGGTCAAGCTTATATGAAATATTAGGTTGTATTTTCTTTTGTATTGGCCGTCTAAGTACCACATGCCAATATAAATTCTTTATTGTTTGTTTTTGTCTTTCCCTGTAATATTCTTTTACCTTTTCAATGTGTCTCTCCTTCCTGTATTCAGTCCACTTGGAACCTGCGTTTTTCTCTCTACTACCCTGGACTCCTTTCATTTTTAACTCTTTTGCCCGAAAAAACTTCTGTTTCAATTTGTTTCTTCTGTATATATTATTTTTTTAAATCCTTTCTTGACTTATTTAATCCATTTTAATGTTGACTTCTTCCCTCACAGACATTTCAATTTCTGCTTTGTTAACCTATTTTTGTCCATTCTATATAAATGTTCAAAGAATAATAGTCTTCTTTTCTTCATTGTTTCTGTAATATTTTCTATACTTTAATAGATGCCATTATTACTTCTTAATTTCCAACCTTCTGAAGTTTTTCGTGGGTCCCTAATATTTTCCTAATAATTTGTCTTTCCAATATTTCTAATTTGTCTAAATTATAATTCAGTGTTAGACATTCACTTGCATATAGACATTCTGGCTTCACTACTGTACTGTTATGCCTTATTTTCGCATTTTTAGATATGAACATTTTATTGGAAATATCTTTAGTTATACCACATACTGTAAGTTGTATTTTTGTTATTTTAATTTTTTCTGTAATTTTAATTTGTCCAAGGATTTCAATAACTTTTATTCACTTTCCCATTTCCTTGAGGAATATTACAATTATAAATAACGTCATTGTTATTATCGTAATTTTGAAAATGGAAATGTTAACTTACATAAACTAGATAACAGCGGGTGTAAAATTTAAGCAGCTACATTGTGCTGTAACGCCGAGTGTGCGCGTGATACTAATTATGCACATTTTATCATAGTGGTCAGCGTACGTCAACAGCTGTTTTACATAAACAGATGTTTTATGAGTTTCCCACGCTGTCACCTGTGCAATAGCCACACGTTAAAACTGTCGGTTAATTTTTCTCTTGAAATTTTAGCAAATTCTGTCAGCCCGTGTTTAACCGGAAAACTTTTATTCCTTAACGACAGATAAAACTACAAAATCTTACAACCAAAACCTTAAATTATTAGTGACCATAAATCTGTAAATGATAAAATGTTTTATGATGTCAACTACAGAAAAAATTTGTACACTATTTGTGTTGACATTTTGAAAACTTTTATAGCCATCATCATCACGACAATTATTCATAAGCTGTTGTGGACCAAACGCACAACTGCCAAAACATTCGATACAATCAAAGACAAGATTCAAGAAACATCTCCGTCTATCAGTAGTGGGCAAGTGGGGAAAACACCTAACCGGTTTGTGTGTGTGTGTGTGTGTTAGACATAGCCAGTGACGTCACTGTTTCATAAAGCTGCGTTTGTGCGTGTGTGCGCGCGCGCGCGCGTGCGTGCGTGTGTGTGTTGAGATCACAGATAATTCCCCACCCTCTCTCTCTCTCTCTCTCTCTCTCTCTCTCTCTCTCTCTCTCTCTCTCTCTCTCTCTCTCTCTCTCTCTCACTGGCGTCACTGTTTGATAAAGCTGCGTCCGTGTTTTTGTTTCCGACTGCTGTACGTCCGTGGAGGTCGTGGTAGTTGGTTTCTGCAAATAGCGGATTGAGTTCCGAAATTTGGTATTGTCCATCAGATGGGGGTACCCGAAATGTTTAAAACAATGCGTAGTGGATGGGGGTACCCCGGGGACAAGCCAAAATATCACGGAGACGAGGCAGCTGGTTTGGGCATGACAGCAGCGAAAATAAATTATGCCCCACCCAGGATTTTTGAACCCGGGACAATACTAAATTTTGGAACTGAAGCCGCTACATACAGAAACCAACTACCGCGACCTCTGTAGCGTCACGGACGCGGATACCAACTACCTCGCCTCCAGTGACATCATAAAAACACGGACATACATGAAACAGTGACGTCCTGCATATTGTTTTAAACATTTCGGGTACCCCCATCTGATGGACAATACCAAATTTCGGAACTCAATCCGCTATTTGCAGAAACCAACTACCACGACCTCCACGGACGTACAGCAGTCGGAAACAAAAACACGGACGCAGCTTTATGAAACAGTGACGTCAGTGAGAGAGAGAGGGGAGAGAGAGAGTGAGTGAGTGAGTGAGTGAGTGAGAGGGGGTTATCTGTGATAACACACACACACGCGCGCGCGCAACGGTAAGGTGTTTTGGTAGCCCCAATATAACTCTATTCCTATCATTTCTTCCTACAACATTTTATTCGTGGTTGTTGTACTTTGCTCCTAGAATTTTCTTCTAATGAGGCTTTTTACTCTTTTTAAGCTTGTCATCATTTATCTCCTCCGTAATACGTTATCGTCTCTTACAGTGTCTGTCCATTATAATCATTTTGTGTGTTTGGTGTCATGACAACTTATCAACAAATATCCTAATGATGGCAACAAATATTGTCGAGACGTCGACACAAGTAGTGCAAAAAATTATTTCAACTTTTCGACAGCTTCTCACAAAGCATTCTATCGCTTGTAATCAATATTTTTCTAATTTTGTCGGTAATGACTACAATGAATAATTTTGTCAGTAATATAAGAGAAAACAAATGTTTCTTCAGCTGTTCTAAATTACTTGTGACAATGAATTTATTAAAATATCGCACCGTGCAGTATTTTTAGAAGGCTTCTTGACAGCAGTACTCGGCATGTCATTTGTATATAAGTTAATATGACGCTCGTTTATGTCATTATATTTCCTTGACAACGGATTATTGATTAATAAATTATATTACAGTATTCAATGCAAACAACTTGTAACAACAATTACTTTAGTATTGCAGGTTTAACTCGTTTTCGTTGCAGGAAAACAATAATTTTCTAGTGAAAAAATGAAAGTGTAGACGCAATGTGCAAAAAGAAAAGAATATAATTTCTTATCAAACTGAATTGTTTAACTGATTCTCTATTCTTGATCATTGTTGTTCAAAAATGGAGTGACAGTTTATACGGGGTGTTTCAATGGAGGACAAAAATACACGCCGTATTGATACACGTATTCACTCTCAATAAATGAAAAGCATAGATTAAGATTAAATCAGGAAAAGCTTTCTTTTCTATTTCTATGTTTATGTATCAAAGGTAAATAAAGGGTTACTGCTCTATACAAATAAAATTAGATTCTTCGGTCTCAGAAATTTCTCTCTAATTAATGAGTTCTGGCATTACTTTTGTAATAGTTTGGTTTTATCTGTTGTCCCATATGCTTTTTAAGAGTCGCGTTGGTAAAAGGACACTTGTATCTAATTACAAACAAAATCGGGAACTACGAAAGATTAGTTAAAAATTATACATACCTAACACTTTCTACTTGAAAATTTGACAATGCGGCGCTTCAGAGTAGAAGTGTGGAGAATTTAATTAGTAGCGTGACACCTGAAACAAAAACAATTGCCGTGTTAGTGTTTAGATTTATGTTAAACAAAATTAAATTTGTTTGTTCTCTCTCTCTCTCTCACACACACACACACACACACACACACACACACACACACACACACACACACACACACACACACACACACACACACACACACACACACACACACACACACACACACACACACACACACACACACACACACAGAGGGTGGTGTTCTAGAAGCAAAAATACTAGTAAACATTGAAAAATGCTTCATTTTTTACTGTAAGTGTTTTATTTTTAAATTAGATACTACTAAACGAAATTGGGTATGGAGTGAAGTTTGGTGTCCGCTCCACGGCAACCACTTTTTGTGAGTGCAAAACAAATCAAAATATTATCTTAAATATATTTTAATAAAAAATAATTAAAATTTTTAATTCTAAATTTCACAGATTTAATATTTAGAGACATTTCCATTAAATAAAAAATTTAGATCTGTTAATTATAATCAAAATAGTTTTCTGGTGTCAGATTTAGGATACAAAGTAACGCAGTTATTACTGTTCGTTTTTAACGAACAATTTAAGACGGGTTGTTAATTAAATAAATTTAAATTATAATTCAATGTATAGCATTAAATTTAAACTTAGACAAACTAGAAATATTGGAAGGACGAATTATTAGAAAAATATTAGACTCACAAAAGCTTTAGAAGGTTGGAAATTAAGAAGTCACGATGAAATATATCAAAGTATAGAAAATATAACAGAAACAGTGAGAAAAAGAAGACAAGTATTTTTTGGACATTTATATAGATTAGACGACAATGGGTTATCAAAACAGATCTTTAAATACCTGTGGGAAAAGAAGTCAACACTAAGTTGGATTAAAGAAGTCCAAAAGGATTAAAAAATATATTATAAACACAGAAGAAGCAATTGAAAGAAACGTTTTTAGAGCAAAAGTGTTAAAAATGGAAGGAGTCCAGGATAGGAGAGAGAAAAATGCAGGTTCAAAGTGGACTAAAGGCACGAAGAAGAGACGTAGTAAAAAGATGAAAGAATATTGGAGTAAAAGAAAAAAACAAGGAATAAAGAACAGAAATTAATGTGGTACTCAGATGGCCGATACAAATAGAAAAACAAATTTGTCAGTAAATAATTTTCTTTTACTGTTTCTATTAAATTTAATTTTTTTGAATAAACACTTTCCTATTATTGAAATTAATTTTAATAAATTGTTTTTAAAGAGTATCGCATGTTTGTGTTTATTTTGATATAAAAAGTTTAGTCACCTGCAAGTTAAGGATGTTCGTTAAGAGGGTATATTTACAAAACATATTGTTACGACGGTCTACTCGCTCGTCGTAGGTACAGTGGAAACCAAATCAGTACAAGACACCAATTAAGTAACTAATAATCACCTTTAATTTTTTACAGTTAAACAGTTCGTATTTATCAACAAAGTCTACTACAACAAATCAAATAAAAATTGTTCATACGCAATAAAATGTCACTAATATTAAACACACTTGTATTACAATAATACCGCCCGATTATAAAACGCAACACTTCACTAATAACTACTTTAATGTACACAGTAATCTCGCCCGATAATAACTCTAACCGCACTGTAAATATATCGCCACTATACTGAACTGAGCGTCCCTGAGTAATTGTATTTATAGCCGCCGAAAATCAAGACGGTTCTACATACTACGTATTACCCTTAAAATACGACGTAATTGCTTGCGGCCGTGACACAGTGAGAGCGGCCGCGTGAATTCTCTCACCGTCTAGCAAATGCGTCTACAAGCACGTACGCCACACACGTTACATTCCGGATCCCCCTAGACATTCGATAATCACGTAGATTGTTTTGTGATGTCGTAACACTGCCCTCTCCTTAAGCCTGTTCGTCCCGAACTGGCAAACCGTCTCTGAAGTAATACTTAGCTAGGCGATCTAGGTGGACGACATTGAACTTTCGCTGCCCTTCCGGTTGAATCCAATAAACAACATCGTTGATTATTTTTTTTACAGTATAGGGTCCTTCCCAGTAAGTTTGCAACTTAGGTGAGTTACCACGACGGCGCATTGGGTTGAACAACCAGACCTGATCTCCTTCATGGAAACCCACACTATTGCTGCGAATGTCATACCGAGTTTTCATTTTATCACTGGCAATCTTCAGCCGTCCTCTTACCAAGCGATTCATTTCACGCAGTTGGTTTTCTAATTGCGAGGAATAGTTCTGTGGCCCTTGGTACTGAGTCTCAGGTGATCCGAACTTTAAGTCCCCAGGCAGACGAATCTCCCTCCCAAACACCAATTTTGCTGAAGTCATGCCGGTTGTGTTGAGTACTGGTGATCTATACGCCATGAGAAATAGTGGTATACGTCGGTCACAGTCTGTTTGGTTCTCGTCAACGACCTTAGAAAGATGCTGCTCAAGTGTCCTGTTGAAACTCTCAACCATCCCGTCCGACTGAGGATGCAAAGGCGTTGTTCTGGTCTTTCGAATTCCGAGTAGACGGCATAATTCTTTAAACACTCCTGGTTCGAAATTTTTCCTTGATCCGTATGGATTTCCATAGGGGCTCCATAACGCAACAGATGTTTTGAACTAACTGCTTTGCCACAGTGGTAACCTCCTGATTTGGAATTGCGTAGACTTCCACCCACTTAGCAATGTAGTCACCTACAACCATGATGTACCGGTTTCCATCGTCAGTAACTGGGAATGGTCCAGCAATGTCTGGCAATTCTTTCGAAAGGCAGTCCAAGGTTATACTGTCTCTGGTTTGTGGGCCCATGCTTGCAGCACATATTTCACACGTCCGAACCCATTCCTCTATGTCGTGGCGAAGATGAAGCCAATAGAATCACTTCCGTATTTTGACAAGGGTTTTGTTAACGCCAAAATGGCATCCAGGTGTTCCACAATGTATCTCCTTCAAAATAGACTGCACTTTACTTCGGGGAACTATCAATTGCATGACCACGTCTCTTCCATTTGCACTTTCCCAAGCCCTTTTCAGCAATCCGTTTTCTAAGTTGAGAGATTCCCATTGTGCCCAGTAGCCCTTCAGCACTTCGGAACCATGGCAGATATCTTGCCAATCCGGGCGGCGACCTTCCTCTTTTGATGTCAAGATCGGTCCGATGTCTTAATCAGTCAACTGTTCTCGTCGACAGTCTTGTGTTGTACAGCCGTCTGCCAGGAAATCTACCGTGATGGCTTGAACATGTTCCCTTGAGTTTTGTTCTTCCTTTTTGTGGCAATGTCGGCAGTCTTTCGGGCACGGTCTTCGTGATAAGCCATCTGCATTACCATGCAGGCGCCCCCGCCGATGTTGTACCTTGAAGTTGTACTCTTGCAGACGTTCCAGCCACCTTGCCAACTGTCCTTCCGGATTTTTAAATCTCAAGAGCCATGAAAGCGCGGCATGGTCGGTACGTAGTGAAAATTTTCTCCCATAGAGGTATTTATGGAAGTGTTCCAAAGCTCTGATAATTGCCAACAACTCTGTCCTTATAACACAATAATTTCTCTCTGCTTTAGGAAGCGTCTTGCTGTAATACGCTATTACTCGTTCTTCATATTCTCGTTATTTCTGTAAATTTTGTACTGAAATTTATTTGCTTTCTTTATTATGGTTAGGTCCAAAAAATTAATTTTGTTTTCCTCTTCATGTTTTATTGTAAATTGAATATTATTGTGTACGCTGTTCATATAATTTTTTAATTTCTCTATCTGGCATGTAGTGCCATCAAATATAATAAAGTTATCGTCGACATAGCGTTTGTATAAGATTATTCTATTTAAATATTTATTGTTATGTTTAAAAATAACTTCGTTTGTGTAATTGTTTATGTCAGCTAATTGTTTATGTCTATGAATATGTCTGTTAATAGACTTGAGAGTGGTGAACCCATAGCAAATCCTTCGCGTTGTGTGAAGTATTTATGATCGAATGTGAAGTAGTTTTGGTCTATTACTACTTTCAGCAGTAAGATTAGTTCGTTGATTTCTATTATGCTTAATTTCTTAGCTCTAATTAAGTTATTATTAATAACGGTTAAGGTATCTCGTACAGGTATATTGGTGTACATGTAATGATGTCTAGCGATAGTAGTTTGTATTGTGGGGAAATTTTAATATCTTTTATGTTGTCTATGAGTTCAAAACTGTTTTTGATACTGTGATTAGGCTCTAACATTATGTTGTTTTTTAGTAATTTGAGCTAATTTTTAAAAAATTACAAAATTTACAGAAAACCTACAACTACAGATTTGACTATAAACGCAGAGTCACACCACACATATTCACAAAACTTAGCTGCTTTCCATAGCTTTATACATAGGTTAATCAATATACCACTGGAAACAGATCATTTTATAGATGAATTAAATACCATAAAATACGTAGCCACAATAAACGGATTCAGTAGCACATTAATAGATACAGTAATGGAGAAACATTTAAAAAACAAACATAATAATAAAAATAAACTTAAAATTAATAGAAACACTAATAATGTGAAATATATATCAGCAGAGTATACAAATATAGTGCCACTTATTTTTAAAACAATTTAAACAAGTTTGACTTCCAAGTGATTTTCCGTACCAATAATAACTTACAAAAAATGCTTAAATCAACAGACAAAATACCTATAGAGAAACAAACAGGTGTATACAGGCTATCATGTAATGACTGCAACAAGATATATATAGGCCAAACTGGCAGACGCGCTTTCGAGAGAGGTTTAAAGAACATTTGCCTCAGAACAAAATTACAAAGTTAGAACGTATTAAATCCAACTATGCTCGTCACCTCATGGAGATTTGACACTAATTTCAAGGCCTTATATTATTGTCCCAAGGGACGCCTTTTGGACACACTCCAGGAATATGAGATTTACAAGGCATTTAAAACCAATCCTGGAAATATTCTAAACGATCAGTTATCTTTCAAATCACATTATTTATTTGATACAGCTCTTAAGTTCGAAACACAATGCAATACTAGATAACATTAATAAATATATACCTTGGACCTGAGTTCTGATAAGTTTGACAGTATGAACTGGACCTCCATACAGTCCGCACTGTGAAATGTGAAAAGGCCCAAGTTTTTAGAGTAAATTATGTGTATGTATGTCATTGTGTCATTAATTTTTAACGTTTGACGACAGAAGAGTGATTATCCTCTGAAGATGAAACCTTAGGTTGTAAAACAAGTCAGGACAAAATAAGGAGAAGTCGCAAGACGTTTAATAAGGTAATTTTTAATTATTACATTCTTTGTTATTTTAGTTGTTTCTCGATTCTCTTTGAGAATAGCCTAATAAGCTGAAACAGCAGTTAGAGTTAAATTAAAACTGTGAAACGTACCAAGTGTATATACATTTTTAAAAACTATATATACACAATAAAATGTTGCAGTTTTCCACTTTACTAAAAAATTGGTCAAATTACACTCATACATTAACATTGGAAAATTGACCGTTTCGACATTAATTATTTAAGTAGCTGGACCAATAGCTACAAGTATAGTGACAGATACAGCTGATAGTCCGCCGCAAGTGGAATTTGATGAAGACAGAGCCCAGAACACGTCACATGGGACTGTGACAGATACGATACGGTTTAAGTAGGATTACTTCCACTCACGTATGGGGACGTTGTCATCGCGGGGATTATCCTGTCTCGCGGCACAACTGTACTGTATCCGTCCGTCGTTTGTCGGTACCAATTCTGGTGTCGGCGACAAAAACACTATATTCTGAAGGGTATTTAGAAATATTCTTGAACATGTCTAAAGAAAAACGAATCCGCTTTGTGACAGGTTGTCTATCTCATATTTTCTCACTTCTGTCTGTCTCTCTCTTTTTCCCTCTCTCTCTCTCTCTCTCTCTCTCGTTTCTCTCTATTTCCTCTTCCACTGTTCACTCTTTTTTACGTTCTTTAGCACTTACACATCCACGATTTTTTTTTCTCCTACCCTTTTTAACTTCAAGGCTTTTAAGATATATAAACCTGTTACGACAATCTGTCTGCCTGCCTCTTTCTCACTCTCTCTCTTTCTCCCTCGTTACTCTCTCTATTTCCTCTTCTACATTTTAGTCTTTGTTACGTTCTTTAGCATTCGCACATCCACTCTTTTGTTCTTCTCCTAACTTTTTAATTTCAAGGCCTTCAAGTTATATAAACCTGTTCTAACAGTCACCTCAGAAGTACCATGTTTCTGCTATTTACTTGACAGACTTGACTATTTCCACGTTTTCCAACCCTTATACGAAGGCGTTTTTGGTTACTGTCAGTACCTAATTGTTTTATGTGAACAGGTTACTGGCCTATTTCACAACGCCCTACCAGGAGGCCCAGAGACATTTCTGTAAGGATTAACATACCTTTGGGGTCCGAAGGGGGTGTGACGCGAACATATACTTTCATACAAGAGAAATGAATCAGCCTCTCCACCCCAACTCTACTCTCACATATGGTAAGGGGGGTGGGCCCTGTTACGCCGAGCAATCTACTCCAAGGTTGTGGTAACCAATTCCTTCGGCGGAGTGGATCGGTAAGCAAACGAGATATTTGGTTTCTGTCAGGGCAGTCTAGGGGTCCTGGCTGGGAGGATGGTGCACATCGGCAGCAGGGTGTGCATCTAGTGTGGAGGCGGAGGAGGCTATAGTAGCCCAACGGCTGCACACATGAGCTGAGACCGTTAACCTACTGCGACCGGGCAGAGAGAGCTCGTCAGCTGAGCTAAAAGCAACTCTCTAGGGGAAGAGCACCCTGAAATTAATGTTGCTGGTCCTCCAGGTTGGGTGTTGGATCGGAGAATTCACATATGTCATCTGTAAAATCTTTTATGTGCAGAAACCTAAAAAAAGGAGTCCTTGACTCAGTAATGGGTTGTTGCGGCGCTGAAAAAGAAGAAGATTTAACATACCTTAACCGAAAGCTCACGCTTCCTGGAACTAGGAGAATTACCCTCTACCTGAGTTTTCGGAAGGAGCGGTTGGTAGGTTCGTATATGTTACTCCAATATTGTACCTTTCTTAGTGTAGTTACCACTCATCTTTCTACATCAGTGAGCACACCCCTACCTAAGTTACACCACCCCTTTCACCCTCGTCATCCTTCGCTGGCTTGGGATCGGCTGTGCCGGACTTTCAATCCTCTTTCCTTGATTGAATATTTATGTTAGTCGACAGCTTTTCGTTGCCTGTCGATAGCTTGTCACTGTCATAATCTGCATGTCATATAATTATTTACAAAATTATACAGTTTTTGTTTTTATTTTGTGTCTCAATACAAATCTTAAGGATTTATATATTTTTTAAGACAACATATATTAAAACGTTTCAATGCCATGTTTTTTATTTCTTAGATATTTTGCTAACCATCCATGTTAATAAAAATATTATTTTCAGTTCAACAAATGCCGATTTGTTTCTATTAATCGACTGGGTTAATATCGTTTACTCACACTATAATATGGGCTCCTCATTGATGCGACTAAGACAAGCACAAAGTCTTCACTCACCTTTATGTATTCAATAAGTCTCGGACACAATGTTACAAACAAACCGATAATTTAAAAAAAAGTATTTCCCGCACAATTAACACAAACATTTACAATAAATTATTTAGAAATTGAAACACAATACTTACAAACAACATTTCAATTCAAATGTTTTTTTAAAATTGTTACCGGACAAAAGTCTTGTCGCATGACAAATGGCTCCAATCGTACAACTCTTAGTTATTTTTGGTGACACTAAAAAAGCCGGGTGGCGGAGACGCTGAGATGGATGTTCCGCCCGAGCCGAGCTGAGATGTTCGGCGGCTGCGCCCGCTGTTCGTGGCGTACTGAAGTCCTACTCTTCTTTCGGGATCGGTTGAATCGAGTCTGCTGCCGGCTCAGCGAAACCCATCGCTGGCGCGGTACAGAGCGAAGAATGCAAGAACGCCCGTTCTACTCTTCTGTTGTTCCTTCCGTCTGACTCCGCATCGATGTCGTCTGATAGAGGAGAGGAGATGAAGTGCGTCCGATGTCGTGGCGATGGAGTGCTCCAAAGACGCTCTGGGCTGTGCGGTTGTGCGTCGCAGAGACGAACCGCTCGTGAACTGAGTTCCGAGCTACCTTCTGCTGATCCTGCCTCGTGGCCCTGCCCAAGTAGGGCGTGTTCTCTATAGCATGCCGTTTCTTGGCTGTTGTGCTAGAATACACTAGCGCAGTATACACCAAGGACGTTTCCACGAATCACCTGGATGTATAGGCTAGCTGCCCAGCCCAGCCACAAGAGGATTGTCTGGGAACCTCTACGCACGTGCATAAAATTTGCGTGCAAACCGCCTGAATGTGTCGTCTAAGGAGAGGACGCCAAATCCTCTCCTCAGAAGGCGAGATGAAAAGCGGCGGGAGACTTTTGCGGCTAGCCGAAGACCCCTGTCGAGGGCGATCTGCAACTTCTTTTTATGCATTGCGGAGAGGTAACCCCAAACTGGGCAAGCGTAAGTAACGACAGGCAGCAAATACGCGCCGACGATCATCTTGCCCAATTTCCTGGTCATGGCTGAGCTGATCAGGAGTGGAAACAGTAAGCTCAGACGAGCGGATGCTCGTTTATGAACTGTCTGAGCGGGAGTACGCCAGATGAGCAGATGGTCAAGGTGTACTTCGAGGCACTTGACCTCGTTGTACCAACCGAAACCAAATACGTTCTGCCGATATGTAACTCCTTAACAGGGTGGTTCCGTCGATTTGATAATTCGACGGCTACACTCTTGGTAGCGTTGAGTTCTACTCTCCAATTTTCAGTCCAGTCCCCGAGTGAGTCAAGCTGGCGCTGGAGTCGAACGACGGCTCTTTCCACATGACGATCGGCCGTAAATACGGCCGTGTCATCCGCAAAGAGGGCCACCTGGACTCCAGGCTGTCTCGGCACGTCGTTGACGTAGACTGGGAACAGAAGGGGGCCTAGAACACTACCTTGAGCGACGCCGGCTGTGATTCGTCTCTCGGAAGAGACTGAATCGCCAACTCTCACGCAGAAGGTCCTCTCCGTCAGAAAGCTAGCAATCAGATGAAGGTAGCAGTTTGGGAGCTGGACTACCTTAAGCTTGAATAAAAGGCCATCATGCCATACGCTGCCGAAAGCTTTTTCAACATCTAAGAAGCAGCCAACGGTCCGTTTTCTCCGACACCCTGCGTCCGTGATGTATTCCACCATTATCATCAGTTGATGAGTGGTTGAATGCCCCACACGGAAGCTGAACTGTTCGGGGACCAGCACGTCAAAGTTAATTAGATGTTCTCGTACACGACGCTGCACGAGTCGCTCAAAACCCTTGGACATAGCGGAAAGTAGACTGATGGACCGGAGGTTGTCGGGGCGGGAAGCATCCTTTCCATGCTTCGGGATCACGATGACTGTCGCCTTTTGCCATTTTTTGGGAAAGTAGGCCTGTCTGAGACACGCGTTGAACACGTCAGTCAAGAATTGAACACCGGGAGAAGTCGTAGAGCTGGGTTCGTGACACCGTCCGGGCCTGGAGATTTCCTTGGTTGAAGTTCAGCGAGCCGATCTGAGACCTCTTCTAAAGGAATGGGTTCGGGCTCCGCCGTGGTCGGAAGAGATAGAAAGTCTTCCACGTCCATCTCTACTTGTTCGATGAAGTCCCAGTCCATGGGCGGGTTGAGAGCGAACTGTCGCTCGAAACACGCACCAAAGTACTCGGCCATCTCCTCCGGGCGACACAGAAGTTGTCCGAACGGCCCAACGATGGCGGGGAGTGGAGGTCGTCGCCTCCGTCCCGTCATCACGGAAGGTATTCTGTACGGGTGACTTTGCGGGTCCGCATCCCCCGTTCGGGCCGAAGTGAGTTCCCAACAGCTACGTCGGAACGCCTTTAGACTGCCACGGAGTCGTCCGGTGAGCCGATTTTAAGCTGCCTTATCGGCTGGATCACGAGTCCTCTGCCAACATTTCCGGAAGTAATTCTTCTCGCGAGCGAGAAGAGAGACTTCCTCAGGGATGCGTTGGTAGTCAGGCGTGAAACCGGCTCGCATTCATGAAGACACGTCTACTGCCGAGATGATTCCCACTACTGCTTCGTCTAGGAAGCGGACGGAATCGACTAGACCTGCTGGTGGCATTCTACGGCACAGAGCCGGGCCGTAGGGGCCCCAATCGATTACCTTCTTCTCGTCCCGTGCATAGGCGTGCTGGGTAGCGACGTGGACCAAGATGGGGTTGTGGTCTGATGTCAGCTCCGTAAGCGAGAATACCTCGACCGGACAGGCAAATCCTTGGGTTTTAACAGCAATATCCAGAACATCGGGAGCCGCGTTAGGTAGCGTCGGAAAGAACGTGCGTTGCGCTGGACCAAACAACATCGCCCGGCGCTATTCATCATATCTGAGCAAGCGCTTCCCGTTCGGAGTAGTCAAGCGACTATTCCAAACGCGATGCTAGCAATTCAGATCGCCGGCCAAAATTACCCTTTGGTGGTAATCGAAGATGACATCCAGGTCGCCGACAAGGAGTTCAGCGCGAGGGGGCTTGGATGCTGAAACCACGAGGACGCCGCCAAGAGCTCCGTGGACCTCAGTGGCGGTGGCCTCTAGGTTAGTGCACTGCGGCAAAACTACACGATAATGACCTATAGAGGTCCTCACCGCGATCGCCGTGCCGCCTCCTTGTCGGCCAACTTGGTCATCCCGATAGACAACGTAATTCAGTAATCGAAACCGGTTCGCCAGGGTCAGGAAAGTCTCTGTGAGGAGAAATACGTCGGGTTTGAACCGAACCAGGAATTCCAGAAGGTCGGAATGCTTGGAACCGATGGAGTTAGCATTCCAAGCTACGAGCGAGAGGTCGCGTCTAAGGGCTCGGTTCATAGAAGACCTATGACAGTACAAGCTTCCACCAAGAGCATGCATCTCTCAGTTCAGTGAGCAGTTTCCAGGCAGTCACGGATGGACCTAAAGGTGGATGTGACTTTCTTGAGGTCGCAGCCTGAAAGAAAGTCGCGGAAGAACTGTGCGTCATCGGAAGTGACGATATGTCCGGTTTGCCTGGAAACTGTGGCTTAACGGCAGATCGGGTCGTGTTGGTGGAAGCTACAGGACCAGGGGCAGCCGAATTTGAATTTTCGGCAGGAAAAGTACGCTAATGCGCTTCGTCGGACTTGTACCGGGAAGTAGGACTTTTCTTGGGCTGTGGGCAGGCAGGAGCTCGAGGCCGAGCACCCGGTGTGGTTATTCCTTTGATTTTGGTCTTAGTTTTGCCTGCATGCGGATAACGCGGAGGTGGCAGTGGTGGCAAGGTTACTTTTGGTTCAGAGACAGGAGTTGGGGTTCCGCGGAGGTGGATGGTTGATTCTCCGGTTCCATAAACGAGATAGTGGCTACAGGGCGTGTCTCTGCTACGGCAGGCGACGCGGATCGTTTCTGTGCCTTGGTAGTGGCTAGAAGTGGAGCCGGAGAGGGCTCGCGTCGTGCCGGTGGTGCCTTTGGAGTCGGCTTAGCCTGAATTTTAGGCTTTTTCTGTGTTGGGGCTGCGCTACAGGATGCCTCGGTTTTGGGAGCTGCCCCTGCAGCTTTCCCTTGAGGGACTCCGCCATAGGGCAGTTGCTATAGTTGGCTACATGGCCTTCGTCACAATTGATGCATCGGTATTTTGACTTGTCTACCACAGTGCAGGACTGTGTGGAATGTTCCAGAGAACAACGTAAGCAGGCCGGAGCACTGCGGCAGACGTCGGTGTGATGGCCGAACCTTTGAGACCGGTCGCACTGCAACAGCTTGCCCGGGGGCGACTGGAAGCCAAAGAGTTGCGTCAGGTGGAAGATCTTCTCTGCAGCCCTTGTCCCTTCTAGAGGTGGAGACGGAAGATTGGGAGAGGGACTCGGTTTTTAGAGTTGGTGAACAGGCGGAAAATTGCCTGCACCGGGTACCCGAGGTCTCGGAGTTGCATGAGGATCTCCTGTGGATCAGTATGCGCGTCAAACCCACGCAGAATTACAGACTCGGGCTTGACGCGACGGGGAGAGAAGGTATGGTATTGCAGGTTGTTAATCTGCAAGAAGGTCTCGACCAAGCGGTGGTCCTCGAGCCGACGGACGACAACCTTGACCGTGTCACCGCCAAGCAGCTTAAGGTCAAGTATGTCAGACTACAGACCCTGGGCCGCGATCAGCCGCAGGTATAAGGCGGCGACATTGGACACTCCGTGGGCGAACAGGGGCAGCGTATGACCAAGAGCAGTGGTGAAGCCGGAGCTGCCTCCGAAATAGTCGGCACCGCGGCCTGTTGGCCCTGAGAAGGACCGATGTCCATGGCCGAGGTCCGAGAGGAGGCCGACTCGGAGGAATGGTTTCTCATAGGCTTCTTAGCCGGGCTCTACGCGGACCAACGGTCACGTATTCGTCCGGCTCTTCCACCGGGAGGGGAGGTAACGGGTGAGGAAGGTCGTCCGTTTCCATCGCTTGAGGCGAATCAGGTGAGTCGCCCGCGTGGGGCAAGGCAGAAGCGAGAGACTCTACACTCGTGCCGTCGCCCGTAGTGGGCATGCTGGCCGAGTGTGGCCGCCGGGCAGAGACTGCAAGACAGTTCCTGGCAGATGCCAGGGATCTTGGGTCCGGCCGAAGCAGAGTGACCCACGCGGCTACCCTGCTCTCGGCGATACGGGAGGAGCTGGACTAACGACCAGCTTCGTTATGCACCAGTCCTTACCTAGACTGGTGTCCACTGGTCCCTTTACCCCGGTGGTGTCTCAAGCGGTGCTTACCACTGGTGGGGGCCAGCAAGGATCAGCCAGGGCAGCGCTACATAACAGCCGTGGGCAGGTTAGGGAGAAAGCACTGATGTACGGCATTCACCAATAGCCCGGCGGCTGGTACCGGGGAGCAGACGTTAGCCTCGCTGCCGTCACAAAATATATAAACACTTGGTAGGTTTCACAGTTTTATTTAACTCTGACAGCTGTTTCAGCTTATCAACCTGTAGCCAAGAGATCAGTGAACAACTAAACAAAGAATGTTAGGGTTGTGAACATGTGTTTAGGGCGTGTATTTGGTCTCGTGTGGCTGTGTGATGATGAAGGGTAAGTTGTAGGAGCTAAGGGAAAGTCAAGTGTCTGTAAAAACTAAATATAATCTGAATGCAAAATACAAAAAATTGACTAAACTAAATAACAACTTTTAACAAAGGAGATACTCAGAATTCAGTTTGTTCATTTGTTAAATTTTGTTACTTTTTATTCCTTTTCTAATTTCTAGAATTTTTAATAAATGCTTTTGTATATATGAAGTGATTGTGTTGTAAACAATGATCTGAAGAACCTGTATTTGCTGTATTTAAAAATTTTTTTAAATCACCTTGTTATGTTGAGAAATTCGATAATTTAAAATCAATAACTCTTACCATTTATATAAGACAAATAGTGAATATTATTTGTTTATAACATCCTAGTACCTTATTTAGAGGACTCCAAAGTTCCGGCAATTTGAGCTTATCTTCCCTCTTATAATTGTTCATATTTCAAAAAATTGTTATCGCTTCTCTCATTACTTTTGATGATAATGGGGTTAAGCATTCACGTGTTTGTAATTACATTAATTAATATAAGATTTTGTCTATTGTAATGTATTATAGTTTACGTACATTGGCAGAAAAATGATCGTGACATACTTTCATCTTAAATAAAAGTTAAGGTTTTCATTACGAGTTTTGGAATGTTGTAACAGTGACGATCGCAGGGTTCCTATCTTCATCAGGACGTTAACTTTAACAGCTAAGTGGTATCCTTACGGCATGATTTACATACTTGTTGACAAAGCTATTCACGCCTCACGACGCAAGGAAGCGTTAACATGATAACATAATATATATGAAACTTTAACCCCCTATGTCTTCATTTCTCAATTATTTTTGTCCTATCTTTCTATGTTTCTTCCCCTTCTTATACTTTTTTGCATTTTGATTTGTTACTTCTATAGCATTGGTTTTCTTCAAATTTTGTTTAATCTTCTTTATTGCTGCCAGAGCTGTTGGGTTGCGCGTCGTAAGACGACCCAATGGGTTCCAAATACCGAGCCTCCGGTAAATCTTCTTTATACAGGCAGTTCAAATATTAGTCACACTTGCCTGTTATGGTACCACCTCTTCTTAGGGCTCACTTCGGCTTCGTCTTCCTGATAGTGTATAATGTCAGACAAGAAATGGAAATCTGGCTAAGTCTATTCTACTCATGTAATCCACCCAACGTCTTGTACTTGCAGTTATTTTATTATCAAAAGTTTAAATTTTTAAATTTCGTACTTATGTTACCCTTTTATATTATCTTCTCTTCTACAAACTCTGACTTCTGCATCTACATCCGTTAGTCGACTTCGTCTTCAGCGGGACCCGGTCAGGATCGTTTGGCGCGGCGGCACTTCAGCACGCTCCTCCAGTCTAACTTCTCTGATTCACGAGCTGTTTAGCCGATGTCTCCAACTCCGTTACTTCCCTGCCGGTGGAAACGTGCAAAGATTCTAATGATCCCTAAACCTGGAAAGCTGAGCATGAATCTCCAAAATCATCGCCCAATAACTCTTCTGCCAGTCATTTCTAATGTGTTCAAGCAGCTCCTGCGTGGTTGAATTGTTCCCTGCTGGATAAATTCATACGGCAAAAGCTGTTTGGCTTCTGCAGAGAAGACTCGACGACCCTTTAACTAGTCACGGTTATTGACATCTCCAACACTCCCTGGTTTGTCGAAAATGATGTTATCAGATGTGGGATGAACGTTCCTACCATTGATTAATTTGTTCAATCAAACCATCACCACCTCGATGGCCCCACTCATTTTCTGTCCACTTCGCTGACCTTGCAACCCTTTGTCTCCCGTCCCTCCTGTCGCTACTGTGTCCGTAACGGTGTATGGTTACTGACGGTGCGGGGTGGGGCTTGAATTTCCTCCGCCCGTCTCCTGCTAGCCCGTTGTACTTTCTACCATGACCCGGCAGTGACTTACGGCAGCCTCTAAAGAAATTTTCTAGGCTCGTTTGACGCGGTCGACCAGTTCTGTTGTGGTGGTAGGGGGATATCTCCCTGCCAGCAGAGGAGTGGCTAAAGACTTCCCATTATCCGCTGTTGCGCACTCCCCATCGACCAGAATTCAGAACAAATTACAGCTTTTTCATCCATCCCAGTAAAAATTTAACACGTAGTAACAGTATCAGTGTAGTAGCGGGACGTCTTCCACCAGGTGCATGATTGCAGCATCTGGGTCGAGGCCAATGGCTGCCTGGTGATAGGCTTAAGTCTGGTGCAGTAGACGAGTTCCTAAAACTGTAAGGGACAACGGCCAACGAGTTAACTCAGAAGGCGCGTGAGAAGAAAACTATTTTTATGTTTATCGTCGAGCACTGCCGCTTGAGCTAATTCAGGCGACATATGTCATCTGTCTTATGCCCAGCGAGCAGACGCCATGAGGCGACGGTCGCTCTCCGCGAGGCAGAGAGCCTGCGTGCCGGTGATAGGCGTAACAGCAACAAACAGCGCGGTCGGCGTGCAAGGAGGGAAGAAAGGACAGTTTAGTAGGTAAACTCTGGGGCAGGGGCAGATGTTAAAAATTAGTACTGCGTTTGTGGTGGGTAATCGAGAATCGCCCGAGGGCGTTTGACCCGGACATTTAACACGTATGTTCAGTCCCTACAAAGTTCGAGATCACTGTTCATGGTAACAAGCAGGCGACGTGCAGTCATCCAGCTCTTGAGACCTACATATATGCTATTACATGGCATTTTAATGTATTGGAGAAAGAAAAAGGGAATTTTACAAAATCAGATAAAGGAAATTTAATAACTACAAAGAAAAATAGAGACTGCAATTTAATGGAGGCGACTGATATATATGATCTGTGTGTGCAACACAAGTACCCACTTAATGTACGCGGGTGTGTGTATCTGTGGCACGAGTATGAAGCTCGTGTTCTTATGCCAGCCAATTTAGTTAAGGGCAAAGGTGATTACAGTTATAATTAATTAGAGACCTAAATGTGATCTCATTTACCGTCAACATACCAACCTTAGCGTCAATAAAGTTACTTTATGCAGTTGTTTAGCAAACTGTAAGCTGCAATTTAACTTAACTATTTATAGTACATTACATTATGCACAGTGTCTGACTGTAGTGAGCTTATCTCGGACTGATGGGCTCGTAGTAGCATTCATAAACTTATCCCACTTATTTATCAATTAAGTTTTTTTAATTTCTGATGTAAGTCTACTTCTACCGTTCTTACTGCGTTGAGTTCCACTCCTTTTGTGATCAAATGACTTCCTTTTTTTATAAAATACGAGGGTCAGTTGAAATTTCGCGGAGCGTCATCTATAGCTCTGTGGTAGAACTAAAACATTTTGTATGCTGCAAGACGAATATTTTTCGTAAACGCCTGTTAATTCCCAGATATATCTGTCAATTTTCACTTTTTACCAGCTGTTTAAAATTTTCCTGTCACACGTGTTTTATAATGCACAAAATCAAATATCGTGTTGTGATGAATTATCTGTTAAAACGTTTTAGCGCCAATTGAAAATCACAACAAAATTATAGTTGTGTTAGGAGATGCTGCGCCTTCAGAACCAACGGTAAGTGGGGCACACTCGAGTTTAAACGTGGGTTCATACAAACACTAAAGAGCATCCAGCAGGGGACGTCCAACAAGTGCAACAAAAAATGGCATTATTGAAAAACGTTTACTGGATGTTGGAAGACCGCAGATTGAGGAGTGGATGACGTTGATGTAATAATACACATCTCATATGAGCGTGCGCATCATACTTTAACTCAATAACTTGTTGTGAAAAAGTGTTGTGCAAAGATGGCTGCCGCATCTGGAGTTGTTACATATACTGCCGTCCTGTGCGGGAGGGGGGTCATCTTCAATGCTCGTACGACCACGTTTAAACTCAATTACCTACTTTCAAACCGTTGGTTTGGAAGTCGCACCATCTCCTGACATATTTACAATTTCGTTCTGAATTTCTGTTGGCCTTAAACAATTTTTAACAGAGAATCACACCACGATGTTTGATTTTGTAAGTTTTTTAAAACATGCATGATACGTGCATTTTAAACAACTTCTAAACCATGAGTAAATTGATAGATCGATTTAGAAATTAACAGAAGTTGACAAATGTTACAGTATACGGAAAATTTTAGTTTTACCGCTAAGCTACAGATGTTGCTCCTCGTAAGAAAGAATGTTTTTACAACACATAAACAGGACCGCAAGTCACCAGCACAAACAGAAGTATATTCGTACTCAGAGTGTTACAAAAACGTAGAGTGTATCGGTATCGGCAGTGTGTACACGTGTCTCAGTATTAGAAACACATGTCACAGTTGTCAGTGGCAGGATTACTGATACAACAATGTTGGACGTTGTCAACTGAGGACTATCCTGTCTTACTGTATCTGTAGCTCATCCTACTTTATGTTTTATACTTTGTCTACCTGCGCTTCCGTCCGCGACACTCCCCGTAACGACGCACCCAACATATTGTTACGACGGTCTAACTGATCGCAGTATGTCACAGAGGATAACAAAATACAAGACACCAATTAAGTCACTAATCATCAGCTTTAATTAATGACAACTCAACAGTTTATATTCAGCAAGATAGTCTCTTACAACAAATTAAATAAAAATTGTTCACAAGCAATAATAATGTCAATTAATAGAGTCTCGAACAATTGTAAAACACATAACACTTCGCCATTAAACTTCAAACCGCACTGAAATAAATCGCCACTTAAACTGAAAAAGCTCTAACATTGTCCTCAGGCTTTCACGGCCGGTGTCAGTTGTAAGATTAAAGATATCCGGGCTGTGTGGCCGTGGTCCATGGTTTATTTCCAAACCAAATCATGGAAATAAAACCATGGACCACGGCCAAACAGCCCTGATATCTTTAATCTTGAAAAAGCTCTGTTGAATGCCCATAGTTTTCCCTGAGATTCCAGAATAATCCATAGTACGCGTCAACACTAGAGCGTAATTGCTTGCGGCCTTGAACATAGCGCGTGCGGACGGGTGAGTCTGGAACACTCTCGTTAACCGGTCCTTTACCGGCCTGAGAAACTGCTGGACATAAATTACAGAAAAATGCACTGGGCCTTAGGGAGAAACTCGCAACTAACAATTGAAAACAAACTGCTGTTGTACAAACAAGTTCTAAAGCCTGTGTGGACTTACGGAATTCAGCTGTAGGACAGTACAAAGAAAACAAATTTAAAAAAAAAACCTTTCAGAACAAAGTACTCAGAAGCATAGTGAATGCTCCTTGGTATATAAGGAACGACAACCTAAATGTGGAATATGTCAGCGAAATAACAAGATATGCAGACAGACATGACCAGAAGATCCAGATCCACGATAACCCACTAATGCGATACGTGGTGGAAGAAGCTCCACACGGCCTGAGGCGACTCAAAAGACAAAAGCCACATGATCTGGTATCGCAATGAAAAGCAATTAATATGTAGGCCTATAGATCCAGGAAACTCTACGTAAAAGAAAGACAGAATAATCTTTGGATTAGGCACTGGGCTTCACCCCATCACCCGTGAAGGAAACAAGAAGGAGAAGCTGCTAGGTGAGCTTGCTCAGTTGTAGCATTAAGGGAGGTGTTTTTAATGGGTTAGAATCCACATCACTAGGAATTACGAGGTACCTAGCATCTATAGAGATTTTTACCTACCCTCGTAAACAAAACTCTGCAAACCCTCATCTCTAAAATTTTACTAATTTGAGCATATCCGACGATGTCGCAGTTATATAGCAACCGACCACGGCCTAGCAATCCAGTTTTTTTAATATTCTGAGTATAAAGTATGTATGAGTTATACTCTTAAATGTATAAGGTACTACAACCAAGGTGCGTAGTTATCCACCGAGAGATTCCTTTAGATTCGAGGGCACGAAAGGTCACGAGACGGTAAATTTAACAAGTACAGTCATGGCCGGCTGCAGTAGAAGGCCGGAACATTAAACGTGGCAACGTTGTGTCTGAGGCCAAAATAGCACTTGAGTTGAATGCGATTTGAATTTGATTTGTATCAGCTGATCGCCTAGTTGGCCTAAAATTTCAGCTGATTTTAGTGTTGCCACGTTTAATGGTCCGGCCTTCTACTAGAGCCAGCCATGAAGGCAATGCATGTGGTAGTGAGCACAATTTATGAAGCTTTGGTCTTGGAATTAAAGAAGTATGAGAGGGTGGCTTGTCTTAATATACACAATTTGTGCAGGAAAATATTTCAAGCTAACAAAACTTTTTAATGTTTCATTTATCAAATATAACTTAAACATGAGGTAGTTAAAAACGTAGCGCTGGAATTGTTTACGGATGTTGTACGGAAATTCTTCAACGGGAATGCCATCGAAGAACTCATGGAACACTAAAATAAATGTTTAAATAAACTTAATATTTTGTAGATAAGTAGATATTTAATTATAGGTTTGACAGAAAGATTATAAGACGAGTTTATGGCCCAGTTCACAAGCTGACGGATGGAGAATAAGAAATAAACAGTAGACAGATTAACTTTTAAGTCACGAAGACATTGCAAGGTTCATAAAGGCTCAACTAGTGCAATGTTATGTTATCTAAAGCAGATAGATGATTAGCGTATGTCAAAGAAAATTTTCAGGCCGCAGGTCTATAAAAGTACAAACAGGGTGCGTCCTTGGGATAAGATGGTTGGACGATATGCTACAAGGTCTCAGAAGAACGTATATGAGGGGTTACACTGAGATGACAATGGACAGGAGACTTTGGAGAAGATTGGTTCTGGTTCTGAAGCCTCGAGCTCAAGTTGGACTGTAGTGTAGTAAAGAAGAAGAAGATATGTTAAATTATACTTTCAGGTAAATTAAAAATTTTGAATAAATACTCTACATTTTTTTACGCTACAGCAACTAACTATTACACTGCTTCTCGTACACCGAGCAATCCATACACTGAAGTACAAAAAGTGGATATCAGAAATTTTCTGAAAATGATAACTCTGAAATGTCATATGACTGATATTCTACACGAGTGTTAATAAAATAAGAGCCAGCCGTCATTTCAATTCAATACGACTAGATGAACTAATATAAACCTATTTCTGTAACATACTGTGTTTGACATCTATATATATATATAGATCACGACAAATGTGTAATATTGCCTATTAAACTTCAAATTTAATGCGATTATTATGCTTGTCCACTCAATTACACAAATATTTGATTAGCATTTGAAGTTAGTATTTATATAACACGATTTGCGTGCAATGGAGAGAGAGAGAGAGAGAGAGAGAGAACAAACCGAATAGTGTAACTTAATTTGATTGTCATACGATATCGCGTGAAGTGTAATGGTAATTAATACTGTCAATAATGTTGTTTAATAATGCATTTTGTAACTGTGTTCTGAATATTAAGTTTTTTGTTACTGACATCGTAATATGAAAATATCAATTTTCCACACGCGTGACGTCATCCATTATTTATGACTAACGGGAGGTCTTACAATGCATGCTTTCTTATCCTCGATTAGTTTCTTTATTTGGTTTCTTCTTCTCCTTCTTCTTCAGCGGCGCAACACCCCATTGCTGAATCAAGGCCTCCTTTAGCAGCCTCCGCCAGTTGTACCGGTCAAGTCCAGACAATTCACTGGCTGAGAAACTGATAAGTTTCTGCAAATAAAAGAGTTTCACAGATGGGATACGGGAATTCTCCGATCCAACCCCCAAACTGGAGGACCAGGATCTTTGATTTCGGGGTGCTCTTCCCCTACAGAGTTGCTTTCACCTCAGCTGACAAGCTCTCTCTGCCCAGTCGCAGTAGGCTAACTGACTCAGCCCATGTGTGCAGCCGTTGGGGTACTCTAGCCTCCTCCACCTCCACACTAGACGCACATCCTGCTATCGATGTGCACCATCCTGCCAGGCCAGGATCCAGGATACCCCCTGGCTGTCCTGACAGAACCCCCTTCTCTCGTTTGCTTACAGATCCGCTCCGCCGAAGTGATTGGTTACCACAACCTTGGAGTGGATTGCTCGTCGTAACAGGGCCCACCGACGTGAGCTGAGAGTGGAGTTGTGGTGGAGAGGCTGGTGCATTCATCCTCTATAAAAGCAGATGTTCGCGTCACACTTCCTTTAGACCCCTATTTGCTTTATTTGTAGATATGACATTTCTCGTTGTTTCATCATCCGGTGTCTCGTCCGTCCTCTATTCCGCTTTCCATTTACCAGGGCTTCCACTGTTTCTACCATAACATTACATTTTGTTACATTACAACAGTGCTCTCTCCTTTTCTTTACTACTCTTCCAATCATCTCTTCATTCGTCAACACATCCTTCTACTAAAATTCTTTATATCCTTCTGCATGCGCTCATTTCTAACACGTGCTGAGGCAGGACGTTGTAAATTGAACACTAGGGTCTCGATGCGCAGTAAACAAACACCCCGTTGCGAGGCTAACAAAATTTGTATTCACTTCGCGCATGCGCAGTACAGTTTTGTACAGTGTTTCATAGTGTGAACATCGGCTGCAACAAGATTGGCGAGAACAACAGAAGCATGTGTCTGACAGAGAGGGAAATAATATGGCAGTGGGACAGTGAACGTTATAGCGTCGTATCCCCCTCTCTTCTCGCTAGACAACTTAGCTATATTTAGAAGTGGGAGTAATTCATACATTGTGTCGGCGCAGGTTACTATTCGGGAAAGGCTGGCAGGCCTATGACCTCTTTTCTCCTTATGCGTTCACTGTCCAAGTTCCATATATAGTAGCTTGCTTTAAACAAAACACTTCACCAACCTCATTTCCATTTTATTTTGTTTTTATATAGTATCCAAGTCACTTTTTCACAATAATTTAATTACCTCGTATCCGTCAGTGACTTCGTTCTAGCGTTTTTTTATATAGACGCGTTTCGTGACATGTGTCACATCATCAGTAATCCTCGTCAAATGTTAAAATTCACATAAAACACATAAAAACACATTTGCACATATTTACTAAATTACAATAACGACACACACATAACACGATGTAACTTCGGCTTCGTTGGACCGGTCCGACCGCGCGTGTAGTTGCTGAGCCACTAATTGAACTAAGTCAATCCTTATCACCAGTCATTACCGTCATCCGCGATTATATTTAGGGCTGTATCATATAGTGAGTGAGATTGAAACCTTAATTGTTCGTTTAGTATACTGTTATTGTTGATATTCTTGTCTTTAAATGATTTATAAATCTCAAACTCCTCGAGAGCGTCCATTAACCTACCCTTACCGCATACATGGATTGCTTTGAAATTAGTATTGAAATCTGTGTAATTATGGTTATGCATCATTAGATGGCGCGCATAATTAGATTTGGTCTTGTCTAAATCATTCCTTGGTAGATGTTCTTTGTATCTTTTCAAGAAAGACCTGCCAGTTTGACCCAGATAGAAACAATCACAATCATCACATGACATCCTGTAAACACCTGTTTTCCCTTCTAACGGGAATGGTTGTTTTATGCGTAACAAATTAGAAATATTATTATTTGTTTTAAACGCGACTTTTATATTGAATTTAGAGAACACATTGGATATAATGTTAGGTAAAAGGCTACCGTACACTGTCGTTATATACTTTTATTATTATTTTTATTATTGTTAACTTTATTATCATCGATGGTATTATGGTGGGATCTAGTTTTATATAGGTGTCGCTTAAGAAGTCTATCTATCATCGAACTCTTGTACCCATTCGCTATTGCTATGTGCCTTATTATATCCAATTCGTCCTGAAAGTCCTTTTGGTTAAGTGGAATCGTTGGTTAAGGACTGCTGGCGGATTTATACTTGCATCATTTTGAAACAGGACTGCTGGCGGATATATACTTGCATCATTTTGAAAATACTTACATGTTCTCAGAGAATAACAAATTTTATAATAATATTAAATTCTATGCACGATATGTAGACGACACCTTTATAATTTTTAATGGCACGCTACGGCAGATTTGAACATTATTTTATGGAAATTGAAACATTATTTGAACAGCCTTAGCAAGAACATACAATTTACCCTCGAAACACAGGTTGACAATAAACTCAATTTTTTGGACCTGACTGTTACAAAGTATCTTAATAAATTTCAATATAAAATATATAGGAAACCCACCACCACAGATATTACAATACACGCCGATTCTCATCACCCATATAGTCAGAAAATGGCGGCTTACAACAGTTTTGTTCATAGGTTGGTAACGATTCCACTTAACCAAAAGGACTTTCAGGACGAATTGGATATAATAAGGCACATAGCAATAGCGAATGGGTACAAGAGTTCGATAATAGATAGACTTCTTAAGCGACACCTATATAAAACTAGATCCCACCATAATACCATCGATGATAATAAAGTTAACAATAATAAAAATAATAATAAAAAGTATATAACGACAGTGTACGGTAGCCTTTTACCTAACATTATATCCAATGTGTTCTCTAAATTCAATATAAATGTCGCGTTTAAAACAAATAATAATATTTCTAATTTGTTACGCATAAAACAACCATTCCCGTTAGAAGAGAAAACAGGTGTTTACAGGATGTCATGTGATGATTGTGATTGTTTCTATCTGGGTCAAACTGGCAGGTCTTTCTTGAAAATATACAAAGAACATCTACCAAGGAATGATTTAGACAAGACCAAATCTAATTATGCGCGCCATCTAATGATGCATAACCATAATTACACAGATTTCAATACTAATTTCAAAGCAATCCATGTATGCGGTAAGGGTAGGTTAATGGACGCTCTCGAGGAGTTTGAGATTTATAAATCTTTTTTTTTTTTTAACTCCTAAAGGCAATGCCTTGTCGCTGTAGCCACGTCACTCTATCCCTTGCGATATTCTTCATTTCTTCATAGGACCCACTATTCACGACACTCATTGTGCTGGGGAAGTATGCAGTTCTTGGTCTTCCTTTGGGCTTCTTCCCCACTACTTCGCCCTCAAAGATGTTAGTTAAAAAAGCACTATGTCTGATCACATGCCCTATCAACTTAATCTTCCTCACCTCTATGCTCCTAAGCAGTGTTCTATTCTCATTTATTTCCTCTAAGATCTGTTCATTCGTCTTCCTATCTGTCCAACTAGTTTTTGTCATTATAAATCATTTAAAGACAAGAATATCAACAATAGCAGTATACTAAACGAACAATTAAGGTTTCAATCTCACTCACTATATGATACAGCCCTAAATATAATCGCGGATGACGGTAATGACTGGTGATAAGGATTGACTTAGTTCAATTAGTGGCTCGGCAACTAGGTTCTTAAAATTATCAGCGATGAGATTCTCGGTCACCCAACTCCTCTCTTTCCAAGTACTTGGAGTGCAATAAGCATAATCTTTCTATTACAAGTTCATATATACATGCAAGTTCACAAAATATTCTGCAGACTATTTCTGAGCATCTTATTTTGGAAGAACAAAACGGCTCCAGGAAAAACATATCTTGTATTGTTTCCATTATTACACACATAATTGAGAAGCATCGTGAGTTTAATAAAGAAACGCATGTAAGTTTTGTTAAATTTGGGAGGGCCTTTTGTAGAGTAGAATGAAATTTTCCTGTGGCGGCAATTAAAAGAACGGGAATATGCACAACAACTTATAAAACCTATAAAATGCTTATAAAAAGAAACAATAATAGCTGTTAAGAACAATTGTAGGATTACTCAATAAATATCTATCAATCAAGATGTTAGACAAGGATGCAGTACATTGCCTTCTCTAAACAACATTTATATTGATGATCTGGTAAGGAAATGAAAACATGTAGTGAATCCTGGTATTAAGTTGTTACGAGACAGATATTTGAAAAGGCTGAAAATTACTAAAAATTTAAACTTATTTACCAGAAATTTACTGTTGTTTGCTGACAACCTGCTCGTACTACAAAATACAAAACCTACTTTTAAGCATCATCAGATTTTCAAACAACACAATATAAAAATCTCTACTATAAAAAAAAGGTTATGACATGTGAGGCAATGAACTAATAAGAATAAAAATTAAATAAGATTAATGATCAAATTGTATAACAGTTGAGCCATTTTCACTATTTGCAAAATTATATTGGCTATAATGGGAATTATGTTCTTGATGTTAATTGAGGGTTCCAGACGGTGAGGCAATGAACTAATAAGAATAAAAACAAATAAGATTAACGATCAAATTGTATAACAGTTGAGCCATTTTAACTATTTGCAAAATTATATTGCCTTTGATGGGAATTATGTTGTTGATGACAATTGAGGGTTCCAGACGATATGTGGGAAAATCAACCGTCTTTTTGAAAACAGGCACGTCAAGAAACAAAATTAAAGTTATAAACGTTAATGGCAGTGCCTGTACTGGTATAGGGTGTGAATTATAGACAACAAGAAGAAACAAGACAGTAAAGTACACGCCTTATAAATGGCGTTCTTAAAAGAAGTTAAACGTGTTATAGATTATACCGTGTAATTAATGAAACCGTAAGAGAAAAGATAACTGTTTTTAACTTGAATGGAAAATTAAAAGATTAAAAACAACGGTGGAAGAACACTTAAAAAGAAACCAGATTCCAGACAGGCCAAACAACTCTAGAAACACAATCCTATAGGACAAAGGTGTGGGTGAGCAAAAGAAAAGATCGCTGTAGGATCCTTAAAGGCGGAATGGGCAGCAGCTTGCCTATGCCATGTTGTAAAGGTGATGTGATGAATGCAAGTTCTAATAAACTCCTCAACATCCCATTTGATGTCATTTTATCCTCGGCAAACAAAACTATACCGTTTGCAGATTCATATCCCTCTTCCACCTACTGTAAGTCCTCTTCCTCCGTCAAGACAGTTGTTTTAATTTCTTCATTATCATCATCTTCAAGGATTGAACCAAGGATGTTTTGTTCCGGTCTCAAATAGCCAAAGATTACAGCTGGTTACTCCAGCGCTTCCTCGGACGTCCCACACCTCTCCGTCCCCTCCGCTTACAGTTCCATAGTTGTTTGGGGATGAGGCAGTCATCCATTCGGCAGAGATGTTGCCACCAATTCCGCCGATACTGAGCGATCCTGTCGAGTATACTCATAATACTGAGTTCCTGTCATATATCTGTGTTTCTTCTATGACCATGGAAAGTATACAGTGCCACGTGCTTGAGAAATCTCATTTCAGCCGCTTGGATGCGACTGGCCTGGCCTTTCGTTAAAGTCTAATTCTCAGACCGATAAAGAAGAGTGGCAAAAGCCATCACCATGTAGAATTTTACGCGTGTTCTTTTACTTGCTAACTTAAGGGTTCTCGTGATACTCCCACACATAATGTTGAACTTATCCAATTTATTCACAACGTCGTTGCTTGCATTAGAAGACATGTTTTAATTTCTCGGTTGTGCATATTCAAGAGTGTTCTGCTTTCCTTCCAAGCTTTACCACACATGATATAAAATGTAATGTCAAAACTAAAAGGAGAATCAAAGAGATTGTATTTTAATGACAGTTTCAGGAAAAGCATAATGTATTATCCCGCATTTGGGTTAAAACAGTTACGAAGAGAACAAAATTTTAATGTAGGAGAAATTAATGCAATCACCTGTTATACAACCACCTGTTTCCAGTTCACTTTATAATGAATGTTATTAAAGTTTCTTTGTACTTCCAAGTTTTTTATTATTAGTTAAAGGAAAAATTTCATTCCTAAATGGGATCTTGCGTCTATTAATTATACGCTGTGTTTACATAACGGTGCTGTTTATGTCCGTGTGACGTATAAGATTTATGTAATACGAAATGCAGTTTATATAATACAGAGTAGTATTTCTTTAAGCATGCTACGTTTAATTTTGGATTAATCAATTATTAGGGTGTTGATCAGGTAACATATGTCTGTTTTCGTAGGGGAGGGGGACTAAAAGTATAGACAAGCCACACATATACATGTACAATAATGGCGTATATATTTATGTATGCACTAAATACCTTTGTACATATTGTTACGCCAATACAGTACGTTATGCATGTGTCTCGGCAGAGCCCAGCTGTGATGTTTGTGTGCGTACGTGACGCTTGACATGTACTGCGGAACGTTCTCGTGCGTTCGATGGTGTCGTTCTACCAGCTTCTCGACTAGCCCTGCCGGTTCGTGTTACTGCTAAGGCCGCGTTGAAGTATCCTCTAGAATTCTGATGTGTTTGTTAGAGACATATATTATAGAAACCTGCAGACCATAAATACGCCATACCTGCTGTTTAGTTTTAAGTTTATGTCGGGCGACTTACACAGTGCGTCTCAAATGGTGTATTACTGAATAGTGATTATAGTGCGGAATGATATATAGTTGACAATATTATTTGTGTGGATATATTAACTTGAATTATTGTACGAAAATTACGATTGTACAATCTTGTTTAAATAACTTTGTTGATTGCAAACTGTTAATTGTGATAATTGAAACTGATTATTAGTGATTTCATTGGTGTCTTGTATTTTGTTTTCCACTGTACAATACGGCGATCAAGAAGACCGTCGTAACAATATAAATCATAGTATGCAAACAACACTTGAAATAATATAATGATTCTAACGCTTCCACGGGCGGCGTAAACATTGTTGGAAAGATTATATGCCGGGCTGTTAGGCCGTGGTCTGTTGTTTGTGTGAACAGAACTTTTGACTCCACCATCCGAGTCCATCTTCATTTTCGCAAACAATTGGCACGCCAATTCAACCTAGTGATGAGGTAGAGGCTATGTATTTTTGTCTCGATTCATAGACGTCTGTGTGTGCGCTCGCGCGCGCGCGCGCGTGTGTACATTGTCTCTACATCATGAAGTGCGTTGGTGGACTCAGTGACAATTGTTTCCGACACTGAAGGTGACTTCCGACGGTGGGGTCAAAACGTCTGCCCACACAAACAATAGACCACGGCCTAACAGACCTGCAAATAATCTTTCCAACAATGTTGAAAGAATGTAATTTAGACCCAAAGTCCTGATTTCCAATGATGCTTGACCTGACGGGAAGATGTAGCAGACCTAGGTTACTAATTCAGATTCTTCAATACTGAGTTAGCTGGAATACAATACAACAATAACAACAAGGGAGCGTAAAGTGACTAGTACGTACAAAACTCGAAGAGCCACACGAAATTTAAGCAAGATTCTTGCCCAGCGGCTGAGTAAATAATGGAGTACAGCGCGGCCTTGAGCGGATATTGGTGGGAACGTCTAAAGTAAGCACAAGGCTACTCTATTAGAGTCGGCCTCTCTCACGTCTCGTCAGTAGCGCAGTGACTGCACAAGAGTACCGACTGTACTGACGGTCACCGTGTCACTGCGTTTAAGTCTTTTGATACTGAAGATGGCCTCCAGAGGCGAGGCCGAAGCATCTGGAAGAGCCAAGACCTTTTTTAATGCGGAAAGAAGACCCCGGCCTTACAGCCCGCAAAGTAGTTTTAGTAATTATGAATTATATTGTTATCTTGACTGGTAGTAGGCATACGCTATCTTCATCGTAATCGACATTTTACTGAATACATATCTTAGATGATTCCTCCCATTTACAGAATTTAAGAGATTATACGAGGGTAGGGAGAAACGTTCTGGGCCTGAATAGGAAAATAACACTTTTCTGGATTAATTTGTATTTATTTCTCAACATAATCTCTATTTAGCTCTGTATGTTTTTCCAACGACGTTCTAAAGCGGTTATGCCATACTGATAAGCCAATTTGTCGAGGTCCTCAAAGTAGCAATTTACAGCATCGCTGACTTGATTGTCGTCAGCAAATCTTTTCCCACCGAGTCATTTTTGAGGTTAGGAAAGAGGTATAAGTCGCTGATGAATAAATAGGACGAGCATGGTGTCTGAGGGCGCAATTCAAACGTCAATTATTTGTTTTTAGCCATCGCAACAATTGGTTGAAAATTCCTTTCAACAGTATTTTTGGTCAAGTGTTAGGAAAACCCGTACCAGCAGTCTCAGCTATCTCGTTCACTTTCATTCTGGGGTCTACCAAAGCGATTTTGTTTTTTTTTCTATTTTTGCTGGCACAGTCACTTCATTTGGACGTCCAACACGCGGGTCGTCAGTTGTGGTTGTCCAACACATTTAAATACAGCAACCCAGCGCGTATTCGTTGGATAAGAGTCCTCCAACTTTGAAGACACCTACTTTTTTATATCGGCTGCAGTTAAATAGATGAAAACAAACTTTAATCACAGTAGAAATTTCTAGTCTATCCAATGAAGCTCGAGGCGCTTACAGTGGTGGAATGTGTCACTAATAATAAACAACTCATTGACTTGAAATCAATGACCTACAAAGGATGAAGTCATACAACACGATCAAAATGATAAACATAGTAGTGCTATGTCTGTGTCAGGCCCGGAACTTTTCACCCTACCGTCTTAATGTATTTTGGAGTGAAGCGAATAAATGTTAAAAAGTTCCAAAAGTTTAAGTCGCGGATATTCAAAGTTCATATTAATATTAGAACATTGCTCTCTCACGTCTGGTTAGGAGCTGAAACGTTTACTTTGTCACGGATTTAGAAAATCAATTTCGTTCATAGAGGACATAAACCCTTGTCTGTCTTGATTATAAAATAACAATCACATCATCTAGCTTAGCTCAGTAGAAACTTAAGCAAAACAATATCAACTTTATACTGTTGACATACGAGTTGCCCACCGGTACTAAAACTAGTTACACCTAGTTATTTCTCTACAAAAGTATGCAGTTCTTGAAGCGATTAAAATTTATTTTCATCAAGTGATTTATCGAACTGTGATTGAAAACGACAACTGTAGTTTTGTCTGACACTGTTGTATATTATATTCAAAATGATAAAAAACTGAGGTGTTAGGCCGTGGTCGGTTGCTATAATTATAATATCGACATTGTCGGCAACGTTTCGAATCCCACCCTCGGGGGATCTTCTTCAGACCGCTAAAAGCGACAGATTGTTAGGAAACAGTTACGGCAGATCTTGACCGAAAGATCCCCGGCAACTTTTTCCGGATAAGAGCAACAGGCTGCCGGTGACACAAGGTTACCTATATAACCTCGGCTACCAGGTCTTAGCCACTCACAAGGCCTCGACCTGGTCGAGTCCCAATAAGCTTGTTCAGTACACTACGCTATATCCTATTTAAGCTAGGCTTTTGCAGCCCGGAATGCCCCCCCCCCACAGTCTCCCACGTAGGGCTCTTCTCCTGACGGAGCCAATACCCCTACTTATACCAACCAAAACCCACCAAACCCACAATCCACAAACCACAAGTCACTAAATTCCACACGGACCTGAATGGTGTGTCCTGGTTGTTTGTGGCCTTGGCGGAGCTGTCTCATGTCAGCTGTGCAAGAGCCTTCGTTCATCAGGCGCCAGCCCTGTATACACAAACAGGCTTGTGCAGATCACCGATGACAGTACAGGAGGCCGCGTCAGAGGCAGCGACGCTGGCTAACCGGTCCTCAAATGTACAGGGAGGTATCTATGCTGTTACTGGGACGCGACATCGCTGGTTTGAGGGCACAAGACCAACCAAACTTCGGCTAGGCTGAGCACCTCACTTGCTGAGATCCTCTCTCTCTACCCAAAACAGGAGCATGCCATCCCACCACAAGACCTTCATTACCTGCCTTTACCTGCCTTGATTGCCTTTGAGAGAGTTCGATTCCTGCAGTCATCGGAGGAGTCACTCCGGGCGCTGCTACCACGCAGAGGACTTGAGCCCCATCCCCTCCCTCATTTGCTACAAGCTACTTGTTACCAGCTACCCGTAGTGGCGGAATATCTCAACTAACTCTCCGTCCAGGTGAGGATAATATCCGCGGACAAAAGACAGGACCTTGGTCTCCTCTACCAGCAGCGTTGTAGAGAGTGTGCTCGACAACTGCGGACTTCTTCGTCTTGCGCAGGCGTCACCAGCGGGTGTGCTCACCCACGCAGGTTCGAACGCTATCGGCACCACGAAACGTAGCGTCCGGACCCGTGTAGGTAAACACAACCACTAATGCCAAGATCCGCTTAAACTATTTAACAATACTCTGTCGCTTTTGCTGTCTCAAGAAGATCCCCCGAGTGTGGCATTCGAAACGATGCCGACGATGTCGCTGTTATACGGCAACCGACTACGGCCTAACTGAAGAAGATCCCCCGATTTTGGCATTCAAAACGTTGTCGACAATGTTGCCGTTATACGGCAACCGACTACGGCCTAACTCATGAAGATCCCCCGAGTGTGGCATTCGAAACGTTGCCGACAATGTCGCTGTTATACGGCAACCGACTACGGTCTAACTCATGAAGATCCCCCGAGTGTGGCATTTGAAACGTTGCCGACAATGTCGCTGTTATACGGCAACCGACTACGGCCTAAATCAAGAAGATCCCCCGATTGTGGCATTCGAAACGTTGCCGACGATGTCGCTGTTATACGGCAACCGACTACGGTCTAACTCATGAAGATCCCCCGAGTATGGCATTCGAAACGTTGCAGACAATGTCGCTGTTATACGGCAACCGACTACGGCCTAACTCAAGAAGATCCCCCGATTGTGGCATTCGAAACGATGCCGACGATGTCGCTGTTATACGGCAACCGACTACGGTCTAACTCATGAAGATCCCCCGAGTGTGGCATTCGAAACGTTGCCGACAATGTCGCTGTTATACGGGAACCGACTACGGCCTAACTCAAGAAGATCCCCCGATTGTGGCATTCGAAATGGTGCCGACGATGTCGCTGTTATACTGCAACCGACTACGGTCTAACTCATGAAGATCCCCCGATTGTGGCATTCGAAACGTTGCCGACAATGTCGCTGTTATACGGCAACCGACTACGGCCTAACTCAAGAAGATCCCCCGATTGTGGCATTCGAAACGTTGCCGAGGATGTCGCTGTTATACGGCAACCGACTACGGTCTAAATCATGAAGTTCCCCAGAGTGTGGCATTCGAAACGTTGCCGACAATGTCGCTGTTATACGGGAACCGACTACGGCCTAACTCAAGAAGATCCCCCGATTGTGGCATTCGAAACGTTGCCGACGATGTCGCTGTTATACGGCAACCGACTACGGCCTAACTCAAAAAGATCTCCCGACTGTGGCATTCGAAACGTTGCCAACGATGTCGCTGTTATACGGCAACCGACTACGGCCTAACTCAAGAAGATCCCCCGATTGTGGCATTCGAAACGTTGCCGACGATGTCGCTGTTATACGGCAACCGACTACGGCCTAACTCAAGAAGATCCCCCGATTGTGGCATTCGAAACGATGCCGACGATGTCGCTGTTATACGGCAACCGACTACGGTCTAACTCATGAAGATCCCCCGAGTGTGGCATTCGAAACGTTGCCGACAATGTCGCTGTTATACGGGAACCGACTACGGCCTAACTCAAGAAGATCCCCCGATTGTGGCATTCGAAATGGTGCCGACGATGTCGCTGTTATACTGCAACCGACTACGGTCTAACTCATGAAGATCCCCCGATTGTGGCATTCGAAACGTTGCCGACAATGTCGCTGTTATACGGCAACCGACTACGGCCTAACTCAAGAAGATCCCCCGATTGTGGCATTCGAAACGTTGCCGACGATGTCGCTGTTATACGGCAACCGTCTACGGTCTAAATCATGAAGTTCCCCAGAGTGTGGCATTCGAAACGTTGCCGACAATGTCGCTGTTATACGGGAACCGACTACGGCCTAACTCAAGAAGATCCCCCGATTGTGGCATTCGAAACGTTGCCGACGATGTCGCTGTTATACGGCAACCGACTACGGCCTAACTCAAAAAGATCTCCCGACTGTGGCATTCGAAACGTTGCCAACGATGTCGCTGTCATACGGCAACCGACTACGGCCTAACTCAAGAAGATCCCCCGATTGTGGCATTCGAAACGTTGCCGACGATGTCGCTGTTATACGGCAACCGACTACGGCCTAACTCAAGAAGATCCCTCGATTGTGGCATTCGAAACGTTGCCGACGATGTCGCTGTTATACGGCAACCGACTACTATCTAACTCATGAAGATCCCCCGAGTGTGGCATTCGAAACGTTGCCGACAATGTCGCTGTTATACGGCAACCGACTACGGCCTAACTCAAGAAGATCCCCCGATTGTGGCATTCGAAACGTTGCCGACGATGTCGCTGTTATACGGCAACCTACTACGGCCTAACTCAAGAAAATCCCCCGATTGTGCCATTCGAAACGTTGCCGACGATGTCGCTGTTATACGGCAACCGACTACGGTCTAACTCATGAAGATCCCCCGAGTGTGGCATTCGAAACGTTGCCGACAATGTCGCTGTTATACGGCAACCGACTTCGGCCTAACTCAAGAAGATCCCCCGAGTGTGGCATTCGAAACGTTGCCGACGATGTCGCTGTTATACGGCAACCGACTACGGTCTAACTCAAGAAGATCTCCCGAGTGTGGCATTCGAAACGTTGCCGACGATGTCGCTGTTATACGGCAACCGACTACGGCCTAACTCAAGAAGATCTCCCGAGTGTGGCATTCGAAACGTTGCCGACGATGTCGCTGTTATACGGCAACCGACTACGGTCTAACTCATGAAGATCCCCCGAGTGTGGCGTTCGAAACGTTGCCGACAATGTCGCTGTTATACGGCAACCGACTACGGCCTAACTCAAGAAGATCCCCCGATTGTGGCATTCGAAACGTTGCCGACGATGTCGCTGTTATACGGCAACCGACTACGGCCTAACTCATGAAGATCCCCCGATTGTGGCATTCGGAACGTTGCCGACAATATCGCTGTTATACGGCAACCGACTACGGCCTAACTCGAGAAGATCCCCCGATTGTGGCATTCGAAACGTTGCAGACAATGTCGCTGTTATACGGCAACCGACTACGGCTTAACTCATGAAGACCCCCGAGTGTGGCATTCGAAACGTTGCCGACAATGTCGTTGTTACACGGCAACCGACTACGGCCTAACTCTTGAAGATCCCCCGATTGTGGCATTCGAAACGTTGCCGACGATGTCGCTGTTATACGGCAACCGACTACGGCCTAACTCAAGAAGATCCCCCGATTGTGGCATTCGAAACGTTGCCGACGATGTCGCTGTTATACGGCAACCGACTACGGCCTAACTCATGAAGATCCCCCGATTGTGGCATTCGAAACGTTGCCGACAATGTCGCTGTTATACGGCAACCGACTACGGCCTAACTCAAGAAGATCCCCCGAGAGTGGCATTCGAAACGTTTCCGACAATGTCGCTGTTATACGGCAACCGACTACGGCCTAACTGAAGAAGATCCCCCGAGTGTGGCATTCGAAACGTTGCCGACGATGTCGCTGTTATACGGCAACCGACTACGGTCTAACTCATGAAGATCCCCCGGGTGTGGCATTCGAAACGTTTCCGACAATGTCGCTGTTATACGGCAACCGACTACGGTCTAACTCATGAAGATCCCCCGAGTGTGGCATTCGAAACGTTGCCGACAATGTCGCTGTTATACGGCAACCGACTACGGCCTAACTCAATAAGGTCCCCCGATTGTGGCATTCGAAACGTTGCCGACAATGTCGCTGTTATACGGCAACCGACAACGGCCTAACTCATGAAGACCCCCGATTGTGGCATTCGAAACGTTGCCGACGATGTCGCTGTTATACGGCAACCGACTACGGCCTAACTCATGAAGATCCCCCGATTGTGGCATTCGAAACGTTGCCGACAATGTCGCTGTTATACGGCAACCGACTACGGCCTAACTCAAGAAGATCCCCCGATTTTGGCATTCAAAACTTAGCCGACAATGTTGCCGTTATACGGCAACCGACTACGGCCTAACTCAAGAAGATCCCCCGAGTGTGGCATTCGAAACGTTGCCGACGATGTCGCTGTTATACGGCAACCGACTACGGCCTAACTGAAGAAGATCCCCCGATTTTGGCATTCAAAACGTTGTCGACAATGTTGCCGTTATACGGCAACCGACTACGGCCTAACTCATGAAGATCTCCCGAGTGTGGCATTCGAAACGTTGCCGACAATATTGCTGTTATACGGCAACCGACTACGGCCCAACTCATGAAGATCCCCCGAGTGTGGCATTCGAAACGTTGCCGACGATGTCGCTGTTATACGGCAACCGACTACGGCCTAAGGCCTAACAGCACGGAGTGTAATTACTTTGATTATACTGACACCGGCAGTGTCAGTATATTATGTATGTTTAAATGAAATACGATTTTTTTTTCAATCTAATGAGTTAGTTGAAATTTCAAATGCGATTTACCTAACTTAAATTGTGAGAGGTAGTAGTGCGTTTGTGCCCCTGGGTGTGCAACGGAGAGGTTCTGATTTTATCTCGGTACCTCCGGCTTCAGCGAGAGGTATCCTGCTTAGTATAAACCTTCCCCAACTATGCCGTTCGGATCTGGCGGTAAACTGTAGGTCCCATATACTTGTGGGACACTCAGTACCACACGCACCACGGGTATATGCGGGGAGGGTACAAACCAGTCGAAAGACAGAAGGACTACGAAACCTCCGGCTTTGTGCAACTGTTACAATCCTGGAGCCTCAAATTTCTGACGCTAATCACAAGGTATTAAGGCTGATTAAATATGTTAAACGACATCGTCATTTTCTGTCTCCCTAACCTGGCCTTCCCTACAACCTCACTGCTTTTGCTTTAATATAGGAACTCACAGCGTTTATGGGTTTTAAGCGTTTATGGGTGTTATTAACCATTTCCATAAGTATTAAAATATTTGCTAACATTTTTTGCAAATGAAGACGGAACAGACTAAAATCTCGCTAACTTGCAGTTGTTATAAAGTATGCTGCAAGTAGAATAATGTGCACATCACAGCGCTTGTTTCGTCTATAATTCCGTTACCTGATGAGGCCTCGTATCCCTTGTCCGTATACATTGTTCAAGTACATGTCGCGATAAGTTAACAAATAGAAATGTCCAGGGAAACTACTGAAGTGAAGTAAAGCAGATCCCGTTAGCAAGAACTGATCGTCTCTGGACAATCGTTTCTCTTGTACATTATTTTGCAAAGATTTCAATACATATTTCGAATTCTAATTCAATTTTCAACAACTATTTCTACGTGGTAATCTTACTAACTTTTCACCAATAATAGCCTACTTACTTTACAATATTCGTGGCGTAAATAATCTGGATGTGTAAAGTGCAGTAGTATGATGTTGATGAACATGAATTATTATTAGCCGGAGGGTCCACGCCCTGATCTTGTCGACAGAGACAAATGGGTTTATCCGTCAACACAACCAATTACCTGCTGCTACGCCGCGATAGCAGCAGACAGACAGACAGACCACACATGTTTGCGCGTACACCGCTACACACATATACTGTAACTGTAGCTGTACCTATTAATAACATCTGTTATAAAATTGTAATTCTTTATCAAATTTGCAAACAGTGCAATACAAAAGTCTCTACTATAACCAAAAATGTAATGGCACTTCGAGGCAAGGAGCCAATAAGAACGAAAATAATGATTAGTGATCAAATCAAACGATCTTCGAGAACGATTAGTTCCTTCTATGATCATGGAGAGTACACCCTGCCACGTGCCTGATAAATCTTATTTCAGCCGCTTAGATGCGACTAGCCTGGCCTTTCGTTAAAGTCTGATTGTCAGACCCATAAAAAAGTGTGGCAACCTTGTAGAATTTTAGGCGTGTTCCTTTACTTGCTCACTTATGGGTTCGCCTAATTGTCCCGCACATAAGGTTGAACTTATGCAATTTATTCACAACGTCGTTGCTTGCGTTATAAGACACACTGTAGCACGGGTATTCAAAATTGCTAACTTGTTGCAGGACAGTACAATCTGCAAAAAGTTTTGCCCGTACGGGAACAGTTCCACGGAAAGTCATTAACTTTCGTCTTACGTGTAGATATCTGCAATCCAGAGTCTTTGCAGTTTAAATTTAACAAATGTATACACATCTGCAATTTGTTTTTAGAGTCCGACAGAATAGCCTGAGTGTTCGCAAACAACAAAGTGTCAATTCTAGTGTGACAAATCATAAAATGTTCTGGAAGACACATCTGCCAGTTTTTTTGACAACTTCAATGTATAAATTAAAAAGAGAAGGTAACAATGGACACCCTTGTCATACTCCAAAATTGATCAGCCCAACACATGGAGCGGTACTTGGTTTTATAACATTTATATTGCTAAAATTTCCACACAGCTACATTAGCTAACAGCATTGTTGTATTATAATCATTAGAGACAGAGGGGTCATGTCATATCTGAAGGAAATTAATTTTATAAAACAGTAAGAAGGCTAAAGTTTACGCCCCTCAACAGAGATGCTAATGAAAGGGTAATTTTATAAACTTCGTAAAACTTTTGAATATCTGGTAAAAGTTCACGTCATCGTAGGCAATTTTTATTATCGACAGACACTGGTCGCAAATTCTATAACATTGTTTTCTATACTGCTGCGACGGTCTACTTGATCGTCGTATGTTACAGTGGAAACAAAATACCTGACACCAATTAAGTCACTAATAAGCTTTAGTTTTCACAGTTAACCAGTAACAATACTTATATTGAATAGTCGTAAAAGGAGCGTGCATTTGACAATCTGATCAACATCGTGTCCGTAATCGCAAGCGTTGTTGAACTGGTACACCGATTTCCAACTGGAGGCCCCTCGACAACTTTTTGTACGGCCCGCTACATTGTCTTTAAAAATCAGCATAATAATAACACTGTTTACTTTAGCAACGCAATAGAAAATAAAATAATATTTAAGCTGTGCCAAATATTGGTTAAAATGTTTGAAACACCTCAATCGAATTGAATACTGCAGCATCCGCAAAACAACTATTGAATTATAAGCTGAATAGACGGTGAGGTGTGGGACTTCCGAAGAAGCGTGGAGTAACCAGCTCTAATCTGTCTACTTTGTAGCGGAACAAACGATTTTTGGTATAATTCTTGTTGCTGTTGCTGATTATTATTATTATTATTATTATTATTATTATTTTCTTTTTACAAGAACAGGCCAGCCGTGGACCACGCGAATATAATTTCCTTTCCTTCTCCTGGCATAAAGCCCCCATTCGCACACCATGCGCCGCCTTCCTTTCCACTGTCCGCCCCTTTCTCGTCTTCTTCTCACCGCAGAGAACCTCAAGTTTTTGAATTTTGTTTCTGTATGTATTTCTATGTACACGGTTGTTCAAAGAAATACCCAGTTATATCATTTCCTCATTGAGTTGTTTGGTGTATCTGTTAAGACTGGGAAGTTGCCAAATATAGTTAAAAATTTGTTTATTTAATCTAGACCGGGTCATCCAAACCATATGCCCAAGTAATCTGTCTTTTCGTTCAGAAAGCCGTTTCCAGATCTTCCAGATCCCTGTACAGCTCTTCTTTTTGTCTATGTCTGTACCCATCTTCGGTTTCCTTGGGGCTATAAATTTTCCACCGAAGAATTCTTCTTTCAATTTTAAGAAGAGGTTCAGAATTTTTAAAGCACATTGTTTCACTCCATACATGATCACCGGCCTGATCACGGTGCTATAATGGAATAGTGCAATAATGGACTTTCTCACTTTTGGAATAGTTTTTTTTCGGTACAGTTACCGGGTACGGTTCCCGGGTACAGTCATTTGAAAATTTGAGTTTCCTTATCTTAAAGGATTCTTTGTCCGAACCTTTTCGGGATATGTTTTCCCGGAGATATTTAAAATTGTTAGTAATTTTATTTCTCCATACGTAGTGTCCAGGCACGTTTACGGGAATTTAAATAGGGTGGTCATAATTTCTGTTTTAACAAAGGAGATTTGGAGGCCAGTTTTCGCGAAAGCTAAACAGCTTAATTCCATATAATTATTGTACTATTATTATTTTTATGAAATAATAATAATAATAATAATAATTATTATTATTATTATTATTAGAGACTACTATTATTATTGTGTGTGGTGAAATTGAACTTGAAATATTGTATGGGAGTTCCTTGTTATTTTTAAATTCTTATTTGTGACTAATTAAAGATGTTAATTAGTGACTTCATTAGTGTCTGTATTTTGTTTCCGCTGTACAATACGACGATCCGTGAGTGTCGTAACAATATGCTGCAATACGTTCTACAATGGTTTTGTAACTCCTTATCTTGGTGACCCATGAGATACTTTCACTCCAGAGTATCAGATTTAATACTTGAGCTGTCCTCGGTACTGAAACCATCATTTCTCTTTTTACACTGAAATATTTATCCTGATCTCATATCTCAGTGTCTCAAAGCATTAAACTGTTTCATGAGTTTCAGGTTACTGGATATTTCCTCTTACATAGATTTATTTTCAGTCACAAGTTTTTTAATTTTTATGAATTTTCGGTAATGTGTAGTTTATATCATTTTCAGCCTCTGCTAAAATCGCTTGATCATCTGCAGTTTTTTTTTTTGTATTCGGAGGCAAAACGTCCTACGACGTTGTCCGATGCCTAATCCCCACTGTTGACTGTCGTTGCAGTTTTCATCGTTTAGTCCTCTATCGCTTACTGATCTTCTTATGCCGTCTATCCAGGTTTTCTTGGGTCTTCCCTTCTTTCAAAAATAAATTTTTGGCCATTTCTTCTGTACCGAGAAGTTGAATAAACGTAAGTGGTAAAATTGTCTGTACGACGAGACAGCATTGTCTATACAAAGGTTTTTAAAAATATATAAACACTGTGTACGTTTCACAGTTTTTATTTAACTCTGACAGCTGTTTCAGCTTATTAAGCTGTTGTGAAAGAGATCAGTGACCATCTAAACTAAACAAAGCATGTTAGGACGGCGAACATATGTTTAGGGCGTGGTGGGTGTGTATACGGACATGAGTGGGGTCTGATGATGGAGGGGATTTAGAGAAGCTAAGGGAAAGTCAAGTGTCTGTAAAAACTAAATATAATCTGAATGCAAAATATAAAAAAATAATTAAACTAAATAACAACTTTTAATAAAGGTTATACACAGAATTCTATTTGTTCGTTCTTAAGTTTTTGTTACTTTTTATTGTTTGTCTAATTTCTAGAATTTCTAATAAATTATAGTTTTACAGACATTGGACTTTCTCCTAGCTTCTCCGATCCCCCTCCAACCATCATCATGCCCCAGACATGTCCGGATACACGCCATAAACATATGTTCACCACTCTAACATACTTTGTTTAGTTTAGTTTGTTCACTGTTCTCTTCGAGAATAGCTCAATAAGCTGAAAAAGCTGTCACAGTTAAGTGCTTGGTCGTATAAAGTGGGAAGTCGTACAACATCCACCTTACAGTTCCGACTTGTCCGCGTGCGATTATCATGTTTTTGGCCCCTTACAGAAATCACTAAAAGGACGGCGGTTCAAATCGGACGTTGAGGTAGAGTTTGCTGTTAGCGAATGTTTCCGCAAGCAGGCGCAAGATTTTTGCCAGCAAGGAATCTACAGATTAGTGAAATATTGGGACTCATGTCTCAATGTTGATGGAGACTTATTTTAAAATTGTTGAATAAAAAATGCTTTACAGCCTCTAAATGTATTTCTGTTGAACAATTTTCGTACGAACCATTATCGAAGGCATAAACACATAGGTTTACAACCCGGTCGAGTTATATCAGTTTACTGTGCATCAGAAAACTACAGTTAGTGCAGGTCTAATATGCTACGTTTTTTATCGATTGTAATTCTGACGTTTATGTTCTGTTCCAGTTATATTTATTACCCGCTTTACACTCAGTAAACGCTACCATGACCATTAAATGTAAATAAATGCTGTAACTGTTTTATTTAGCACATTTTCCTAAATGTTGTTTTACCAAAGCGTAAATAGGAGCATTATACAGTATATCATTTGTTCTTTCAGGTTTAGAGCCAACAGACGGCTGGTAAGACTATATTCATGCGACTCAACAATCTTGGCATCTTTCTCCCAGCTCCCTCAGTCCTGTGAGACAAAGTCTGCTATAGCGAAACAGGCACTCGCCAATGCCGACTATCACATACTCTTTGGAGAGGTGAGGCTTCTGTCGTAGGTGAGTTCGTACAGGACAGAGGATGCACGGGCGTCTCGCGCCTTAATTTGTGTTTGCGTTTTCCAGGCCTAGGCCTGATGAACGCCAGGTACCAACAGGTCAGCGCGGTCGTTTGCTCTGCACAAGGGAGTTATGATGTAGTCCGCGGGTACATGATTTATTAACATGGCCACCACGGGAGCAAGCATTTGCTTTTGCTTCAGCCAATTGTCACGACGAGGCGCGGCACCATTACTAGTGGAACGTAGTGACGCACTGGCGAGGACAAGAGGCTCGAGCGCCCTAGGGCGTCGGCCGAAACGATGGGGAATGACACCGAGACAGCCAGCACGCGCAAGGAAGGCACTTGCACAACCTCGCGGGAGCCCGTGTCTCGGGTCATTACCCTGCCGAGTCAGTAAAGCAGGTTCTGACGGGGATCACAATTGAAATGGCTTCAGCCAATTGCCAGACCTGGTCGCGGCTCCGTGGTCCCCGAGGGCATCGCCCACGAAAACTTAGAGGCGCGCTGACGAGGACAAGAGGCTCGACCGCCCGAAGGCGGCAGCCAAGTCGCAGAGACGCAACACCGGGGCAGACGGCTCACGCAAGGAAGGCATTTGCACAACCTCGCGGGAGCCCGTGTCCCGGATCACAGCCCTGCCGAGTCGGCAAAACCGATGCTGGCAATAAATCTATTCTATCCAATCTGCCGCAGCATGATTGACTACAGTTTCGGCAGGCGCAGGTATTGAATGATGGTGATCATTTCAGTCTCCAGAAGGTTGGGGGTTCGTTTCTGGGGGGTTCATGTGACGAACTTAGGGGGGTCTAACAGCGCCCTAGGGCGCCTGACGCGGCGAGGGGGCGGTGTATTCTCCATGCTAAGGTGGGAACACGGAGACCCCGGTGAATGGCGGAATTTCGCACAAACCACGGGGACCCCGTGAGGGAGCGTAGGGTCCAGGTCTGGAATGTCGTCAGATTCTGCCTGTTTGTGGCCGACAGGAGAGGCCACCAAGCGGGGGCCGCATAAGTGAGTCCTGTCCTGAGGAACAGTAGATATAATGTAAGTTTTGTACGGACAGCCAGGCGGCTATTCCGCGAAAGCATTGGTGATAGTTTGCCTCTAATGCCACGAGCCTTGTTGAGGGTTGCGGTCACGTGGGCGTTGAAGTTTAGGCGCCGATCAAGCTGAACGCCTAGATACTTCACCGTCGCGGTTCAGTTGATGGATCTCCCCTCTAAAACAACTTCGTGCCGAAACTAAACGTTTATAGAGGTGGGTGTCCTACTCAAGGCCACTAGGCTTACCCACAGTTCAGTGGTTACTGACTACGAACCTTGGTCAGTGTGTTGCAGGCTTCTGCACTGAAGATGGCCATCGAAGGCATGGCCGAAACATTTGTAAAAAACAATCATGGACCACGGCCTTACAGTCCGATATCATTGAAACCGGCAGTGAAAGGCTCAGACAAATTTATTTTGGTTATCCTTTTCTTAGATATCCTTTCTAATATTTATATTTTTGAACGTATTTTAATCATTGTCTCCAGCGTCATGTCGCCTCTGTAGTGTCTCGTTTCAGTCGATCCGATACAATGTTTCTTTACAACTCTGTGAAACGTCAGTAGCATTTCTACAGTCAGTATACTAATTAGTTTCCCTGTCAGAAACTGTATTCAGTATTAAGTTAATATTCAATAAGTCCTATTCTGTACTTCAGTGTTATGTTCAATACTAAGTAGTAGCTGTCAGATGTTGCCGCGTTGTGTTCGACACAAATACAGCTACAAATAAACTCTACTAATGTAACTGACAGGTGTATACAGAGATGACGCCCGGTAAATAGAAGCAGGCAACTGTTTAGTCTTTGTCTAACTTTGTAAGCCGTGAACGAACTAGCAAAAGTTTAAAAGAAGAACCGTTTCTAAACCAACACATACGTTATGCGTATAGCAGACTTTTGTTTTCTTCTTTTTTCTCCCCTCTTCCTCTTCCTGTTACTTCATCTTCTTCGTATTCTTGTTTTAATATATTTTTTTATTTTACTTCCATGTTCCATAAGGTGATGCATGGTGATGGCGAAAAAATTGTGTTCGAGATAAGGATTGATACTGATTGTACTACCCTCAAAACATGAAGAAAAGTCATTTTTCGAAATGTGTGTGTGTGTGTGTGTGTGTTTGTGTAGATTGTTCTATGGCGAACGATAACTGCCGTAAATTCAAACAGAATCTAATAATTTATTGCATACATTTCTGAATTGTGGAGGACTCAAGGCCTTTTAATTTTTGTGAAGCTCGGTTAAGGGGAAGGGGTAGTTTACCAGCAATATTTTATGTTAAAACAAGAGTAATTTTTTCTATGATGGACGATAACTGCCGCAAATTCAAATAAAATCAAATAATGTTTTGCATATACGGCTGAGTTGTAGAGAAATATATAGGTATTGATTTTGGTGAAGTTCGGTTAAGAGGAAAGGGTAGTTTACCAACAACGTTTTCTGTTTTAACAAGATTAAAATACTGAATTTTGAAAAATAAGTTATCCTGAAAAGAAAGTTATAATAATCCACTGTAGAAATGTAAATGAAATATCAATAAATGAAAAAATTATTTGAAGGGGTGGGGGTAATTTAATATAAATAAAAATGATAGTTGAAGGTGGAGGGGATAATTTTTATTTATATGTCACATGTACTACGTTATCAGCAATAAAGAAGTTGTTTGTAGTTAAATTTCCTTCCCGGGCTGTATGGCCGTGGTCCAAAGTTTTCTATAAAACTAGACGTTTCGGCACTGCTATCGACTGCCATCATCAGTGAAAATCCAGTGCGCTGACGTGAGGTGGTATACGTTAGTGACCACAGTACTGTGTTTAAGGTTGAAGCAAGAAGTAGAAAGAAGTATTTTCTATGGAAATATTTCATTTCAAAAATGATTTTAAATATAAGTCTTAGAACATGGAAGTCATGTATTATTTCCCATACCAATTTTTTATATTTGCCTCTTTTTTCTCCTGCCATGTTCTTGTTTCCTTATTTCTTTCCTTTCCTTATCCTATCTTTTCTTCCTTCATTCCTTTTTCTTCGTCATCATCACCTTCTTCTTCTTTCTTTATACGTTTCTATTATTTTCCTCATTCTTCTTCTCTTTCTTGTTTTCCACTTTATATTTCCGTTTTTATTTTTTCTTTACTCTTTCATTTCTTCTCTTTTTTCTTTTATCTATAAATTTGTTTTGTTTTATCCCTTTTAACAACTTTTAAGCTATCATGTTTTGACAAACCGAAAAAACACTGTTTCACACCACTATGGAAAAATTATTCTGATGAGCTGAGATGGTTGAAAGCGCTAATCAGAATAATTTTTCTATAGTGGTGTGCAACAGTGTTTATTCTGTTTGTGATTATAACCACTAACACAACTTTTTTAATGGAATATCATGTTTTGGCAGTTTTGCCCTATATCCGAATCGCGGTCTTGTCATCGGTCTCAAGTTTCCCTTCACCGTAACACTTATACGCTGAGTTGCAACACTTTGAACACGAAATGATACAACAACAAAAACAACAAGAACAACAGCAACACCATCAACAACAACGACAATAGGAAGAAAAAGAAGAAATAACAAGAAAAGTCATTTCAATACTGAAAAATCGGTATGGAGAACTATACATGGCTTCCATGTTGTAAGATTTATATTAAAACCATTTTAATATAAATTAAAAAGTTTGAGAAGTTTCACACATTAAAATGAAATATTTCCATGGAAACTACTTCTATGGTGCCGATAACGTGCCGATTATACTCTTCCCTTCAGCTATTCTACCCAACTACCCTTTTCATTTATAGGTATTTCATCTGCCTTTCTAAAGTGGATTATTTTGACCTTATTTTCAGAATATTTTACTTATCAAAATTAATTATATTACTCTTGTTAAAACATAAAACGTTGCAAATAAACAACCCCTAAACATTAACTTCACCAAAATCAATAAGCCCCTCTAAAACTCGTCTCTCTAAATCAGTATGAGTCCTCTAAAAGTCGGGCACATATGCATAAAATTATTTGATTCTGATGGAATTTGCGGTAGTTGTCGTTCGCAAAAAATAGTCCTACTCACAGACACACAGACACTTTTCAGAAAATTACTTTTCTTCATGATTTGATGGTGGTATAGTCAGAATCAGCGGTTATGAGGAACACGATTTTTTGTACAGTCACCATTTTCTTACGGAACATGGAAGTAAAAACTGTTACAAGCAGAATTATCACTGTTGCACACCACTGTATAAAAATATTCCGATTAGCGCTTTCAAGCTTCACAGCTCATCGTCAGATCTGACTTCCGATCTGACGATGAGCTGTGAAGCTTGAAAGCGCTAATCGGAATATATTTATATAGTGGTGTGCAACAGTGATAATTCTGCTCGTGATTTTAACCACTAACACAACTTTCTTCATTAAACTGCTAAAACCTGTTAATCACTGCCAACTTTGTTTCTTGGATGAAAAACAGTGTCTTTAGAAAACTTTGCGATTAATACAAAAACCTTTTTCATGTATCAATAATTGGATGGATATCGACAATGTTGCCTTTATATTAATTTGTTTCAAAGGTCAGGTGTTTAATTCTCCGGGTATTATTTCAATGCGTTGCGAGTGCCAGTCACACACACACACACACACACACACACACACACACACACACACACACACACACACACACACACACACACACACACACACACACACACACACACACACACAATGGAAACGTGAAATTCAAAATATAATTATTTCACTACGACTCGGAACACAACAATTTTATGGGTAAAAAGGTAAAAGAGTTACCTTATAACCTGAACCCATTTTCACTTTTAAAATCTTCTTCAGAGGTTGCCGCTTGGTAGCACTGTCCGTCATGTTGTTGGAAAATCGATGTCCGTCATTTTCGAAAGATCGATGTTGTGTGTGTGGGGTGTGATATTTTCGAATAATGCGTGTGATTTGATTTGTGTCTGTCGTTTAGGATGGCTTTTTTATTTGTTTTCGTGTGTTTGTATATTTCCAATTGTTCCAGATTGTCTAGTTTTCGGGCTTTTGTTTGTACGTGTAGAAATTTCATGTTATTTTTGATGTTTTTGCATGTGTGGTTTGCTTAATGAGGTGGTTTGCAGAGGTGGATTCTGTAGTGGAGTGGAGTGCCTTTGTGTGTTCAATGTATTTTTGTTTGAAGCTACGTCCTGTCTGGCCTGTGTAGATTTGTTGCAATCTGAGAAATTTAGTTTGTAAACACCAGGTAGATCTAATTTGTTTTGTGCGTGTTTTGATAGTGTGTGTTCTGTTTTGTTAGTAGTTTTTAAGCGATTCTGTATCCTGCTTTTTTGTATTTGTGGCCTATTTTTTTAGTTTGTTTGTTGATGTATGTTAGTGTTATGAATTTGTTGTTTTCTGTCTTTGTCTGTTGCTTGTTTTGTGTTTGTGTAGGAGTTTATTAACTATTGTTCTGTTGTATCCGTTGGATTCTACTAGATATTTTATTGTGTTTAGTTCGTCTTTGTAGTCTTTTTCATCTGGGGGGATATTGTTAAGTCTATGTATCATAGTTCTGAAGGCAGCTAGTTTGTGTTGTCCCACTGGTGATTGGAGGCGTTGTGTATTAGTGTGTCAGTTGTAGTCGGTTTTCTGTATATACTGCATTTGTGCCTGTGTTAAAATTTTGTGATGGGGAGGTCTAAGAAGTTTATGCTCTTGTTGTGTTCGTATTCGGCAGTAAAGGTTATGTTTTTATGTATTTTGTTTATGTGCGTTAATAATTGTTCGCATTGTCTTTTGTTTCCCCTATATAGTATCAGAATGTCATCAACTTACCTGTGCCAATATAGTATTTTATGTGACTGTCTGTCATTGTTTGTGAGGATTTTTGTTCTTTCTAAGTGTTGGAGGAAGACTTCTTCTAGAATGCTGGATATGGGTGAGCCCATTGATAGACCTTCATTCTGTGGGTAGAATTTATTGTTATATGTAAAGTAGTTTTGTTTTGTTTGTTTTTGTGTTATAAGTTCGTCTGGTGTGTTGTTCTGTTTGAGTTTGTTTTGTAGGATGGTGATTGTTTCAGAGATGGGTATGTTTGTGTACAGGTTTTTAATGTCAAAGGAGGCTAATGTGGCATTATGATGGATGTGTATGTGTTTTATTTTTGTTACAAAGTCCGTGTTGTTTTTTACTGCAATGTTGTTGTCTAGTTGTGTGTGTTGTCTGATAATTTTGTCTAGATGTTTTGCGAGTTTTTATGCAGGGGCATTATGGTAATTAATAATGGGGCGGATCGGATTTTTTCTTTATGGATTTTGGGAAGCGCTTGGAGGGTAGGGGTTGACGGTCGGATTTGACACATGTAGGGCATTTGTTTGTGTCTCTTTATGTGTTTGGCTTTGCTGATTAGTTGTTTTACTGTGTTTTGTAACTGTCGGTGGGGTCGTGTTTTAGTTCTGTGATGTTGTTCTGTTCCATGAAGTTTTGTACATTGTTGTGTAGGTCGTCTGTAGAGATTATTACATTCGTGTTGCCTTTGTCTGCTTTTACATATTTGATGTTGTGTTTGTGTGCCTTTTCTCTAAGTTTGATTGCTGTGTGTATTTCTGAGTTGTGGTTCTTGTTGTCTGGTGTCTTATGTGCTCCTATTATATTGTTTACGTTATGTTTTAGTGTGTCTCGATGTTCTGGTGCTGTTTTGTATATTTGTTTCAGTATCAACTATGAGTTATGTTAGTGTTTGGTTGTTTTCTTTGTAATGTAGGTTATGTTTTAGGCCTTTATCAAGGAGTGTTTGTACGTTTTTAGTGATTGTGACGTCCGTGAGGTATACTGTACGTGGGTATAATTTGTGTGAAGGAATTATATTTGTGCTGATTGGTGTCAGGTTTTTAATTTTTCTTGCGTGTTTTGTCTGTATGTTATGTATTTGTTTTTTTGTCCATTCATTTATGTGATGTGATAGTTCAGTCATGTAATTGTGTCCGTGTATGTTGGCGATCTGTAGTTGTAGCGTCAGTGCTTTGCGGTTGAGAGCGTCTTTTTTCTTGTATAACAGTTTATGGACTCTTTTATGTATGTCTTTTGTGCAATGTTTTGTGTTATTTGAGCGTCCTGATTGTTGTCTTTGATTTTGATTTGTGCGTATTTTGGTGTGATTGATTAGTTGAGGCATCTTTTGTTGAAAGTTATGTGCGTGACGATCTTTCTAATCTTCAATATTGTGAATTTGTAGTTTTGGACTATAGCTCGTCTTGCTGAGTTAAATTCTTGGATTTCGTTGTCCATGACGTGTCTGTTACTTAACTAAATATAATTATTTCACTACGACTCGGAACACAAAACTAAACTTTTTATGGGTAAAAACGTAAAAGTTTTACCTTATAAGCTGAACCGGTTTTGACTTTTAAAAAGCTACTACAGAGGTTGCCAATGGTACCACTGTCCGTCATGTTGTTGGCGACGGAATCGATTTTCGAAAGATCGATGTTGTGTGTGGGGTGTGATATGTTCGAATAATGCGTGTGATTTGAGTTGTGTCTGTTCGTTTAGGATGTCGTTTTTATTTGTTTTCGTATTGGAAATATAGAACAATTGGAAATACACAAACACACGAAAACAAATAAAAACGACATCCTAAACGAACAGACACAATTCAAATCACATGGATTATTCGAACATATCACACCCCACACACACAACATCGCTCTTTCGAAAATCGATTCCGTCGCCAACAACATGAAGGAGAGTGCTACCAGCAGCAGCCTCTGAAGAAACTTTTCAAAAGTGAAAACTGGTTCAGGTTATAAGGTAAACCTTTTACGTTTTTACCCATAAAAAGTTTTGTGTTCCGAGTCGTAGTGAAATAATTATATTTAGTTAGTAACGGACACGTCATGGACAACGAAATCCAAGAGTGAAAATTCAATTACGTGGTTACGATACACCAGTAGATTATATACGTACGTACTGTGGTTTCTAGTTTACATTTCAATTGAGTACATAAATGTTTGAACACTTGATAAGCATGACAGTGTGATTCTGTTGCGCAGCTACAACTTTAAGTTTGTATATACTCGAACGTACTGGTTTTGTGTACACTGTGGTTTTCCTATTGCATGCTTTTTCAAATATTTGTGAATAAATTAATCTGCTGTGTGAAATTAATATTAACAAATTTGACGCCAGCGGTAAAAGCCAAAGACAGCAAACTTTTCTGAATTTCTGCCGAAATCTAGTGGTATGGCGTCGTTTGTGACCAGCTGACATCTTGCTTTGTTTTTTATCATTTGATCGCTTTTACTGATGCACAGTCGATTTGTCTACGCTGTGCTTTATATGCTAGACTACAGGAATATATTGTGTATTCCCTACAGACCAGTTTTGAGCTTGCGCTGACCACCTGTTTCGAACGCTATACAAGCGCAACTCTCCGGCAATATGTGAGTGAAATCTTTGTACATCATTGAGATCTATAATAAAGGTAAGAACGATTTTTATAATATTTTTTCAACCAGTCAACATGTTCGGATTTCAAACTCTAAACGATAATTTAAGTACATTTTTTCCTTCCAAGGAGTCTAAGACCTAGGAAGGTTAGGCTGGCCTACATGTTCCATCTGGAATCGAAGCAAATGGCGTGAGCAGCACTACGTCTCTACCGTCTACTATTACCCCAGGGGAACCACATTTCTACAATCTGAGTCAACCTGTTTACTGTGCTTTATATGGTGATTATAATTAGTTATATTATTAATGATTATAATGTTGAATTATTGTATAATATATTATCCAATATATATATTCCTAATAAAGTGTATCTACCTATTTATGTCATAAGTGTGTACATAACTTCTTATCTATACAAGCTTCATACTCACACTAGATTGTATACGAACTACGTTTTCTAGTTTACATTTCAATTGAGTGTACAAATGTTTGAACACTAGATAAGCTTTGATCGGGATTCTGTTCAGCAGCTACAACTTCAAGTTTGTTTGTGTAGAACGTACTTGTTTTGTGTGTACTGTAGTTTTTCTGTTACATACAACGTGAATCTGATGTGTAATCAATGATTGATATTTACAGTTCTGGTCGGAAAGTTCTTGCTAGTCGCAATACTGCAGTGATGTGTATGCAACTGCTAAGGTAAAGTTGAGGCAGATCAGAACTTTCAAGTACTAGTATGACTTTGCATACTAGAGCACTGTAGCCACCTATACCTGTTGCTACCGCAACTAGTCGGCGGGACTTCAGACTGGGTGACATGACGTAGAGCATGTTTTAAAACCCCTAATTGTACATCGCCTGTACCCTATATGTACATGGGCAGCTTGTCTACCAACATATCACGATGACTTTAGTCCAATGCATTTTCCTTTGTTTTTCGAGCGCTTGAAGGTTTTCCCTTGTTTCTTCTCTACTTTGTTGTCCAGATATTATAAGAGCAGGTTCCTATCCATTTGTTAAATGGAATCTGCAAAGACAATGCATGTCTGAAATCGATTGCAGATATCCACAATTAAAACCAAGGTGATAGCTTTTTGTGGCACTGATCCCGTAAGGGCAAAAATTGTTATAGACGGTTCTGTCCAGGAAGAAGTTAGCAGTTTTGAATACCTGGGCTACAGTGTGTCTTATAATGCAAGCAACGACATGGTTAATAAGTTGCATAAGTTCAGTCTTATGTGCGGGACTATAAAGCGAACTCTCAAGTCATCAAGTAAAGGAACACGCCTTAAATTCTACAAGGTGATGGCTCTTCCCTCACTTCTTTATGGGTCTGAGAGTTGGACTTTAACAAAAGGCCAGGCCAGTCGCATCCAAGCGGCTGAAATGAGATTTATCAGGCACGTGTCAGGGTATATTCTCCATTATCGTATAAGAAACACAGATATACGGCAGGAACTGAATATTATCAGTAATCTCGACAGGATGCCCCAGTATCGGCTGAATTGATGGGAACATCTTCGCCGAATGGATGACTGCCGCATCCCCAAACAACTATGGAACTATAAGCCGAGGGACGGAGAGGTGTGGGACGTCCGAGGAAGCCCTGGAGTGACCATATTTGCCTATTTGAGACCGGAACAAACCATTCTTGGTTTAAACCTTGAGGATGATAATAATGATGATGAGGTTCCTATCCTCAGTGCTTTGACATTTACGTATTGTGTTGAACAGAAGATAGCAAAAAACTGTGGGAGGTTAGATGATAGTAGAAAAGATGGCACATTTGTACAATGTGAACAGATTCTATTATCGTATGTTCAACAGTTAATAGAGATAATTATATTCATTACGTTACAAATCTACAGTTAACAATCATACGAAATTTGTGTATTTATTAATGATAATTTGACGTATTTATAACATACACACACTTATTGCTTACTAATGGTACCTATAATCTCTATCTTCTATTGTGGTGTATTCATTGTTCGTAACCTAAACATGTTCATACCATACATATGATTTATAATAAAGTTTTAATTACTCACATTCTTAATTTAGATCGATTTCGGTCATAACACCATCTAGCAAAATTTCAGACAATAGAATAACTTGCCTTTGACAATAATTCTAGAATACCTTCGGCAAGTATACTCTTTAACAAAAGAAAAGTATGGTAATAATATGTGGCCATCTCCAATTTTGTAAGAATTGAATCTAAAAATTTAGAACAAATTACTGTAGATATTTGCCTCAAATATATTAATTACAAATTAATGTTCTAAAATAATGTTATAAAATACAAATACAATCTATTAGGTCATATACGAAAGATAAAAAATGTCATTCCTATGATATACCAATACGAGGTTCGACTGTGAGTTGTAAATATGATGATTATTACATCCTGTGACGTACATAGGATAGCATAACGTACGCCTGCACGTATATGCTGCTGACTTGTATACCTACGTACTTACACACTTCATGTAAAATGACAATTTTTTTTATTTATTTTTTTACTATTATCGTATAAAAGAAATGAACCAGCCTCTACACCCCAACTCTACTCTCACCTGCACGTCGGTGGACCCTGTTCCGCCGAGCAATCCACTCCAAGCCTGTGGTAACCAATCCCTTCGGCGGAGTGGATCACTAAGCAAACTAGAAATGGGGATTCTGTCAGGGCAGTCTGGTGGTATCCTGAGTCCTGGCCTGGCAGGATGGTGATCATCGTTAGCAGGCTGTGCATCTAGTGTGGAGGCAGAGGAGGCTATAGTAGCCCAACGGGTGCACACATGGGCTGAGTCAGTTAGACTACTGTGACCGGACAGACAGAGGTCGTCAGCCGAGGTGAAAACAACTCTCTAGGGGAAAAGCACCTCGAAATAAAAGTTCCTGGTCCTCTAGTTTGGGGGTAATACTTATCCCATACTTATCCCTCTAGGTTGGAAAACTCACGTATCCCATCTGTGAAACTCTTTTATTTGCAGTCTGTTTCTCAGCAGTCAGTTGTCTGCACTTGACCGGGACAACTGTTGGATGCCGTTAAAGCAGGCCTTGACTCAGTAATGGGTTGTCGCGCCGCTGAAGAAGGATTAACATATAAAGGGGCAGACTTAATAGTTTAAAATTTGTTTTAATATTCCATTTTACGATATTCTCTTTCCTCGCACCAAATTCAATCTTTATACATGGCATAATGTAGGGACGTAAATCAAATAGTCTCAAATCCCACGCCCTGGCTGGGCATCTGGGCATGCAAACATATTAGACATACGATCATCACACGAATACAATGTACACTCACCAGAACGTAGCGTTGTGATATTCATATGAAAAAGAATTTTAAAGTGTCCGTAAATATAATATGTTTCCTTACCAGCATAGATCCACATATTTTCTCTTAACAGTGTTGCGTAACATATATAACGCGTTGTCGTGTCATTATCATACGTCGTAAACAACCGCTATTGTGTGTGTGTGTGTGTGAGAGAGAGACAGAGAGAGTGAGAGAGAGAGAGAGAGAGAGAGAGAGAGAGAGAGAGAGAGAGAGAGAGAGAGAGAGATATGGAGCAGTTCCCGCGCGTGCACCATACAATAGTGAATTTATCTGCACTTGGGCCTCAAGATAAGTGTGCCACTGCTACGAGAATATATCACGTCTGTTTGCTATTGTAGACTCGCATGACATATACTCGTATAGTACATATCGTACATATCATATGTTTTATACTTATATATTACTATAACAACGTCGTTATATATCGATATGTAACAAGAATTGTGTCTAATGTACAGTGAAGGAGACATAGCTTCTTCTTCTTCTTCTTCTTCTTCTTCTTCTTCTTCTTCTTCTTCTTCTTCTTCTTCTTCTTCTTCTTCTTCTTCTTCTTCTTCTTCTTCTTCTTCTTCTTCTTCTTCTTCTTCTTCTCCTCCTCCTCCTCCTCCTCCTCCTCCTCCTCCTCCTCCTCCTCCTCCTCCTCCTCCTCCTCCTCCTCCTCCTCCTCCTCCTCCTCCTCCTCCTCCTCCTCCTCCTCCTCCTCCTCCTCCTCCTCCTCCTCCTCCTCCTCTTCTTGTTTCGTAACAAGGATTAAGCATTGGTGATCTGTTATTTAAACCAGAGTTCCTGTACTTAACCAAATAAACTTTATAATCTACTTAGGTTTTTCGTTAGAGACAAATAAATAATTGGTGCACAAAACATAAGTAAGACAAAAAGAAATTCGGAAACTGAAAATTGAAAAGCTTATAAGCGCCAGTATTCTTGGATCGATTGTTGTTAAAAATTAGCAGTTAAAAATCATTTCCTTCATGTAACTTTTAATTATCTGTTTTAATACGTGCTTGTTTTTAATAAGGTTTGATTGTATGCAAAGTGGTGCCTGAATATGACTTTTACCGAAATGTATGTAACACCAGTTATTTGTTGTATTGATAACTGGAGAAGCTTTAATATACTAAATCATAACCACACCTACTGCACTTCTAAATAATTTGCACAATTTTTCCATTGCACACAGCGGTTTACTTGCAAACTTACGTCAGTTTACATAAATCGCCTGTAGTCGTTAGTTAATTGCCGCGGAGATACATGATTTTGTTATGGCGACTTAAGACACGCTGCATTGTTGACAACGCACTCGACAATTGTAGATCAGGTCACGGCCATAAATGTCTACAGTTACCTAACAACATAGACACATCTCTAGCTCATATACACTTTACTCTATACTAATGTTGAATCTAAGAAACACAAGGTTTGTCTAACATGCAATGGGTGACTGACGGTACAAAATTATTGACACTTTAATGGCAAAATCATTTTATTTTTTTCAAAGTACGTCATTTGTAAAACAACATATTTAATGTGACTTTTGAACGGAACAGGAAGAGTTTAGCTACCGTGTGTTATTAGACTGTAGTGTCTGACTGTAGTGACAGACGTCTGCATTTACATAACGAGGTAGGTAATTATAAGGAGTTAAGTGTCCACCATAATAATCTGCAGATATTTTTGTTTTTAGCCTAAATATAAACTAGAACTTTATATATAGGATAGAAACAAAATTCTATATAAAATATAAAATATTTCGACCTACGAATAACTTCAGAAATTTGGAAATTAAGAAGTAATGATAATATATATAAGTATAGAAAATAGAACAGAAACAATGGAAAAAGAAGACTATTATTTTTTGGACATTTATATAAAATGAAAGACAATAGGTTAACAAAACAGATCTTCAAATATCTGTGAGAAAAGATGTCAACATCAAGTTGGATTAAAGAAGTCAAAAAGGATTTAGACAGTCTAGTGTGTAGACCGTTTTACACACATATAAAACCATCGACAATAACATGAACATTCTACACGTACACACAAAAGGCCGAAAACTAGACACTCTAGAACAATTAGAAATTTACAAACACACAAAAACAAATAAAAACGACATCCTAAACGAACAGACAAAATTCAAATTCCACGCATTATTCGAACACATCTCACCACACACACACAGTATCGATCTTTCGAAAAACTATCCCGTCGCCAATAACAAGACGGACAGCGCTACCTACAGCAGCCTCTGATGAAGCCTTCTAAAGGTGAAAGCCGGTTTAGGCTATAAGGTAAATCTTTACGATTTTACTTATAAAAAACTTAATGTTCCGAGTCGTCAAACAATAGTGATATTTAGTAAATTCAATATTATAATATTTTAATAGAGAAAAATTAATTTTGTATCAAATAACTCAAAATACTTACGAACAGTGTATTACAGCAATGGATTTATTTTTCGATAGACTTATGAATAATTAAGTGTGATCTATAATTTAAAATATAGAAATATATATTAGTTTATTGGATAAAGCAAACATAATGATATCATACTTATCGAAACCTTTATTCATTTAGTATAAAAAAGACTTTTAAAATTAATACTTACGAAAAATTAACGTCAAATATTATTAAACACTTATTAAAATTTGGTTACACAGTCTTTGTAACCGAAAAATATTTCACAGCACAATGTATATAAAGTTATTTAATTATATTTCCGTTCACGATCGATCAGCAGCAGCAGGTCCATCGGGGCCGCGACCAAAATGTTTTGGTTTTTTGGCCTTAGGCTCGTTATCCACAGCTAACTTCATCCTGTTAACTGTTCGTCGCATGGTGCGCGCGCATTTCGTTACTTACTAAAATTTCACCATCAACGCGCCTATAGAAGTATAACTTCAAAAATATTTTGTATTTACATTTACACTGCGGAAAACAAAGGGAAATGGAGTACTGATTTGAGTGGAAAACAGAATGGCTGGTTGCGTAAAGACGTTTAGCAATAAAATATAAAACGGTTGGACACACAAGTATAGAGAAAACGTAGGAAACATTGGTCCCGTGGATGCATATCCCTTGAGACTGGAAGCGGTAAATTGCCTATTCCGTGATGGGAAAAAGTGAATTAAATTTGGGTAAATTTAATGATTGTAAATACTCGCTAACATCAAGTTATTTTCAACCTCCATTCCTACTTTTCTCTTCCGTTATGTATCATTATTTCTTTGTTACCAACTGATTATATTATGTTATCTTTCTAAGGTTCTCTGTATATTCTTGCAATTGTCGGATCACTGTCTAAATAGTTTCATCTTATTTTCTCTGCTTTAACATATCTTTATATAAAGGTTTTGTAAAATATATAAAAACACTTGCTAAGTTTCACAAATTTTTTAATTAACTCTGACAGCTGTTTCGACTAACTTAAGCCATTGTCAAAGAGCGAGTGAATGAAATTACTGAACACAGGATGTTAGAGTAGTGTAGGTGGTAAACATCTGTTTAGGGCGTATCTGGAACATCTGTGTTGTGATGGCGAGGGGTGGGGTGTGTGTGCATGAGACAAGGGAAGGTCTGGTGTCTGTAAAAACTAAATACAATCATGAATGCAAAATATAAAATTAACTGAACTAAATATAAACTGAATGCAAAATTTAAAATAATGATGAACATTCAAAATAATATAAAATAAACTAAACTAAATAACAGATTTTAATAAAGGGGATACACAAAATTCAGTCTGTTCATCGGTTAAATTTTTGTTATTTTTTATTGCTTCTTTAATTTCTAAAATTTCTAACAAATCCATTTTTCTACCTTTTTGTATGTTGTGGAGTAGTGTTATGTTTTTTGTGTCTATAAAGTGATTGTGTTGTAAGCAATGATCTGCAAAACCTGTATTAGATGTATTGGTTAAAATCGCCTTCTTATGTTCAGAAATGCGATCTTTCAGAGCACGGCCACATTGTCCGATATAAATAGCATCGCATTCTGCACAGTGTATTTCATAAACTCCATTTTTCTCCAGTGTATTAGATTTTTCTTTATTATTGACTAGTAGTGAAACTACAATTAATTGGAGTTAATTAAAAAATTTGTGAAACTTACCAAGTGTTTTTATATATTTTACAAAACCTTTGTATTAATATGTTTCACCAAGTGCCCAACGAGTCATCAATTAATATCTTTATATATCTACACCATACGTCACTACAAACTTTTAATGATTGTAGTGTAAATGTTGTATGTCGTATCAGGTAAACAGAGTTATTAGATACAACATTTCTTCCCACGGTCGAATGAAAGAATGTAAATTAAATTATACGATACGAGAGGAATCGGATGCATAAGCAATAGGCAAAATTGTCACAAAGTTCAATTTAGTGGAAAGATAATGTTAAAGAATGGTTTAAGAAAGAATCGGAAAGTGGTTATGAACTAATTTTTGTCGTAATCTCACATGGACGGTGGCAATGTTACTTAAATGATTATAAACCAGGCTGTTAGGCCATGGATGGTTGCTGTATAACAGCGACATCCAATTACAGCTCGTTTCGCTCGTTACAGCTTGTATCCAATCAAAATGGCGTTTCGAATTCCACCTTTGAGGAACTGTTACATGCCGGGTTTCGGATGGGTTGCTCTTACTCGAAACAGTTGTAAGGGATCGTCCGGCCAATATCCGCTGTAACTATTTCCCAACATTCTGTCGCTTTTACAGCCTAAAAATATTCACTAGGGTAAGATTTGAAACGTTGCCAAGGATGTCGCTATTAAATAGCAACGCACAACGGCACATCAGCTCGGTTTATAATCACTGTGGTTATGAGCTGTTTTCTAAAAGGAAGTGTAGTAGGCTATTATGTCTAAGCTTGGAGGGAACAAAGATGCATATTGTTACGTCATTACAAAACGTTCTACTTGTTGCTCGGCTATTCCAGTGGAGCCCAGCTGTAATGTGTGTGTGCGTGCGTAGTTCTACTACTTTGAGATAAATGAAATTACGTGACACTTTTCACGCATCCGCAACGAGACTATTATAGACCAATCCGGTTCGCGCGCATTGCGTTCAAGGCCGCAATCAATTACGCTCTAGTGTTTTATAGTAGTTGACGTGTATTATGGATTATTCTGGAATCTCAGCGGGGCATAAATACAAGCATTTCAGCGACTTTAATCAGTTTATTGGAGATTTATTCCAGTGCGGTTCCAAGTATTGTGGGAAGTTTTGTGTTTTATAATTGTGCGGGACTCTACTAGTTGACATTATTATTGCGTGTGAACAATTTTTATTTAATTTGTTTTAAGATACTATCTTTTTGATTACAAACTATTTACTTGTCATAATTAAAGTTGGTCATTAGTGGCTTAATTGTTGTCTTGTATTTTGTTTTCCACTGTACCATACGACGATCAGTAGACAGTCGTAATAATATGTTTTAAATTCAACTGTTTAAAAATTCTCTTTCTTTAACTGAAAACAAGTTGTTAATAATGTTCCTACTATGCAGGTTTACAAACAAAGAGTAAAAAAACTAATGTAATTATACTACTAAGTGCTTTTCTGGTTAAATGATTGAGGAGAATGGGTGGGGCAGTTTGCCTAGGAACATTTTCAGACGTAACAGCTGGCAAACCACTAGAACGAGGTCACTGTCAATAGCAGTGAGCACAAAATTATTTCCAATTCAGAATTTTATTAAAATACTTTGAGAGTATTGCTGACTCAGTAGCGCAAAGAATTTGCTGACTACAAAACTGTTTAGCATTGTCTAGACTACCCAGTCTCTTTCCAGTACGGTTCGAAGTATTGTGGCGAAGTGTTATGTGTGCGGGACAATTGTAATGCAATTCTGTTTTATTAGTTAACATTTTTTATTGCGTGTGAACAATTTTTATTTGATTTGTTGTAACAAACTCTCTTGTTGATTACAAACTGTCTTATTGTGATATAACCACTAACACAACTTTTTTAATGGAATATCATGTTTTGGCAGTTTTGCCCTATATCCGAATCGCGGTCTTGTCATCGGTCTCAAGTTTCCCTTCACCGTAACACTTATACGCTGAGTTGCAACACTTTGAACACGAAATGATACAACAACAAAAACAACAAGAACAACAGCAACACCATCAACAACAACGACAATAGGAAGAAAAAGAAGAAATAAGAAGAAAAGTCATTTCAATACTGAAAAATCGGTATGGAGAACTATACATGACTTCCATGTTGTAAGATTTATATTAAAACCATTTTAATATAAATTAAAAAGTTTGAGAAGTTTCACACATTAAAATGAAATATTTCCATGGAAACTACTTCTATGGTGCCGATAACGTGCCGATTATACTCTTCCCTTCAGCTATTCTCCCCAACTACCCTTTTCATTTATAGGTATTTCATCTGCCTTTCTAAAGTGGATTATTTTGACCTTATTTTCAGAATATTTTACTTATCAAAATTAATTATATTACTCTTGTTAAAACATAAAACGTTGCAAATAAACAACCCCTAAACATTAACTTCACCAAAATCAATAAGCCCCTCTAAAACTCGTCTCTCTAAATCAGTATGAGTCCTCTAAAAGTCGGGCACATATGCATAAAATTATTTGATTCTGATGGAATTTGCGGTAGTTGTCGTTCGCAAAAAAAGTCCTACTCACAGACACACAGACACTTTTCAGAAAATTACTTTTCTTCATGATTTGATGGTGGTATAGTCAGAATCAGCGGTTATGAGGAACACGATTTTTTGTACAGTCACCATTTTCTTACGGAACATGGAAGTAAAAACTGTTACAAGCAGAATTATCACTGTTGCACACCACTGTATAAAAATATTCCGATTAGCGCTTTCAAGCTTCACAGCTCATCGTCAGATCTGACTTCCGATCTGACGATGAGCTGTGAAGCTTGAAAGCGCTAATCGGAATATATTTATATAGTGGTGTGCAACAGTGATAATTCTGCTTGTGATTTTAACCACTAACACAACTTTCTTCATTAAACTGCTAAAACCTGTTAATCACTGACAACTTTGTTTCTTGGATGAAAAACAGTGTCTTTAGAAAACTTTGCGACTAATACAAAAACCTTTTTCATGTATCGATAATTGGATGGATATCGACAATGTTGCCTTTATATTAATTTGTTTCAAAGGTCAGGTGTTTAATTCTCCGGGTATTATTTCAATGCGTTGCGAGTGCCAGTCACACACACACACACACACACACACACACACACACACACACACACACACACACACACACACACACACAATGGAAACGTGAAATTCAAAATATAATTATTTCACTACGACTCGGAACACAACAATTTTATGGGTAAAAAGGTAAAAGAGTTACCTTATAACCTGAACCCATTTTCACTTTTAAAATCTTCTTCAGAGGTTGCCGCTTGGTAGCACTGTCCGTCATGTTGTTGGAAAATCGATGTCCGTCATTTTCGAAAGATCGATGTTGTGTGTGTGGGGTGTGATATTTTCGAATAATGCGTGTGATTTGATTTGTGTCTGTCGTTTAGGATGGCTTTTTTATTTGTTTTCGTGTGTTTGTATATTTCCAATTGTTCCAGATTGTCTAGTTTTCGGGCTTTTGTTTGTACGTGTAGAAATTTCATGTTATTTTTGATGTTTTTGCATGTGTGGTTTGCTTAATGAGGTGGTTTGCAGAGGTGGATTCTGTAGTGGAGTGGAGTGCCTTTGTGTGTTCAATGTATTTTTGTTTGAAGCTACGTCCTGTCTGGCCTGTGTAGATTTGTTGCAATCTGAGAAATTTAGTTTGTAAACACCAGGTAGATCTAATTTGTTTTGTGCGTGTTTTGATAGAGTGTGTTCTGTTTTGTTAGTAGTTTTTAAGCGATTCTGTATCCTGCTTTTTTGTATTTGTGGCCTATTTTTTTAGTTTGTTTGTTGATGTATGTTAGTGTTATGAATTTGTTGTTTTCTGTCTTTGTCTGTTGCTTGTTTTGTGTTTGTGTAGGAGTTTATTAACTATTGTTCTGTTGTATCCGTTGGATTCTACTAGATATTTTATTGTGTTTAGTTCGTCTTTGTAGTCTTTTTCATCTGGGGGGATATTGTTAAGTCTATGTATCATAGTTCTGAAGGCAGCTAGTTTGTGTTGTCCTACTGGTGATTGGAGGCGTTGTGTATTAGTGTGTCAGTTGTAGTCGGTTTTCTGTATATACTGCATTTGTGCCTGTGTTAAAATTTTGTGATGGGGAGGTCTAAGAAGTTTATGCTCTTGTTGTGTTCGTATTCGGCAGTAAAGGTTATGTTTTTATGTATTTTGTTTATGTGCGTTAATAATTGTTCGCATTGTCTTTTGTTTCCCCTATATAGTATCAGAATGTCATCAACTTACCTGTGCCAATATAGTATTTTATGTGACTGTCTGTCATTGTTTGTGAGGATTTTTGTTCTTTCTAAGTGTTGGAGGAAGACTTCTTCTAGAATGCTGGATATGGGTGAGCCCATTGATAGACCTTCATTCTGTGGGTAGAATTTATTGTTATATGTAAAGTAGTTTTGTTTTGTTTGTTTTTGTGTTATAAGTTCGTCTGGTGTGTTGTTCTGTTTGAGTTTGTTTTGTAGGATGGTGATTGTTTCAGAGATGGGTATGTTTGTGTACAGGTTTTTAATGTCAAAGGAGGCTAATGTGGCATTATGATGGATGTGTATGTGTTTTATTTTTGTTACAAAGTCCGTGTTGTTTTTTACTGCAATGTTGTTGTCTAGTTGTGTGTGTTGTCTGATAATTTTGTCTAGATGTTTTGCGAGTTTTTATGCAGGGGCATTATGGTAATTAATAATGGGGCGGATCGGATTTTTTCTTTATGGATTTTGGGAAGCGCTTGGAGGGTAGGGGTTGACGGTCGGATTTGACACATGTAGGGCATTTGTTTGTGTCTCTTTATGTGTTTGGCTTTGCTGATTAGTTGTTTTACTGTGTTTTGTAACTGTCGGTGGGGTCGTGTTTTAGTTCTGTGATGTTCTGTTCCATGAAGTTTTGTACATTGTTGTGTAGGTCGTCTGTAGAGATTATTACATTCGTGTTGCCTTTGTCTGCTTTTACAAATTTGATGTTGTGTTTGTGTGCCTTTTCTCTAAGTTTGATTGCTGTGTGTATTTCTGAGTTGTGGTTCTTGTTGTCTGGTGTCTTATGTGCTCCTATTATATTGTTTACGTTATGTTTTAGTGTGTCTCGATGTTCTGGTGCTGTTTTGTATATTTGTTTTAGTATCAACTATGAGTTATGTTAGTGTTTGGTTGTTTGTTTTCTTTGTAATGTAGGTTATGTTTTAGGCCTTTATCAAGGAGTGTTTGTACGTTTTTAGTGATTGTGACGTCCGTGAGGTATACTGTACGTGGGTATAATTTGTGTGAAGGAATTATATTTGTGCTGATTGGTGTCAGGTTTTTAATTTTTCTTGCGTGTTTTGTCTGTATGTTATGTATTTGTTTTTTTGTCCATTCATTTGTGTGATGTGATAGTTCAGTCATGTAATTGTGTCCGTGTATGTTGGCGATCTGTAGTTGTAGCGTCAGTGCTTTGCGGTTGAGAGCGTCTTTTTTCTTGTATAACAGTTTATGGATTCTTTTATGTATGTCTTTTGTGCAATGTTTTGTGTTATTTGAGCGTCCTGATTGTTGTCTTTGATTTTGATTTGTGCGTATTTTGGTGTGATTGATTAGTTGAGGCATCTTTTGTTGAAAGTTATGTGCGTGACGATCTTTCTAATCTTCAATATTGTGAATTTGTAGTTTTGGACTATAGCTCGTCTTGCTGAGTTAAATTCTTGGATTTCGTTGTCCATGACGTGTCTGTTACTTAACTAAATATAATTATTTCACTACGACTCGGAACACAAAACTAAACTTTTTATGGGTAAAAACGTAAAAGTTTTACCTTATAAGCTGAACCGGTTTTGACTTTTAAAAAGCTACTACAGAGGTTGCCAATGGTACCACTGTCCGTCATGTTGTTGGCGAAGGAATCGATTTTCGAAAGATCGATGTTGTGTGTGGGGTGTGATATGTTCGAATAATGCGTGTGATTTGAGTTGTGTCTGTTCGTTTAGGATGTCGTTTTTATTTGTTTTCGTATTGGAAATATAGAACAATTGGAAATACACAAACACACGAAAACAAATAAAAACGACATCCTAAACGAACAGACACAATTCAAATCACATGGATTATTCGAACATATCACACCCCACACACACAACATCGCTCTTTCGAAAATCGATTCCGTCGCCAACAACATGAAGGAGAGTGCTACCAGCAGCAGCCTCTGAAGAAACTTTTCAAAAGTGAAAACTGGTTCAGGTTATAAGGTAAACCTTTTACGTTTTTACCCATAAAAAGTTTTGTGTTCCGAGTCGTAGTGAAATAATTATATTTAGTTAGTAACGGACACGTCATGGACAACGAAATCCAAGAGTGAAAATTCAATTACGTGGTTACGATACACCAGTAGATTATATACGTACGTACTGTGGTTTCTAGTTTACATTTCAATTGAGTACATAAATGTTTGAACACTTGATAAGCATGACAGTGTGATTCTGTTGCGCAGCTACAACTTTAAGTTTGTATATACTCGAACGTACTGGTTTTGTGTACACTGTGGTTTTCCTATTGCATGCTTTTTCAAATATTTGTCAATAAATCAATCTGCTGTGTGAAATTAATATTAACAAATTTGACGCCAGCGGTAAAAGCGTAAGACAGCAAACTTTTCTGAATTTCTGCCGAAATCTAGTGGTATGGCGTCGTTTGTGACCAGCTGACATCTTGCTTTGTTTTTATCATTTGATCGCTTTTACTGATGCACAGTCGATTTGTCTACGCTGTGCTTTATATGCTAGACTACAGGAATATATTGTGTATGCCCTACAGACCAGTTTTGAGCTTGCGCTGACCACCTGTTTCGAACGCTATACAAGCGCAACTCTCCGGCAATATGTGAGTGAAATCTTCGTACATCATCGAGATCTATAATAAAGGTAAGAATGATTTTTATAATATTTATTCAACCAGTCAACATGTTCGGATTTCAAACTCTAAAAGATAATTTAAGTACCTTTTTTTCCTTCCAAGGACTCTAAGACCTAGGAAGGTTAGGCTGGCTTACATGTTCCATCTGGAATCGAAGCAAATGGCGTGGGAAGCACTACGTCTCTACCGTCTACTATTACCCCAGGCGAACCAAATTTCTACAATCTGAGTCAACCTTTATACTGTGCTTTATATGGTGATTATAATGAGTTATAATATTATGATTATAATGTTGAATTATAGTATAATATATTATCCAATACATATATTCCTAATAAAATGTATCTACCTATTTATGTCATAAGTGTGTACATAACTTCTTATCTATACAAACTTCATACTCACACTAGATTGTATACGTACCATGTTTTCTAGTTTACATTTCAATTGAGTGTACAAATGTTTGAACACTAGATAAGCTTTGATCGGGATTCTGTTCAGCACCTACAACTTCAAGTTTGTTTGTGTAGAACGTACTTGTTTTGTGTGTACTGTAGTTTTTCTGTTACATACAACGTGAATCTGATGTGTAATCAATGATTGATATTTACAGTTCTGGTCGGAAAGTTCTTGCTAGTCGCAATACTGCAGTGATGTGTATGCAACTGCTAAGGTACAGTTGAGGCAGATCAGAACTTTCAAGTACTAGTATGACTTTGCATACTAGAGCACTGTAGCCACCTATACCTGTTGCTACCGCAACTAGTCGGCGGGACTTCAGACTGGGTGACATGACGTAGAGCATGTTTTAAAACCCCTAATTGTACATCGCCTGTACCCTATATGTACATGGGCAGCTTGTCTACCAACATATCACGATGACTTTAGTCCAATGCATTTTCCTTTGTTTTTCGAGCGCTTGAAGGTTTTTCCCTTGTTTCTTCTCTACTTTGTTGTCCAGATATTATAAGAGCAGGTTCCTATCCATTTGTTAAATGGAATCTGCAAAGACAATGCATGTCTGAAATCGATTGCAGATATCCACAATTAAAACCAAGGTGATAGCTTTTTGTGGCACTGATCCCGTAAGGGCAAAAATTGTTATAGACGGTTCTGTCCAGGAAGAAGTTAGCAGTTTTGAATACCTGGGCTGCAGTGTGTCTTATAATGCAAGCAACGACATGGTTAATAAGTTGCATAAGTTCAGTCTTATGTGCGGGACTATAAAGCGAACTCTCAAGTCATCAAGTAAAGGAACACGCCTTAAATTCTACAAGGTGATGGCTCTTCCCTCACTTCTTTAAGGGTCTGAGAGTCGGACTTTAACAAAAGGCCAGGCTAGTCGCATCCAAGCGGCTGAAATGAGATTTATCAGGCACGTGTCAGGGTATACTCTCCATTATCATAGAAGAAACACAGATATACGGCAGGAACTGAATATTATCAGTAATCTCGACAGGATGCCCCAGTATCGGCTGAATTGATGGGAACATCTTCGCCGAATGGATGACTGCCGCATCCCCAAACAATTATGTACTATGGAACTATAAGCCGAGGGGACGGGGAGGTGTAGGACGTCCGAGGAAGCGCTGGAGTGACCAGCTGTAATATTTGCCTACTCGAGACCGGAACAAACCATTCTTGGTTTAAACCTTGAGGATGATAATAATGATGATGAGGTTCCTATCCTCAGTGCTTTCACATTTACGTATTGTGTAGAAGATAGCAAAAAAAACTGTGGGAGGTTGGATGATAGTAGAAAAGATGGCACATTTGTACAACATGAACAGATTCTATTATCGTATGTTCAACAGTTAATAGAGATAATTATATTCATTACGTTACAAATCTACAGTTAACAATCATACGAAATTTGTGTATTTATTAATGATAATTTGACGTATTTATAACATACACACACTTATTGCTTACTAATGGTACCTATAATCTCTATCTTCTATTGTGGTGTATTCATTGTTCGTAACCTAAACATGTTCATACCATACATATGATTTATAATAAAGTTTTAATTACTCACATTCTTAATTTAGATCGATTTCGGTCATAACACCATCTAGCAAAATTTCAGACAATAGAATAACTTGCCTTTGACAATAATTCTAGAATACCTTCGGCAAGTATACTCTTTAACAAAAGAAAAGAATGGTAATAATATGTGGCCACCTCCAATTTTGTAAGAATTGAATCTAAAAATTTAGAACAAATTACTGTAGATATTTGCCTCAAATATATTAATTACAAATTAATGTTGTAAAATAATGTTATAAAATACAAATACAATCTATTAGGTCATATACAAAAGATAAAAAAATTTAATTACCTTTTATCCGTCAGTGACTTCGTTCTAGCGTTTTTTATATAGACGCGTTTCGTGACATGTGTCACATCTTCAGTAGTCCTCGTCAAAAGTTAAAATTCACTTAAAACACATAAAAACACATTTGCACATATTTACAAAATTACAAAGACGACACACACATAACACGGTGTAACTTCGGCTTCGTTGGACCGGTCCGACCGCGCGTGTAGTTGCCTATCTATATCTATATCTATCTATTATCGAACTCTAAGATATAGTATATCTAAGAGAAATCTACATTAGATATAGATCTATAGTATAGAACTATAGATAGACTTCTTAAGCGACACCTATATAAAACTAGATCCCACCATAATACCATCGATGATAATAAAGTTAACAATAATAAAAATAATAATAAAAAGTATATAACGACAGTGTACGGTAGTGTTTTACCTAACATTATATCCAATGTGTTCTCTAAATTCAATATAAAAGTCGCGTTTAAAACAAATAATAATATATCTAATTTGTTACGTGTAAACAACCTTTCCCGTTAGAAGAGAAAACAGGTGTTTACAGGATGTCATGTGATGATTGTGATTGTCTGTATCAGTTTTCTATGTGAAGAAAACTGGCAGGCCTTTCTTGAAAAGATACAAAGAACCTCTACCAAGGAATGATTTAGACAAGACCAAATCTAATTATGCGCGCCATCTAATGATGCATAACCATAATTACACAGATTTCAATACCAATTTCAAAGCAATCCATGTATGCGGTAAGGGTAGGATAATGGACGCTCTCGAGGAGTTTGAGATTTATAAATCATTTAAAGACAAGAATATCAACAATAACAGTATACTAAACGAACAATTAAGGTTTCAATCTCACTCACTATATGATACAGCCCTAAATATAATCGCGCATGACGGTAATGACTGGTGATAAGGATTGACTTAGTTCAATTAGTGGCTCGGCAACAACACGCGCGGTCGGACCGGTACAACGAAGCCGTAGTTACATCGTGTTATGTGTGTGTCGTCTTTGTAATTTTGTAAATATGTGCAAATGTGTTTTTATGTGTTTTATGTGAATTTTAACTTTTGACGAGGACTACTGAAGATGTGACACATGTCACGAAACGCGTCTATATAAAAACGCTAGAACGAAGTCACTGACGGATAAAAGGTAATTAAATTATTGTGTAAAAGTGACTTGGATACTATATAAAAACAAAATAAAAAGATAAAAAAATGTCTTTCCTATGATATACCAATACGAGGTTCGACTGTGAGTTGTAAATATGATGATTATTACATCCTGTGACGTACATAGGATAGCATAACGTACGCCTGCACGTATATGCTGCTGACTTGTACACCTACGTACTTACACACTTTATGTAAAATGACAATTTTTTTATTTATTTTTTTACTATTATCGTATAAAAGAAATGAACCAGCCTCTACACCCCAACTCAACTCTCACCTGCACGTCGGTGGACCCTGTTCCGCCGAGCAATCCACTCCAAGCCTGTGGTAACCAATCCCTTCGGCGGAGTGAATCACTAAGCAAACGAGAAATGGAGATTCTGTCAGGGCAGTCTGGTGGTATCCTGTGTCCTGGCCTGGCAGGATGGTGATCATCGTTAGCAGGGTGTGCATCTAGTGTGGAGGCAGAGGACGCTATAGTAGCCCAACGGCTGCACACATGGGCTGCGTCAGTTAGACTACTGTGACCGGACAGACAGAGGTCGTCAGCGGAGGTGAAAGCAACTCTCTAGGGGAAAAGCACCTCGAAATCAAAGTTCCTGGTCCTCTAGTTTGGGGGAAATACTTATCCCATACTTATCCCTCTAGGTTGGAAAACTCACGTATCCCATCTGTGAAACTCTTTTATTTGCAGTCTGTTTCTCAGCAGTCAGTTGTCTGCACTTGACCGGGACAACTGTCGGATGCCGTTAGAGCAGGCCTTGACTCAGTAATGGGTTGTCGCGCCGCTGAAGAAGGATTAACATATAAAGGGGCAAACTTAATAGTTTTAAAATTTGTCTTAATATTCCATTTTACGATATTCTCTTTCCTCGCACCAAATTCAATCTTTATACATGGCATAATGTAGGGACGTAAATCAAATAGTCTCAAATCCCACGCCCTGGCTGCACATCTGGGCATGCAAACATATTAGACATACGATCATCACACGAATACAATGTACACTCACCAGAACGTAGCGTTGTGATATTCATATGAAAAAGAATTTTAAAGTGTCCGTAAATATAATATGTTTCCTTACCAGCATAGATCCATATATTTTCTCTTAACAGTGTTGCGTAACATATATAACGCGTTGTCGTGTCATTATCATACGTCGTAAACAACCGCTATTGTGTGTGGGGGTGTGTGTGTGTGTGTGTGTGAGAGAGAGAGAGAGAGAGAGAGAGAGAGAGAGAGAGATATGGAGCAGTTCCCGCGCGTGCACCATACAATAGTGAATTTTTCTGCACTTGGGCCTCAAGATAAGTGTGCCACTGCTACGAGAATATATCACGTCTGTTTGCTATTGTAGACTTGCATGACATATACTCGTATAGTACATATCGTACATATCATATGTTTTATACTTATATATTACTATAACAACGTCGTTATATATCGATATGTAACAAGAATTGTGTCTAATGTACAGTGAAGGAGACATAGCTTCTTCTTCTTCTTCTTCTTCTTCTTCTTCTTCTTCTTCTTCTTCTTCTTCTTCTTCTTCTTCTTCTTCTTCTTCTTCTTCTTCTTCTTCTTCTTCTTCTTCTTCTTCTTCTTCTTCTTCTTCTTCTTCTTCTCCTCCTCCTCCTCCTCCTCCTCCTCCTCCTCCTCCTCCTCCTCCTCCTCCTCCTCCTCCTCCTCCTCCTCCTCCTCCTCCTCCTCCTCCTCCTCCTCCTTCTTCTTCTTCTCCTCCTTCTCCTTCTCCTTCTTTCGTAACAAGGATTAGGCATTGGTGATCTGTTATTTAAACCAGAGTTCCTGTACTTAACCAAATAAACTTTATAATCTACTTAAGTTTTTCGTTAGAGACAAATAAATAATTGGTGCACAGAACATAAGTAAGACAAAAAGAAATTCGGAAACTGAAAATTGAAAAGCTTATAAGCGCCAGTATTCTTGGATCGATTGTTGTTAAAAATTAGCAGTTAAAAATCATTTCCTTCATGTAACTTTTAATTATCTGTTTTAATACGTGCTTGTTTTTAATAAGGTTTGATTGTATGCAAAGTGGTGCCTGAATATGACTTTTACCGAAATGTATGTAACACCAGTTATTTGTTGTATTGATAACTGGAGAAGCTTTAATATACTAAATCATAACCACACCTACTGCACTTCTAAATAATTTGCACAATTTTTCCATTGCACACAGCGGTTTACTTGCAAACTTACGTCAGTTTACATAAATCGCCTGTAGTCGTTAGTTAATTGCCGCGGAGATACATGATTTTGTTATGGCGACTTAAGACACGCTGCATTGTTGACAACGCACTCGACAATTGTAGATCAGGTCACGGCCATAAATGTCTACAGTTACCTAACAACATAGACACATCTCTAGCTCATATACACTTTACTCTATACTAATGTTGAATCTAAGATACACAAGGTTTGTCTAACATGCAATGGGTGACTGACGGTACAAAATTATTGACACTTTAATGGCAAAATCATTTTATTTTTTTCAAAGTACGTCATTTGTAAAACAACATATTTAATGTGACTTTTGAACGGAACAGGAAGAGTTTAGCTACCGTGTGTTATTAGACTGTAGTGTCTGACTGTAGTGACAGACGTCTGCATTTACATAACGAGGTAGGTAATTATAAGGAGTTAAGTGTCCACCATCAAATAATCTGCAGATGTTTTTAGCCTAAATATAAAATAGAAGTTTTTATATATAGGATAGAAACAAAACTCTATATAAAATAGAAAATATTTCGACCTACGAAAAACTTCAGAAGGTTGGAAATTAAGAAGTAATGATAATATATATAAGTATAGAAAATATAACAGAAACAATGGGAAAAGAAGACTATTATTTTTTGGACATTTATATAAAATGAAAGATAATAGGTTAACAAAACAGATATTCTAATATCTGTGAGAAAAGATGTCAACATCAAGTTGGATTAAAGAAGTCAAAAAGGATTTAGACAAAAATAATATAAACGCTGAAGAAACAAGTGAGAGAAGTTTTTTGGACAAAAGTGTTAAAAGTAGAAGGAGTCCACGGTAAGAGAGAGAAAAATGCAGGTGTAAAGTGGACTGAAGGCAGGAGGAAGAGACATGGTGAAAAGATGAAAGAATATTGGAGACAAAGAAAGGAACAAGGAATAAAGAATTGAAAAAGGCATGTGGTCCTCAGATGGCCGATACAAAAAAAAAATTTGGGTGCGTGTACTTATGTACGCGCGTTAGAAGTTATACTTCTTTTTGTATATAATATATAATATAATATAATATAATATATATCTTATTGTATAGTGTTTAAGTAATTCGATAAATAAATAACAACGAATAAACAACGACCACAGTTAATATATATATATATACATGCATAAAATAAAATTAATTTGACTATTATACACTAAAAGGTAAAAATTTAATTCAATTGAATTAATTTAAATTCAATATTATAATATTTTAGTAGAGAAAAATTAATTTTGTATCAAATAACTCAAAATACTTACGAACAGTGTATTACAGCAATGGGTTTACTTTTCGATATACTTATGAATAATTAAGTGTGATCTATAATTTAAAATATAGAAATATATATTAGATTATTGGATAAAGCAAACATAATGATATAATACTTATCGAAACTTTTATTCATTTAATATAAAAAAGACTTTTGAAATTAATACTTACGAAAAATTAACGTCAAATATTATTAAACACTTATTAAAATTTGGTTACACAATTTTTGTAACCGAAAAATATTTCACAGCACAATGTATATAAAGTTATTTAATTATATATCCGTTCAAGATCAGCAGCTGCAGGTCCTTCGGGGCCGCGACCAAAATGTTTTGGTTTTTTGACCTCAGGCTCGTTGTCCACGGCTAACTTCATCCTGTTAACTTTTCGTATGCATGGTGCGCGCGCATTTCGTTACATACTAAAATTTCACCATCAACGCGCCTAAAGAAGTATAACTTCAAAAATATTTTGTATTTACATTTACACTGCGGAAAACAAAGGGAAATGGAGTACTGATTTGAGTGGAAAACAGAATGGCTGGTTGCGTAAAGACGTTTAGCAATAAAATATAAAACGGTGGGACACACAAGTATAGAGAAAACGCAGGAAACATTGGTCTCGTGGATGCATATCCCTTGAGACTGGAAGCGGCAAATTGCCTATTCCGTGATGGAAAAAGTGAATTAAATTTGGCTAAATTTAATGATTGTAAATACTCGCTAACATCAAGTCATTTTCAACCTCCATTCCTACTTTTCTCTTCCGTTATGTATCATTATTTCTTTGTTACCAACTGATTATATTATGTTATCATTTTTTAATTAACTCTGACAGCTGTTTCGACTAACTTAAGCCATTGTCAAAGAGCGAGTGAATGAAATTACTGAACACAGGATGTTAGAGTAGTGTAGGTGGTAAACATCTGTTTAGGGCGTATCTGGAACATCTGTGTTGTGATGGCGAGGGGTGGGGTGTGTGTGCATGAGACAAGGGAAGGTCTGGTGTCTTTAAAAACTAAATACAATCATGAATGCAAAATATAAAATTAACTTAACTAAATATAAACTGAATGCAAAATTTAAAATAATGATGAACATTCAAAATAATATAAAATAAACTAAACTAAATAACAGATTTTAATAAAGGGGATACACAAAATTCAGTCTGTTCGTTGGTTAAATTTTTGTTATTTTTTATTGCTTTTTTAATTTCTAAAATTTCTAACAAATCCATTTTTCTACCTTTTTGTATGTTGTGGAGTAGTGTTATGTTTTTTGTGTCTATAAAGTGATTGTGTTGTAAGCAATGATCTGCAAAACCTGTATTAGATGTATTGGTTAAAATCGCCTTCTTATGTTCAGAAATGCGATCTTTCAGAGCACGGCCACATTGTCCGATATAAATAGCATCGCATTCTGCACAGTGTATTTCATAAACTCCATTTTTCTCCAGTGTATTAGATTTTTCTTTATTATTGACTAGTAGTGAAACTACAATTAATTGGAGTTAATTAAAAAATTTGTGAAACTTACCAAGTGTTTTTATATATTTTACAAAACCTTTGTATTAATATGTTTCACCAAGTGCCCAACGAGTCATCAATTAATATCTTTATATATCTACACCATACGTCACTACAAACTTTTAATGATTGTAGTGTAAATGTTGTATGTCGTATCAGGTAAACAGAGTTATTAGACACAACATTTCTTCCCACGGTCGAATGAAAGACTGTAAATTAAATTATACGATACGAGAGGAATCGGATGCATAAGCAATAGACAAAATTGTCACAAAGTACAATTTAATGGAAAGATAATGTTAAAGAATGGTTTAAGCAAGAATCGGAAAGTGGTTATGAACTAATTTTTGTCGTAATCTCACATGGACGGTGTTAATGTTACTTAAATGATTATAAACCAGGCTGTTAGGCCATGGATGGTTGCTGCATAACAGCGACATCCAATTACAGCTCGTTTCGCTCGTTACAGCTTGTATCCAATGAAAATAGCGTTTCGAATTCCACCTTTGAGGAACTGTTACATGCCGGGTTTCGGATGGGTTGCTCTTACTCGAAACAGTTGTAAGGGATCGTCCGGCCAATATCCGCTGTAACTATTTCCCAACATTCTGTCGCTTTTACAGCCTAAAAATATTCACTAGGGTAAGATTTGAAACGTTGCCAAGGATGTCGCTATTAAATAGCAACGCACAACGGCACATCAGCTCGGTTTATAATCACTGTGGTTATGAGCTGTTTTCTAAAAGGAAGTGTAGTAGGCTATTATGTCTAAGCTTGGAGGGAACAAAGATGCATATTGTTACGTCATTACAAAACGTTCTACTTGTTTCTCGGCTACTCCAGTGGAGCCCAGCTGTAATGTGTGTGTGCGCGCGTGCGTAGTTCTACTACTTTGAGATAAATGAAATTATGTGACACTTTTCACGCATCCGCAACGAGACTATTATAGACCAATCCGGTTCGCGCGCATTGCGTTCAAGGCCGCAATCAAATACGCTCTAGTGTTTTATAGTAGTTGACGTGTATTATGGATTATTCTGGAATCTCAGCGGGGTATAAATACAAGCATCTCAGCTACTTTTAGTCAGTTTATTGGAGATTTATTCCAGTGCGGTTCCAAGTATTGTGGGAAGTTTTGTGTTTTACAATTGTGCGGGACTCTACTAGTTGACATTATTATTGAGGGTGAACAATTTTCATTTAATTTGTTTTAAGATACTATCTTTTTGATTACAAACTATTTACTTGTGATAATTAAAGCTGGTCATTAGTGGCTTAACTGTTGTCTTGTATTTTGTTTTCCATTGTACCATACGACGATCAGTAGACAGTCGTAATAATATGTTTTAAATTCAACTGTTTAAAAATTCTCTTTCTTTAACTGAAAACAAGTTGTTAATAATGTTCCTACTATGCAGGTTTACAAACAAAGAGTAAAAATACTAATTTAATTATACTACTAAGTGCTTTTCTGGTTAAATGATTGAGGAGAATGGGTGGGGCAGTTTGCCTAGGAACATTTTCAGACGTAACAGCTGGCAACCCACTAGAACGAGGTCACTGTCAATAGCAGTGAGCACAAAATTATTTCCAATTCAGAATTTTATTAAAATACTTTGACAGTATTGCTGACCCAGTAGCGCAAAGAATTTGCTGACTACAAAACTGTTTAGCATTGAATTAAAAGTGATCTAGACTACCCAGTCTCTTTCCAGAACGAGTCAACTCCTTTACTTCTCTTCCTTGAAGAACTAAAGAAGATTATAGTTAATTTTCTTTATTTTTTTAACATTTAGTTGTACTTTATCCGTTTCCATCGTACAGATTTTATATTGTTATAATAAAACATATCTGTAGTAATTGAAATATTGTTACGTAATGCGGAAAAAGGGTTACGCCATTACAAAACGTTCTACGTATTTCTCGGCTATTCGAGTGGTACCAGCTGTAATGTTGTGTGCGTACGTGGTCTCAACACGCGGCAGCGAGTCTCTTCCAGACTTCGCCGGCTTCACTGTGTCAAGGCCGCAATTAATTACGCTCTAGTGTAGAGTTAACGCGTATTATGGATTATTCTGGAGCACTTGTGCTATTTATTTAAACAACAACGGCTGCGCTTGGCAGTCAGATGAAGTGGCAATTTATTCCAGTACGGTTCGAAGTATTGTGGCGAAGTGTTATATGTGTGTAGGACAATTGTAATGCAATTCTGATTTATTAGTTAACATTTTTATTGCCTGTGAACAATTTTTATTTCATTTGTTGTGACAAACTATCTTTTTGATTACAAACTGTCTAATTCTCATAATGAAAGCTACTAGTGACTGGTGACTTATTTAGTGTCTTGTATTTAGTTTTCCACTGTACCATACGACGATCAGTAGACCGTCTTAACAATATTTTGCCGATCCGTAAAAACTTGCTATAAATTATAATTAAAGCATAAGTGTTAGTATTATATTTGTTCATTAAATAAAATAACAAGTGTCAATGAATTTTTAACACTGAAGAAATAACACTAAAACAACATCAGACGTTTCGGCCATATTAATTACAACTTCATCACGGTCAAAATGCCTAGTGTTTCAGGGAACTTGAAAAACTCTTCAAACCGTGCCAGTGAAGAAGACTGTTGTGAGTACGGCCGAAAAGTCTACTGTTGTTTTTTAGCATTATCTGAGAATTTTACTTTAACAAAACGCCAGTCCAGTCACATCCAAGCGGCTGAAATGAGATTTCTCAGGCACGTGGCAGGGTATACTCTCCATGATCATAGAAGAAACACAGATATACGGCAGGAACTAAATATTATGAGTATACTCGACAGGATCGCCCAGTATCGGCTGAATTGGTGGGAACATCTTTACCGAATGGATGACTGCCGCATTCCCAAACAAATTTGGAACTATAAGCCGAGGGGACGGAAAGGTGTGGGACGTCCGAGGAAGCAACTCTAATCTTTGCTTATTTGAGACCGGAAGAAAACATACTTGGTTTTATTCTTGAAGATGATGATGATGTTGATGATGTTTTAATGATTTGTAAACCACAGCATAATATCTCGGCAAATTATTTACAATCACATTGTGCCCGTGAAAGCCTACGTTCCTTACTGAAACTTGTCATAAATTCTATTTGTATTATTATTTCAATATTTTTATCGAAATATCATGAGAAGCGTGACGTGTTTGTATGATTTAATTCAAATGAATGGCCACAAATGGCATATTGATAAACAGTTTTTCCAGCACGTGTGTTTATTTTAACGAATTTCTCTTGATTGTGCAGACCTCGATGCTAATGATCGCTCTCGCTACCCGCAAGCCTAGTGACAGTGACCTTTTTTTGTTCAAAATCCAGATTTTTTATAAATCTAATATAACGTTTTAAAATCAGCGTGTTTCGACAATCTGTCGCTCCAAGGACTGTGTATTTAGTTAAATGAAAGGTTTCTAAAAGAGGAGAGAGAGAGTGAGAGAGAGAGAGAGAGAGAAAGACAGAGAAAGATAGAGAGAGTGAGTGAGTGAGTAGGAGCGAGAGACTTTATGACTACCGACATATACATACATAAATGTACACTAGACTATGATACTCTGTATAGACAAAGTTCCAGCTAAATAACATATTGCAATAATATAAATATTAAGTAATAACCATTTTCACATAATAGAGCGGTTTCCTCTAATTATGTGGGTGTAATATTTTGTAACACTTTAATTTAAGTTGCTAAACCTATACTGTTATTTGGTACATAATTCTCTAATGTACGTGAGTAAGATAGTGTAAATAGAGATGGGTAGAGTGTTAGAGGGTCATTGCAAAAAGAGACAAAATAAGAGAGAGCGAAAGAGAGAGATTAAGTGGGAGAGAGAATAAGAGGTTGAGGGAAAATGGTGGAGAGTGAGGGTGTGATTGTTGACATATATATATATATATATATATATATATATATATATATTTACAATATTCTATAGTACTCTGTATGTACTCAGTTCTCGGTAAACAATTATTTACAACAATATATTTTTAATTATTATCCATTTTCACTTGATAAATAGGTTTACCATAAACTTGTTTTTGTAATATTATGTAAATTGTCTGATGTAAGTTCGTAAAGTTCTACAGTTATTGTGTAATTTAGAATTTTCTAAATTAATGACGGTGTTTTTAATACCAGCGGCTCAAATGAGATTTCTCAGGCACGTGGCAGGGTACCCTTCATGATCATACAAGAAACTCAGATATACGGCAGGCACTAAATATTATTAGTATACTTGACAGGATCGCCTAGTATAGGCTGAATTGGTGGGAACATCATTGCCGAATGGATAACTGCCGCATCCCCAAACTATAAGCCGAGGGGACGGATAGGTGTGGGACGTCCGAGGAAGCGCTGGAGTGACTACCTGTAATCTTTGCCTATTTGAGACAGGAACACACAATCCTTGGAGATGGTGATGATGATGATGATGAACAACCGTAGCTATACTAACTTCCGATATTTATAGGATTATATATAGTTAAATAAATAATTACCTTAATTTTATCCACTAAGTGATCTTCTTTTACTAAATTACAACATGTTTCAGGGCTTATATCCCCATCTTCAGGTAAAAACAAAATCTACCCTATTGTTAGGGTTTCGTTAGAAAGTTCACGAAGACACAAACACATAACACACTTAAATAAATTAACACAGAACATCGAGTTTGCATCGGAACGCGCTACAACCGAACCAGTACACTGGCCGAAGTCCGACTTCCAACTGATCCGTACACACTATTCACGGTTTATTTTCATTGCTGTGTCATATAGTTTATTTGACTTGAATGACAATTGTTCATTAAGCTTAAATATATTTAAGCTTCATACCACAGCATTACTAGAGGATTGTTCGGGTGCTTATAGGATCCAGTGTCATGAATGCTATAAAATCTGTATAGGCCAGACGGGGAGAAACTTTTCCGAGAGTTCAAAGAACATTTACCTAAGAAGTTCCCCAATACTAATGTATCGCATTACGCACAACACCTAATAAATGAGAATCATACATACACTGGATTTAAAGAGAATGTGGAACCTTTACATATAGGTAAAAAGGGTCAACTACTAGATGCCCTAGAAGAATTTGAAATTTACAAGGCCTTAAGAATGAATAAAAGTCAGGTACTTAATGAACAATTGTCATTCAAGTCAAATAAACTATATGACACAGCAATGAAAATAAACCGTGAATAGCGTGTACGGATCAGTTGGAAGTCGGACTTCGGCCAGTGCACTGGTTCGGTTGTAGCGCGTTCCGATGCAAACTCGATGTTCTGTGTTAATTTATTTAAGTGTGTTATGTGTTTGTGTCTTCGTGAACTTTTTAACGAAACCCTAACAATAGGGTAGATTTTGTTTTTACCTGAAGATGGGGATATAAGCCCTGAAACATGTCGTAATTTAGTAAAAGAAGATCACTTAGTGGATAAAATTAAGGTAATTATTTATTTAATCATATACAGTGATCTGGAGACCATACAGTAACTATGTATTATACATAGGTTTACATTATAGAATTTTTTGCTTTTAGTTGTAAATATTTTATATTGCCATACATTTTTTTGAGTAGCGTTTCTATCAGTAGTTTTTATTGCAAATAAGCAGATGGGTATACATTTGTTAAATCGATTCTGCAAAGACTCTGTATTGAAAATATCTACACCTAAGACCAAGGTCATGGTCTTCGTGGAACTGATTCTTTACGGGCAAAAATTGTTATAGATGGTACTGTCCTGGAACAAGTTAGCAATTTTGAATACCTGGACTACAGTCTGTCTTATAATGCAAGCAACGACGTTGTAAATAAGTTGCGTAAGTCCAATCTTATGTACGGGACCATTACGCAAACCCTTAAATCAGCAAGCAAAGAGTTTGCAGTCTAAAATTCACGTGTTCAATAAGATGCCTAAAATTCTACAAGGTGATGGCCCTTTCCACACTTTTTTAAAGGTATCAGAATTAGACTATAACTGAAGACCAGGCCAGTCGCCTCCAAGCGGCTGAAATAAGATTTCTTAGGCACGTGGCAGGGTATACGCTCCATGATCATAGAAGAAACCGGGATATGCGGCAGGAACTGAATATTATGGGTATACTCGACATGATTGGCCAGTATCGGCTGAATTGGTGGGAACATATTTGCCGAATAGATGACTGCCGCATCCCCAAACCACTATGGAACTATAAGCCGAGCGGACGGAGATGTGTGGGACGTCCGAGTAAGCGCTGGAATGACCACCTCTAATCTTTGCCTGTTTGAGGCCGAAACAAACCATCCTTTGTTTAATCGTTGAAGATGATGATGATATTATTTATCATTACATATAATATTACGTATTGTATTCTTACATATACATTTAATAAGTTATTAATTAGTAATTGTATACCTAGATGATGTGTATAAATAGTATTTGTGTTGTACTGGACAATATTTTTCATTTTATTTTGCATATTGCTAATGTTTAAACAAATATTTAATGTAGTTTTAAATCCTACCAGTTCCTGTGTAAATTTCAACCTTTGTCCTCACTAAGCATTTTCTAGTTTAATATATTTATGTTACTGCATCTCTATATAAATCTGTACAAATTCATTTATAATATTTGTGGTCGCTAATAACTGGTGCTTTTTCACCGATCTGATAAATAAGTAAATATAACAAAATAATAAAACGCGTAACACAAAGTATACACGTTTTCCGAAACTTTCGTATAGAAAAATTTACGAAATTTCTTTACTAAACAGTTGTGACTTATAATTACTTACACAAGTGAAAGAGTATCGTATATAATAATGTCATACAAAAATATTGCAGTAAAATAATGTGTTGTGTACGGTTCAGGTCAAGTTTTAGCTTACACAATATTTACTGTTTTCAAAGAACACAGTAAACTAGGTTGTGACGTTGTAAATTGTTTACTGATCACCCTGTTTGTATAGAAGGCTTCAGAAGCACCAAAATAATAAAGTACTACAACTTATTAGGAAAATATCAGGCCCACGAAAAACTTCAGACGGTTGGAAATTAGGAAGTAATAATGAAATATATATATATATATTGTAACGTGTAATCTTGTTTCACCCTTACTTATCTATTATACAAACCTACTATTCGTTCTTTCTAAATTATATTTTATTTAGCTCCACTATTAGGATAGCCAATTTGTTCCATCTAGGCTCGAATCTATGGTTATTTATCTGAATTTGTGTCTTGTTTAATTCTGTTATTATTTGTATATATTTTTGTTAATATTATATTAAGGATGAGTATCTGTTCAGGGGGATGTTTGTTGAGCGCCAATTTGCAATCACCGTTTGCAAATAAAATTTTGTTGGTGAAATATCAATAATAAATTTTTGTTCAAATTTATGTAAATAGTATGTGGTCTCTTTATTCTGTAATGAACTCTCTTTTATTCTTTTCTTTCAGCAATGGATATGATAATTTGTACTCATCACCACATTTTTTTTTAAAGAAATCTGCTAAGATTTTCAATTGATGAGTGTTGCCAATTTAATCTAATTACTGAGGTCAACTCACAGTATCAGACATTTTGTTCAGAATATCATACCCTTTTTGTTTTCATGAAATAAGAAACAAATAAATCTTTTTCTGTAATTTATAAACTCAAATCCTTTATTTATTCTTTAATTTGTTCAAAATGTAAAACATAATTTTTAACAAAGTTTGGCCAGCTGTATTTTTATAAGCTCAGAGTGGCAGCAGTAACTCTTAGATCTCGAGGCTTTTTAAAACATTTTATATTTTGTATTTAATAAATAAAATACAATTATGATGTTCTGTAGGTCCTTTAGACTACAATATAACAACGGTATTGACAGGGGAAATACCAAAATACATATGATGGGAAATAGTCACAATGTATTTTAAAAGGATTATATTAAAAGCGTAAAACAGTTCAGTGTATAGGTTAAGTTATAAAAATGTTTTTTAGACTTAAATATCTTTAAATTATATTAGCACTATATATCACTGGTGTCTTATGCTTATGTCCATATTATTAATAATTATTGTTCTTAGTGAAAGTCAATTATGGTTTTATAAAAAGTATATTCAAAGTTTTTTTGAAACCTTTAGATCAGGTTTAACAGGGAATATTTCAGATTAATTTTAGATCAAAAAATACTTCTCTCCCTGTTGTTAATTGGTCCAATTTCTTCAGACATATCCTGGTTTGATTCTGTAGATTCTTTCTGATATTTTAATCTCGTTATATATAATTATTCAATTGTTTACTGTAGATACACTGATATCACATATATTAGAATTTATTTTTCACTATAAGTATTTAAATCAACCTTTTTGCATTCAGTTGTTTTTAGAATCAATCTATTTTTCTTCCTCCACATATATGTTTCTAAGGCCTCTCTTAGATATCTCCTTGGTTTCCAAGTAACATTTTTATATCACGCTGGTGACATCATAAGAATAATATAAACAAACGTTTACTATTTTATATGTCATTTTCTTTTAAAAGGATATAACTTTTTTATAAGAACTCTTATCTTCTTTTTATTTGTTTCTTTGTTCTTCTGATAGAAACTGATCATTTTGACATCACACTTGACTATTTTCTGATCTATATTTCCTGAGTTAATGATTCACTTTTTATTTATTTTTGTTACAAACTTATTTATTACTTCTTTTTTTACCTTTCACTTTCTTAAATTTATTTTATACATTTGGTAATCTTTTAACATAAACTGACATTGTTTCCTTATTATTTTAATAGAAATCTTATTCATATAATTTGACTGACTATGATTTTGGTACTTTCTTGTTAAGACTAACATTAGTGTTATTAACACTAGTATACCTAATATTAATAAATGTGACAGAAACTGATTACTAATAACTCTTAGTAATATGTTATAATTCCCCTTAACTGACTGTGTTTATAACTTTACAGTCTGCACACAAAAAACAAATTTCATAAGTAGGTTCTTACTTTAATTATAATAAACATAACATACAATAAACAACTAAAATTAAACATATTCAATTCAGTCTTTCTTAAAATATTATGTCTCCTGGTACTTTTAATAATACAATCATGGTATATTTATGTTACTAGGGCCTGGTAAAATGTCACGTAACAATATATATTCAATCACTTTCTGCTACAGTTCGTTTCCTGATGTATATAAAATATATAAAATTTGTATTTACTTTACCTCAAGATGTTATTTTTTCCTTATTTGGAACATGTTTCGAGAGCTATTGTGCTGTATTCCTCAGCCTTCGGGATTCTGAATCCCGAAAAGTATAGAAAAGATAACAGAAACAGTAAATAGTTAATGATGCATTTATTTGTTAGTGATGCATTGACGGATAACTTTGGCACTGGTGCCGGCAAGTACCGTGTTTACAGGAATAAGTGCACATGAACAAAGTGTCAACTGTAGCGAGGAGTGGGCCCATGGCTGAACATTCTACACAGTGCCAACACAGATATTAGATTAAAATTCCTTCACAGTTTGTAACTATTTGCAATAAAAATAAATAAGTAAATAAATTATTTATATAGACACGCGGCATTGTGATTAACAAAATAATCACAATCTTCCAACCTCTAATATTATTAGATTTTTTCAGGTCACTCTGTAAATTTAAACAAACAGAATTAACACTGTTGCACACCACTATAGGTACACCACCATTCATCAGCTGATGATGAGCTCTAAAGTTTGAAAACTCTAATCGGAATAATTTTTTATAGTGCTGTGTAACAGTTTTAATTGTCTTTGTGATTATAAACACTAACGAAACTTTATGAATTAAATAAAATTAAACATATAACTAAAACATGTGTCAAGAAACAAACCGTCAAAGTTGCAATGTTGGGTGTTATTGTTGTTCAAGATTTTATATTAAGCCCAAAAATATCTTTTTAAAATTTTACTGTGTTATGATTTATGTTTTTAATATAGCTATTTAAATATATAATAATAAAAAAACTTAGTAACAAATTGTCTGCAGTCAACAACCACGTTTTGTTGGTGTCGTTGTTAATAACAGACGTTTCGCCAAGAATATCAAAATGTGGCATCTTTATTGGTAAACATTAAAGTGTATTTTTAATAAACGTTCCCACTACGGAAATTTTAAGTGAAATAAAATAACCGTACTTTAACTTAACACATTTTAAATTATTAAATTCGCAATGAATTTTCCGGTGATGGTTTGTGAGGATCGGTCAAAAAGTATAACACAAAATTTGAATTATTTGTGTCAACGTTTCGATAATATTTATTGTCATCATCAGGGCAATTGTGGGTTTGGTGTCGTAACAGCTCAGGAAGAATCATCCTGATGATGACAATAAATATTGTAGAAACGTCGAAACAAATAATTTAATACATTTTAATTTACTTCGCAAACCAAAATTTGATTTGACCCGTGTTTTTCTAAATGTTTCAATTGCATCTTTTATTTTATAAATTGTTTGTTCTGTTTTTCAGTGCTGTTACCTCACCTAAACACGACATTACAATAATGGTTAAAATTTGAAATGTGACAAAAAATGTCAGGTTTTCAAAATTATATAATTAATTGTTTCTGTCAGTTATAATTTAGATTCTATAACATATTTCATTTTAAAACATTAAAACATCTGCATAAATTTAGACGTTACAATTTTTACTATACATGAGTCCACAAAATTTACAAACATTGCATTCTCTACAGTAAACGCGTAATTTATTATTCTGCGTAAACTTTAATCACTTAAAATTTTGCCAAAACAAACAAATTACTTAACTATCCTAATTATTATTTAGTACTGACATAACTTGCACAGGTGTTATAAGAATAAACCGTTTAGAACAAAACCCACACACGACATTGATTGGAGACTTGTTGGGCGGTTCGAGAAATGTATTACTGCAAATGATTTTAAAGACACACAAACAGTTGGTAGTTTCACAATTTATTCTTAACCTCTGACAATTGTTTCACCCAATTAGGCTATTCTCAAAGAGCTGCGAAGAACATCAGCTGCTTAAAATTTGTAGTGTAAAATACACACATTTTTTTCAAATATTATTAATAAATTTTTTGCGAAAATTACGTAAGCAATAATTACATACCCAAATAATTTTTTTGTGGTAATGTATCTAAACAAAAATTTTATTAACGGATATAAGTATCTAATTAATTAAATCCTTAAATTAGTAGTGACTGTCAATCAATGAATGTTTTCGGTGAAGGTTTTGTGAGAAAGGGTCAAAAATATAACTCAAATGTTTACTTCTTTATGTCGACTTTTCGATAACGTTTATTGTCATCATCAGGACCTGTGTATGAATACAAAAGAAATGTCAAACACAACAGAACAATTATTCGAGTGAAAGTGTTTGTGTACGTGAGTGTGTGTGCGCATGAGTGTATCATTGTATATGTGAACGAGTTATTTGTTAATTTGTTTTAGACCATCAATATTTTCTTTAAAGACAACGAGAAAATTATAATATCACAGAACTGAATGTATACAATTTTACAATTTAAATTACTTATAATTTATAAATTTATTGATTACTAATTTATAATTAATGAAAAATACCTTTAGGTTATGAGTAATTTAAATTGTAAAATTTTATATATTAAGTTCTGTAATATTATAATTTTTTCGTTGACTTTAAAGAAAATATTTGATGATCAAAAACAAACTATCTATCACAAACTCGTTCACATATACGCGCGCACACATTCACATACACAAACACGTTCACTCAAATAATTGTTATATTGTGTTTGACATTTCTTTTGTATTCATACACTGGTCCTGATGATGACAATAAGCATTGTCGAAACGTCGACACAAACAAATTAAAATTTTTGTTATATTTTGACCGATCCTCACAAACCCTTCACCTGAAAATTTGTATAATTAACAAAGCGTTGTTAAAGTTTCATTTAGTGTTCCCTAAATTTACAATATTTATCATTTTTGGGTACTTAAAATGTAATTTTCAGTGGCGTTAAATTATTGTTATGTATCTTAATTATGTATCGGAATAAGCTTCAAAGGATTTTCCAGTATTTGTTTTTAATTTACGTCGTCTAGTATAATTTCTTGTACATCATAGTCAAATATAACACCCAGCTTCGCAATTGTAACAGATGATGTAAATACGTCCTATAGTTTAACATCTTGTACACCATATGGTAGTATAACACCTAGATTCACAATTGTAACAGATAATGCAAATTTTCTAATTTTATTTTGGTGCTTCAAAAATATATTAAAACGGTATTTAAAAAAACACGTTTCACAATTATAAAGACAAAATGAGTACTTACGAGTTTAATTTAGAAGTAAAGGAAGTGATTAAAACTGGAAACTACGCGATACGCGTAAGCGATTCACAGAAAACGAGAATAAAAGTGTGGGTCGCCATGTCACATAAGCGGCCGTCGGGACGCTACTGATTCTGTGGACGACGCTAAGTCTCGTCTGTCTCATTACGGCGGCCGGCACAGCGCAAGCGTCGCCATTAACGTTGGCGTCCTATTAGCGTCGGCATCCTATTGTTGCCCAATAAAAAATGAAATCGTTTTATTGTAACGATAATTGTTGTCGCTTATCTTTCAACTTTGCTTTATACAACCAATTCATTATACTATATCGCTGATGTTATTACAATTTTATATGAATCTTCTCAAGAATAGAAAGTTCAGCGATCTATTGACGGCACTTGTTTGAGTAATATTCGTAGGAAGATAACAAAACTTTCAGAATTTAATAGTTCAAGAGCAACGGCACTCGAACAATTTGTCAAAGATAAGACGACTCATAAAAATTTGAATCACAAATCTGAAAAGTCACGAAATGTTAGTTTCTGTAATTCAAATTTACTTACTTTCAAACAATAAATTTTAAATTGTTTTCTAATGCTAGTTGTATCTTTTATTAGAATACAAAGGAACACAATTGCACATGCCCTTTATATTGTAACAGAATATTCTACGTGTTTCTCGGCTATTCCAGCGGAGCCCGGCTATAATGTGTGTGTGCGTACATATTGCTGCTACTTTGAGATGAAGGACAAATACGTGACACTCTCACGCGTTCGTAGCCGAGACTGATCCAGATTTCACCTGTCCGCTCACACTGTGTTCAAGGCCGCAATCAATAACGCTCTAGTGTTTTCTAGTAGCTGACGCGTATTATGGATTATTCTGGAATCTGAGCGGGGTATAAATAAGAGACTTAGCGACGTTTACTTTCAGTTTGAGTGCCTATTTATTCCAGTGTGTTTCCAAGTGCTGTTATGTTTTTTATAATAATGCGGGACTCTTTTGACATTATTATTGCGTGTAGACAGATTAATTTGAATTATTATACGAGTACAATCTTGTTGAATAACTTGTTTATTATAAACTGTACTTGTAACAATTAAAGCTGGTTTTTAGTGACGTAATAGGTGTCTTGTGTTTTGTTTTCAACTGTAATATAAGACTATCAGTTAGACCGTCGTAACAATATTAACACAAAGGCTGAGTGCACCGTTTGGAATGATACCTGGCTACAAATGTAGAGGTCCCGTGTTCGATATCGGGCCGGAATACAAAATTAATGTGCTTTTTCAGCCTCAAGCTGAACTCATCGTGTGGATATGTGTACCTTAACAAACATGCTGTAGCGATAATAGGTTATTGAACCACAAAGCTGGCCTATGTCCAAAGGGTCAAGTAAAGAAACCTAACCTGTAGGCTGATTAGGAGGAAAAAGTTCTCTTCTTCTGATAGTTCCTATCCGTTTCGGATGTTGGATATCATACAGACTACTTTAACTTTCTGTACTAGTGCACGGAATAAGTCAGTTGTATTCATGCCAAGCCAGGTCCTTAAATTTCTCAGCCAAGATATTCTCGGTCACCCAACCCCTCTCTTTCTAAGTATTTTTCCGTGTAGTATGGACTGCAATAAATAAAATCTCTGTTTATTTCTCATGAGATGTCCCAGATACTGAAGCTTTCTTATTTTCACTGTGTTAATAAGTTCCCTTACTTTCCTCATCTTTCTAAGAACTTCAACATTAGTTATATGTTCTGTCGATGAAATGCTCAGTATTCTACAGTAAAGCCGCATTTCGAAAGATTTCAATTTTTTAGTTGTGGCTTCAGTCAAAGTCCAAGGTTTTACACCGTAGAAGAGGACCGAGAATACGTAGCAGCGTAAAAGTCTCATCTGGGAAAAAGATGATCTTCTTTTATTATTGAACAAGGAATGTTAACCAATAAAGGCTATCTGCTTTAAACTGACCGTTTCGCATTTGCCCGTCCGTCTGTCTATCTACCTATTTGGAGGAAATCTAACGATAACTTTTGAATGCATCATCTAATTTTTGTAAAACGTTGTACGTTTGTACACATTTTTACGCTACAGAACCATAATGTTTTTGAAATTAATTCCCCCAAAACGAGTGAGACAGGAGGCGAAAATTGTGAGGTATCTATAATTTTTAAAATTTACAAAATTCCATGTGGAGTACCAAATTAAGGGAGATTTTAACCAAAAGTATAAGTTTTGTGTTAATTAAAACACTTTATAAAACACTGAGACGCCAGGGGGTCACAAAATGGGTGATAATTCTAATAATATACACACAAATACATAGAGAATATAGATTTTAATTAAATTAGAATTTATGGCCGTTTTTATACGACTGTATTCGGATTTCCTTAAAGTACAATTCTTCGACTCATAGACAAATGTGGGGAGGGCCGTCACTCAGTAGAACCTTGGGGGTGTTATTTTCTCGTTAATTTTAGAGTTCTCCTGATGGTCCCACTCATATGTTTGAACTTGTACAACTTCTTTACTACATCACTGTTTGAAATGTAAGATATATTACAGTCTAGATATTTAAAATTGCTGACCTGCTCCAGTTCAGTACATCTACACCAATTTTTGCTCTTATAGGTACAGCTCATGAAAAGCCATGACATAGGTCTTCAGTGTGGAGATGTGTAATCCAAAACCAATGTAGGTTTGACTCATTGACACATTAAGTCTCAAAATTATTTCATGTCAAATAACTTATCATCTGTTGATGTTTTGCACGATGCGTATCAGTGAGTTTCAGCGTGGCAAGCAAACTGGTGTTAAGCACTTTACAAATTTGAAAAGCACATACAACTTATCTGATCTTGACCATTACGAAAACGCAAATATTTGGCAAGGAACACCAAAATGGACAACCATACCGAGCACTTTAATTCAGTTAAAAGTATAGATATTATTATAAATTATCTTATCCATATTTCTCTATAGTAACCCTTTAGTAGTTTCAAAGTGTAGTTACAACGTGATTACGTTGGGTTACAATATTAATACAGGAGGTATTTTCGATTTAATACAGGAGGTAAGAACCAAATATATCGATGCGTATTTATAGAGCCAAATCGTTCATAGCCGGCTGAACACCGGGGAATACATAAATTTCTGTAGTATTAATAAATAAATACATAGAACAGAAAGAAAGGACGAGAAGAGATAGAGAGAAAGAAAGACAGAGAGAGAGAGAAAGAGATCTACGCCCTAGCCAGTAGACCACATGGCGGCTCGGGAAAATTTCATAGAGAATATAATTTAACCCTCACACACGCCCGTGCAAGCACATGTATACATATATAAGTTACAAGTGCACGCGCGTGGGGGCGTGTGTGTGTTCGCGCGCGCGTGTGCGCTAAATTTGGAATAATAATATATCTATGACATCTGTAATTTACTATACAATTAAAAATTTTTAAATCAGAAATCTATTTAATTTAGGTTTTGATTATATTTTAAATTTAATACGAAGCGATAATCATGTATTACAAACTTCATTCAAACAAAACTCTGATCAAAATTGCAAAGTATGATTTAATTGAAAAAAACTAATTAAATTTATATTACAGTAATACAATTTATAAAGCTGAAAATTATTATGGAATCAGTATTACAATTAATTATATATATTATAACTCTACTTCTATGCGTTATTGTTATGTTGTGTTGTGTGTGAGTACCTACTTGCTGTCTGATCTTGCAGATTCTTCCGACTAGGGCGTGTGGATTTTGGATTTGAAGTTCGCAAGCTAGTAATCTCAAATTTATTACAACAACACACAAAATAGGTTACTTTAAAGGGGGAGAGTTTTGTGAGACTGGTAGGCTTTATCGTACAACAATAAAACACTGTTATATGGGGTAATAAAACGTTGTTTATTACACCAACAACACACAAGAATAGAATGGTTATTATTTTATGATTTTCTTATAGTCTATACAATGAATCAATGTTTTTCGATTGGACAATAGTTGAAAGAAACTGAACTCGTTCTTTGGCGAGTTAATTGCAATTTAAATTTTACTTTATTAATTTATTTGAATTTAATTAAATTTAGTTAATTAAATTGAATCTAAATGTTCATGAAACAAAATATAAAACTCTGAAATTAATTAGAATAATTAATTAAAATAAATTAGACGTGACAGTCTAGTTCACGTTATTTCATTTCTAGTGATTCTACTTCTGATCTACTGCAGTATGATCTAAGATTAGATTGTCAGTTAAGATTTGTATAGCGCTTTTATACTACTTCTATTTCTTAACTATAATTTACTAAAGCCTTAAACTGCTATACAGATTATCACAACGAGTTTACTTTTTAATTACTAGAGTCTTTGCTTTTTGTTTGGCACCTGAATTATTTGAATTACAATGTTTTAATTGAAAAATAGAAAATTTGATCTGAAAAATAAATAAGTGGATTTTGCTTTCCTGTTACTGAAGAGGATGTCGTCCCGATATGTCCCTCGTCGATTCGAGTCCTCGGTTAGAGAAAGTAATCTGCTTAGAACTGCTGGATTCGGTCGTGGAGTTCAAAATTCGGCAACACTCTGCTTCCTTGCTGTTTGTGATTATTTTAACGTCTGCTGCTGTCTGCTGGAACTGCTTCCTGTCCCTCGTCGATTCGCACGTTGCACGTCAGCGTGTGTGTGTGTGTGCTTCGTTCGGGTGGTCGCTCTGCTCGTCAGCTGTTCACCAATAATTTAGACGGCCTCTCTGCTGTATTCTTGAAGTCTGGTCTTGAAGTCGGGTGGATCTCTTGCGTGCTTATGACTATCTGGTAGTACACAATAAGCTTGGTTGATGTACTGAAGAGTATCTCGCCTTTACGCAACAATTACGAGCTATACAGATGATCTGTACTTAGTGTGTTCGTAATTGCGTGTGTGTTGACCACATAGAGTCTTCTTGTTGATCTTCACCACTTTGGTTACTAGACGATCGAAGGACTACGTCTTAACTTCGTGAGTACTGACAGAAGAGTGATCTTTCAACCAGAAAACACCGCACTGGCCGGGGCTCGAGTGAAATGATTTCATTGGCTGCCACACTCTCCCTACCACATTAAATTTTGAATTCCCTTGGTCCGTGAGAATGAAGTTAGGTTCCCACAGACGGAGAATTTATATTATTTCTAATATTACTATTATAATTATCCGGTAGAACCAATTTCCCGCTCCGGATATCCTGTGCTTATTTAATTTTGCAATAACTTGGTTGCAAACCAAGTTGTGTGAAATCTAAAATATACAATCTGTCAGAAATTATTTCCTTTATAACATACTAACATCTCATTACTGTAACTCTATTTTTACAGAAGTTATTCAATTATTTTAATTAACTCTTTCATTTGTTAATTATATTGCATCAAATTTGCACATGTCATTATCAATATCTCGGCAAACATTTTGGCTATGTTAGATTTCGCCTTTATTTATTAGTTTCCGAGATATTAATAATTAACAGTTTGGGTGTGGTCGCTTCCTTGTACCGCGAACTGATTACATAATGACCACGTGTGCGTTGCTTTACTAAGCATTATTTTCAATGCTCTATATTCAAATGGAGTTTTGACTGTTACTTTTTATTTAAATATGCTTTCAGTATGCGGTAAACATATAACCCCAAATAGTTAATATTTGGTGCTGTTATATATTCCCACACCCGCTTTAAAAAAAAACGAATGTAATAATTACAGTTATTTTTTTTTTTTCTTAATCATTACACACATATTCTGTAATCATTATACTTATTACCTATACATTGTATTACTTATTCAAAAGAAAAACATACATGTGTGTTAATATTATTTCATTACATATAACTTAATTCTACACACTCTTGTTAATAATATTACACTTGAAATTATCATTGTATCAATGTTTTTATAACGTCTAATATCTTTGTTTGTAAACAGTGGCACACGCACAAAAGAATTTGCTGGCAGTATTTACAACCGCTATCGCCCGTCGCGCGTCTAATTGCTTGACCTAGTTTCAAATGTCGGTCAGCAGGTTATCGCGTGACGTAACTATTTCCTGCTGTGTGCTCGCTCAGTTCTATACGCTTATTATTTACCGCGATAGAAAAATATTATTATTAATACACAAGTTAGCTACAATTATTATTAATAATATTATAAAACACAAATTACTTATTTTAATTTTAATTATTATAATACAATTATTATTAAATCTAAATACTATTTATTTTTTTTTTTTTTTAGTCTTATTATTTCGTCGCGACGCACTTTGAAACGCCATGCTACTCAAAGTATTTTCTCAAAGAGCTCGCATGGTATTTACCGATCGTTTTCGTTCGGTCGAGCGTCGTAACGATAAACGTGTGAGGCGCGAGTTGTTGAGCCAACAGATAGGGACCATTATATAAACGAAAAAACTTTGCGGCCACATTTATGTCTCTTCGGCCTACAGGATTCGCCTTGAGCAGTACTTTCTCGCCTACTACAAAGTTCGTTAGTTTATGAGTCGTATTAAATTTGTCTGCCCTTTTTCGCCCTTTTTTAACTATTCTTTCCCTCACAAGTTGATTTTTACATTGTACCGGCAGAGGTAGATTATAAGTCTTTGGCTTACTTAAATAATTATCCCAAAACCTCTCTGGCGTGGTTCCAGAGTCTAATTCTGCTGGTGTGTATTCCGTGGTATCGTGATAACTCTCATTTATTGCCTTTTCGAAGAATGGTAAGAACTCGGGCCATTTACTTTGTTCCTTATAGCAATAGATACGGAACATTTTACCGATTTCCCGATTCACCCTTTCGGCAAGGTTTCCCTGTGGTCGTCGTATCGAGGTTAGGACTGCTTTGATACCGTTACGTTCCAGGGTGGCTGCCCAGTGTTTGTTTTGGAATTGCTTTCCCTGGTCACTAAGTACGTTCCTTATTGGTCCATGTTGCGGGATATAAGTATATAAGTATAATAAGTATAAAGTATAAGTATAAGTTAACAAGTATTAAGTATAATATTTAAAACGGACTTTGTGGTGGGCCTAGGAATCGCATAAAGGCTAACTTTTTTAGTAAACACATCGACGCAAACTACCATGTGTTTTAGATTTCTGGTAGCCTTGGGTAATGGTCCCAGAAAGTCGATGGCTATCATCTGTCCCTTACCTTCCGTTATCACATTGGCCATGGGAACGTAAGTGTGCAAGTTTGGTACTTTCGCTGTCTGGCATGGATAACATGTTTTTAGCAATTTTTCTACCCTACGGTACATGTTGGTTATTGTAAAATCCTCCTGCAATATTTTGACACATTTTACAGGAGATGCGTGCGCCATTTTTATATGTAAAGATTGTGTTACACACGCAAGCATCGTTGGAGATAATACCACTTTTCATTCGCCCTGTAACAATTTATACAATATATTGTCTTGTATAAGATAGTGAGGATTTGGGTGAGCTGCTAACATTAGCTTTTTAGCAAGGAGTGCGAGGTTATCGTCCTGCTCGCGTCCTAAGTTCTGTAGCATATTAGTAGCTTCAGGCGCGACCGTGTATTGCATATTTAACACTCTCAACTCGTCGTCAGCTGCTTCATATACCTCCTCCTTTTCTACGGGCGGATATCTACTTAGAGTGTCTGCGGTGGTATTCTCTGATCCTTTGCAATATTTAATAGTGAATGAGTACTCCTGAATAGCTAACACCCATCGTGTTAGTCGGGAATTTGCTAATCGACATTTTAATATAAACGATAACGCCTGATTATCAGTGTGAATCTCGAAATGGGTACCGTATAGGTAGTGTCTGAATTTTCTGAGTGCGTTTATTATGGCGAGTATTTCTTTCTCGGAAGTACAATAGTGCAACTCAGCGCCTTTGAGAGTTCTATTGGCGTATGCTACAACATGAAGACTACCTTGACTACCTTGTCCGTCTTCTTGGTGCAACACGGCGCCGATAGCGTACTCGCTAGCGTCAGTGTACATTACGTACTTCCTACCCTGCTGTGGATGGAACAATTGTAAATTAGATTGGAACAGGCACTTAACCCTCTCAAACGCATCGTTCTGTTCAGAACCCCATTTCCACTTTATATTTTTCCGTACCAGCTGTAGCAACGGGACTGTATATTCGGCGTATTTGCTGGTAAATTTCCTGTAATATCCCGTGAGTCCAAGGAATGCTCGCAGTGCTTTGAGGTTCTTGGGCACCGGGAATTCCACAATACTCCTGAGCTTCTCTGGGTCCGTACTGATACCTGTAGCTGAGATTATATGTCCCAGGAACTTCATTTGGGACTTTACAAACTGGCACTTGTGTAGCTTGAGCTTGATGTTTGCTAACCTCAGCTTCTGGAAGACGCTCCGCAGGTGCTCGAAGTGTTCCTCCAACGTGCGGGATATGACGAGGATGTCATCAACGAATATTACAGTGTATGGGTCTACCTCAGGTCCTAGAGCTCTCTCGAGGCATCTTACAATCGCAGCGAGACTCGTGCTAAGGCCAAAAGGTACCACCTTGTGCTGATAGCATTTGTTATTGAATATAAATGCTGTATACTTACGATCTTGCTCACACAGCAGGACCTGCCAGAAGCTTGCTGTTAGATCTAACTTCGTGAGGTACCTGGCTCCTTCACATTTAATGAAGAGGTCCTCCGCTGTCGGTGCGCAGTTAAACTCTTTCTCTACGAGACTGTTTAAGTTCCTCATATCCAGGCAGAGTCGGATCTCTCCAGTCTTCTTGCGGACGACCAGCAGTGGGTTGAGGAAGCTGCTATTAGATCTTTCAATAATATCTTCTTCCAACATCCGCTGTATCTCCTGCTGGACCTCGGCCTGGTATTTTATAGGGACCTGGTAGATTCTCCTTATGAACTTCTCCGGCTCTGTGAGGTGGATTCTGTGTTCATACACTGATGAGATTGAATGTTCTTCACTGAAGATATCGCTGAATTCTTCTTGCAGCGACGACAATCTCCGTTCAGTTCGGGAATCTAAGGTGGTCTCCCCCTCTTCACATTCTTTATAATGAATTACTTGTTTTGGTGGCCGTGTGATTTTAATTGGGTCACCATGGTTTTGTGTGTGTGTCTGTGTGTTCAATTTAAAAGTGTAACTAACATTGTCAATGGTACACTTTAATAAGTGTTCACTGGTGTTAATTTCCGCACGTATTTGTTCTAATACATCTACCCCCAATAACATATCACATATTAAATTGTTTATAGCCACTACACACACTTCAAATTGCACTTCGTCTAGGATGATAGTTAGATAGTATTGAGTGTCAATTTTTTCTTTTGTATCGGTAGCGGTTCGTATATAAAATTGATTGATTGGGAGTGATGGGGCCGTACGAAAATATTTTTTATTGGTACGCAGGAACCTTTCACTGACGCCGGATACAACGCTACCAGTATCCAACAAAATCCGTGTGGGAACGCTATTGACAAAGGCGTGTAACACCGGACACGCCGCGCTCACAGGCCTTTGTCGCGTGGGACCGGATTCTAGCAACGGATCCCTGACATCCGGTGGGAACACATTATTAACTGGCACACAAGTTACATAATTAAAAGTACACATTTCACACAATATATAATCCTTATAATTAACATGCTTATATTTACACAATTTTGCCGAATTTATAGCGCGTCCTTGCTGGATGCGCATTTTGGCACGTTTTTTGTAGCTTGGTAATTTTTCGATTTATTGTTCGAGTTTTTATTGCCCTGGGAGTCGCTGTCTTTTTCAGTTGTATCAGCTTTGGCTAATTCGACCGTTTGAATCGCTCTAATTTGTGCCCCGTCGTTGCCCTTACCCTGCCCCTTTGGTCTACCAAAATTTTGTTTACCCTTGTACTCAAAGGTTTTATTTGGCTGTTTTGACGGTGTTTGGGGTGGAGTAGAACTGGTACTCGGTTTTTGATCCGTTTGCTGATGGTACTGTAGTCGCGTATTCTGCCCTTCATTATTTCGGCGAAAATCGGGATTATAACGCCACCCACCAAAATCAAAAACCGTCTCACTTTGGGACACTAGAATGAGGAGTTCGTCTACCGTGCGAATACCCTGCGTAAATACAGCTACTCTAATGTTATGATTAAAATGGTAGGCAAGCTTCGTGACTATGTCAATCTCCGCAAATGCTGGGGTTAAATGCTTCGCGCGTTCGACCTGCTGGATTATATAATTTTCGGCGGTAATACCCATTTTCTTATCAAATCGGCCATATTCCAGTTCATTGCGCAGAAGTCTCTGGGTATGCGAGTTCCAGTACCGGCTTTCAAATTTTTGTTTGAACTCCGCGTATGTGGACACTCTATCGCGTACAATGTTATACCACTTACGCGCCGAATCACGCATCGCGTTAACCACCCACTGTATTTTGTCTTGATCTTCTAATCGGGAACATACTCTAGCCATTTCACTCTCACACGCTAATAAGAATTCAATGGGGTTTTCGTTATTTTCCCCCGTAAAATACACGCGATTTTTCTCGTCGACAGGACCTTGTACCAAAATATTAGGAGCAGATCTCCTTCGTACCTCCTGTCGTACTTTCAAAATCTCGTCGTTTAACGTTTGTAAGACGCTCTCTTTATTAGAGTCAATGTTAGATCGCGTCTCTACAATTGAAGCGTCTAATTTATCTACTCGTCGTTGCGTTTCGGTCACGTCCGCGTGAATCTTTACCTCTAGAGATTCGACCTTCCTTGAGACGTCTAGGGTTTCCTTCTCGCAACGGCTTATGTGATCCTTGAACCGGCCTTCCATACGTGTTACTTGTTCAATAAACGATTTTTGCATTGTGGTCTCAAAAACCTTAAACCGTTCATTGATTTTAGTATCGACCGTATTTACTTTTTCACCGATCTCCGCGACCTTTTCCGTTAATTGTTTATTACTCTCACCGATTTCAACGACTTTAGCGGTTAACTCGTGTACGCTTTCGTCTATTTTCGCGGTGGTTTGTTTATTGCTTTGCTTAATCTCGGCGTTTATGTCGGCGTTACTGTGTTCTAATGCTTCGGTTAGACTAACTCTTTGTGTTTCGATATTAGATTTTAATTACGCGATATTTATCTCAGCATTGGCTGTTATTTGTTCAAATTTCGCGTCTATTTTAGCGGTCAAATCCGCGTTCGCTTGTTTCATTTCCGCGTTCGCTTGTTCCGCTTTAGCCGCGTTTTGTTTAATTTCTTGTAATAATTGTTTAAACATTTTTTCCGTATCCATTTTAAATACACAACAATATCAAATATAAACAATTTAAAATACACAGAACAGTTTCAAATACACACAATAACTTTACTGCTGTACGAACAACAGTCACAAAACTCTTTGGGGATTGTTTTGTTGGACGCCAGCTGTTTTACGAATTAAAACAGCAAAGTTGGTTTTAAAGTTAAAATTAAACTTCAATTGAATTTAATTAATTTTCTCGAGCCCCACGAGATTGGAGCGCCATTTATAACTCTACTTCTATGCGTTATTGTTATGTTGTGTTGTGTGTGAGTACCTACTTGCTGTCTGACCTTGCAGGTTCTTCCGACTAGGGCGTGTGGATTTTGGATTTGAAGTTCGCAAGCTAGTAATCTCAAATTTATTACAACAACACACAAAATAGGTTACTTTAAAGGGGGAGAGTTTTGTGAGACTGGTAGGCTTTATCGTACAACAATAAAACACTGTTATATGGGGTAATAAAACGTTGTTTATTACACCAACAACACACAAGAATAGAATGGTTATTATTTTATGATTTTCTTATAGTCTATACAATGAATCAATGTTTTTCGATTGGTCAATAGTTGAAAGAAACTGAACTCGTTCTTTGGCGAGTTAATTGCAATTTAAATTTTACTTTATTAATTGATTTGAATTTAAATAAATTTATTTAATTAAATTGAATCTAAATGTTCATGAAACAAAATATAAAACTCTGAAATTAATTAGAATAATTATTTAAAATAAATTAGACGTGACAGTCTAGTTCACGTTATTTCATTTCTAGTGATTCTACTTCTGATCTACTGCAGTATGATCTAAGATTAGATTGTCAGTTAAGATTTGTATAGCGCTTTTATACTACTTCTATTTCTTAACTATAACTTACTAATGACTTAAACTGCTATACAGATTATCACAACGAATTTACTTTTTAATTACTAGAGTCTTTGCTTTTTGTTTGGCACCTGAATTATTTGAATTACAATGTTTTAATTGAGAAATAGAAAATTTGATCTGAAAAATAAATAAGTGGATTTTGCTTTCTTGTTACTGAAGAGGATGTCGTTCCGATTTGTCCCTCGTCGATTCGAGTCCTTGGTTAGAGAAAGTAATCTGCTTAGAACTGCTGGATTCGGTCGTGGAGTTCAAAATTCGGCAACACTCTGCTTCCTTGCTGTTTGTGAATATTTTAACGTCTGCTGCTGTCTGCTGGAACTGCTTCCTGTCCCTCGTCGATTCGCACGTTGCACGTCAGCGTGTGTGTGTGTGCTTCGTTCGGGTGGTCGCTCTGCTCGTCAGCTGTTCACCAATAATTTAGACGGCCTCTCTGCTGTATTCTTGAAGTCTGGTCTTGAAGTCGGGTGGATCTCTTGCGTGCTTATGACTATCTGGTAGTACACAATATGCTTGGTTGATGTACTGAAGAGTATCTCGCCTTTACGCAACAATTACGAGCTATACAGATGATCTGTACTTAGTGTGTTCGTAATTGCGTGTGTGTTGACCACATAGAGTCTTCTTGTTGATCTTCACCACTTTGGTTACTAGACGATCGAAGGACTACGTCTTAACTTCGTGAGTACTGACAGAAGAGTGATCTTTCAACCAGAAAACACCGCACTGGCCGGGGCTCGAGTGAAATGATTTCATTGGCTGCCACACTCTCCCTACCACATTAAATTTTGAATTCCCTTGGTCCGTGAGAATGAAGTTAGGTTCCCACAGACGGAGAATTTATATTATTTCTAATATTACTATTATAATTATCCGGTAGAACCAATTTCCCGCTCCGGATATCCTGTGCTTATTTAATTTTGCAATAACTTGGTTGCAAACCAAGTTGTGTGAAATCTAAAATATACAATCTGTCAGAAATTATTTCCTTTATAACATACTAACATCTCATTACTGTAACTCTATTTTTACAGAAGTTATTCAATTATTTTAATTAACTCTTTCATTTGTTAATTATATTGCATCAAATTTGCACACGTCATTATCAATATCTCGGCAAACATTTTGGCTATGTTAGATTTCGCCTTTATTTATTAGTTTCCGAGATATTAATAATTAACAGTTTGGGTGTGGTCGCTTCCTTGTACCGCGAACTGATTACATAATGACCACGTGTGCGTTGCTTTACTAAGCACTATTTTCAATGCTCAACATTCAAATGGAGTTTTGACTGTTACTTTTTATTTAAATATGCTTTCAGTATGCGGTAAACATATAACCCCAAATAGTTAATATTTGGTGCTGTTATAATATGTATGTATAATACGAGGTGGCCTGTTGTTTTGTGACAGTTAAATTTTGATAATAATTTCTGTTCATAAAATATCTATTAATAATTGTAAAATCTATTTGTATAAGTTTTACTTTACAAATAAAGGATCGTCGTGTAATGGAAAAGTTGAAGAGTACGGTAAAATTCTCACTTACAAACGAAATCGGATTGTTTTGGAATATAACCTAAAGGTATCCGTCAATGAAACTAATGTTGTAGCATCTACTGTAACTGTCCAATGAGAACAAAGATATCAATGAATGGTATCACAATTTGAAGGATATTAGTTTAATTAACTCCGTGTAATGTAACTTTGTATTAAAAAATTTTAATCTTTTGAAACGTGGCTTTACCGTAGAATACTGAGCACTTCATGGACAGCACATATAACTAATGTGGACGTTCTTAGAAAGATGAAAAAAGAAAGCTAAGTTATTAACACAGTGAAGATAAGAAAGCTTCAGTATCTGGGACATCTCATGAGAAATAAACAAAAGTTTTACATATTGCTAGAGGGAAAAGTACTTGGAAAGAGAAGAGTTTGGCGACCGAGAACCTCATGGCTGAGAAATTTAAGGACCTGGTTTGGAATTAATACAACTGACTTATCCCGTGCACCAGTACAGAAAGTTATAATAGTCTGTATGACAACCAACATCCGAAACGGATAAGAACTATTAGAAGAAGAACAAGAAATATGTTAGCTATCTATTGACTTGATTTTCTGTAACAATTTACATACATTATAAGCTGTTTTAGGCACAAGCGAACGAGAACTTTAATCTGAAAGCCTTAAAAGGAGACTCAACTAAACTTTTTAACTTCAAGGTGTCCCTGTCTTAATGTATGGAAAAGAAGCTTGAGTATTCCTTAATCCTGGGTTTAACTGGCGTTAAGCAAATGAAAAATGAATTCCTTAGATTTGTGAAAAGATGTACAAGAATGCTAGTATGAGGAATGGGCTGGATAACAAATACACTAAATGATATACAACTTGCAAAATTTATAGGGAGAAAATGAATTGACAGAGAAAAAATAAAGAAAGCATGGAGAATGCATTTTGACAGAATGGAGAAGAACAGAATACTCAAGTTTGTCTACTTCTGTAAACTATGGAGGAGAAAAGTTTTAGGTAAAGCGAGGAAGCGTTGGAATTATGAAGCAGTAGCAGTCCAGTAGCCATATGTTGCATGCACGGGAAGAATAAATTAGAAAAGAAGACACTGAAGAATTTTTAGAAACAGCAGAAGAAGAAAAAGAATAAACTCTAACAAGCAAAAGAATTAAAAAACAGGAAAAAGTTAACAAGAAGAAGAAGAGAAAAGGAGGAAAACTACAAAAATACCAACAACAAAGAAATAGAAGAGGAAATATATTAAGAAACAAAATATGCTCATTGTTTATGTATATTCACAAAATTAAGTATCACACACACACACACACACACACACACACACACACCAAGAACGTGAAACAGAAAATGTAAAATAAATCCCCATTTTCTGTGAGTAACAGTGGCCTTACAATTTTGTAAAACAACGCATAATTATCGTTTAGCGTTATTAGAAATATTTAAATTAAAATATTCACTGACAAGAGAGTACTCATTGCCATTTTCAGTAAGAAAGAACGAAATCATGGCCTTTCAATTTAAATATCCAATTAGGACTAAGATAGTTATCAACAACAACACTATAGAACAAGTGAGCCGTTTCAAATATCTCGGCTGTGCAGTAAGCTATGAATCTGAATATGATATAAGAGAGAATATAAATAAATTGATGAATACTTTTGGTACGATTCATAGAAATCTTAGAAATAAAACAAGACACAGCACAAGGATTACATTTTTTAAGACAACTGCAATATCCAAATTGACATATGCGAGTGAGACGTAGGTCATGATAAAAAGGAAAGCGGCAAGTTTCAAAATGGTGAAATTCTGTTTCTTCAAAATACTTTAAATTATACATTGCAAGATAGAATGAGGAATGAAGATATCAGAGCAGAACTCGAAGTAAACGACATAAATAAAATTATTTTATTTTACAGAAGACAATGGTGGGATCATCTGCAAACGATGTCAGAGGATCGATTGCTGAAAGCGGCGCTGAACTATAAAGCCATTGTTAGAAGAGACGTGTATCGCTGAGGATGAGATAGGTTCCGGAACAGGTTTATATAACTTAATCCTTGAAGGGAGAAGAAGAAGAAGTAATTAAAAGTAGGAAAATAAAGAAGTGTAAAAAATTTGTTAAATATTGGGAAATCTTAATGAAATCAGGAAAGTAGAATATATTAGCTTGCTCACTGCGACAAACTGGAGAAAATGCGACAAAGAACATAATAGATACTGACTGCTAACCTTGAAAGCTTGAGCAACGGAACTATTACGAGACAAAAAGCGTCCATGTGTAGATGGAATCTCAATCAAATGCGGTGTTATGTGGGTCAGCGCAGAGCCTTTAGTAATGTTCCGTCAGGCTCCTGCAAAATGTGTCTGTTGCACCACCTTACGTAATACTTTTTATTCCGTTTGTATGAAGAAAATAATTTTGTACGTTAAATATTTCCTTGTTTCATCTAGTCCGAAAGACATGATTCAGTATTGTCTTGACCTAAAGACATGACATAACGACGTATTCTAGTTCTGTTGATAACGTTAATGAAGGGACAGATGGAAACATAACTTAACAAACGACATTTTTTTTTCTTCTTCGCCTTTAACACTACATCCAAACTTGGCCTCCAACACCAATCTCTTCTAATATTTTCTATCCATTTCCATCTCAGAGACACCTTGCACATCAATTTTTCATAGAATTTCGAGCACAATATTTTACCTTCTTAGTGTATCCTGGTTATTTCTTATTCTCTATTCGTCATCTTTTGTAACCGGGCCATAAACACGTCTTACAGTATTTCTTTTAAACTTTCTTAGCGTTTTCTGTTCCTTTTTTGTTAATGCCAGAAAAGAATTTCCATGTCTCGGCTTCATAAATAACAATCAATCTTATAAGTGCCTTACATATTTTTATTTTTGTGTTACCACTAATGAGTGTGCTTCTCAACAGTCTACTGATGTCCTATTTCCTATTTGTACCTTATGTAGTGTCGTGTTTATGGATCCTTCATTATGTATCATGTTACTTAGGTAACTAAACATATTAACTGCATCAAATGAATTATCCTCTTTCCATAATTTATATAGATGTCTTTCCGTTTCTAATGCAGGAATCAGCATGCATTGAGTGATATACTTTTGTGATATTTATATTTAGTCGCGCTTCAGCGTATTTTTTATTCAGCTTTTGTACACCTTAACTAGATGTTGCGTGAATCTGTCATTTATCACAACATCGTCAGCGTAAACACAAATTTTGCTTGTCTTATCAAATGATTTTTATTTCCATAAAAATTTAACGTTTACCTGACAATGTTAAATAAAAATGAAATCAGCCAGTACCTTCATAACTTACACATGAACATCATAGTCTTAGGGATTTAAGTTAGCAGCAACAAACTAAAGAAGAAATGTACGCGGTAGCAGAAGTGGTAGTGTTGTCTCTTATAAATTATTGCTATTCGACAACTAATTGCCTTAAGCAAGACCAAATTCTTATTAGACATAAACCAACCTTTTTCTAACGACCTTTCTAATGACCCTTTTAACGAAAGGCCAGGCCAGTCGCATTCAAGCGGCTGATGAGGTTTCTCAGGCACGTGGCAGGTTATATTTTCCACGACCATAGAAGAAACACAGATATACGGCAGGAACTGAACATTATGAGTATACTGAACAGGATCACCCAGCATCGGCTGAATTGGTGGGAACGTCTTTTCCGAATAGATGACTGCCGCATCCCTAAACAATTATGGATATATAAGGGGACGGAGAGGTGTACGACGTCCGAGGAAGCGTTGGAGTTTCCAACTCTACTCTTTGCCTAATTGAGACCGGAACAAACCATCCTTGGTTTAATCATTGGAGAGGATGATGATCATGATTAACACAAATAAAGCGGAATACTATTAGAACGATCAATACCGCTTGTTATAGACGTCAGCTATCAAAGGCGAGCCATGTTTAAGTTGAATTAAATTCAATCGCATATCACTTTGTCTTTGAGTATAACTGAGAGACCGCGCTGCTTTGTCGCAGTAGCGATTTGTCATCTGTAATCAAGATTGTAAGCAACATCTTACCTCCTTCAATTCGTGTCAGATTGTCCCAGTAGTACCCAGAGCATACGAGAATCCAGTTAACAATGTCCGAACCCACACAAACGTCTTGGCACTATTGTTACGACGGTCACACGGATCGTCGTATTTTACGGTGGAAACAAAATAAAAGAAACGGGTGAAGTCGTTAATTACCAATTTTAATTAGTCATAAACAACAAGGCACACTTACACAGTAATTCAAGTTAACTTTTCCCACACGTACACACGAGAGGTGGATAAGAATTTTTAAAAATATCTTAACAGTGATGAAGAAATTGCAAATTCCATAGTATGAGTACCTTGAATAATGAAACCAAAAAGAATGGCAAACAAAAACCTCACCTTCCATGAGAATTGGAAGACATACGTATCACGTATTACAAAATACACAATAATCGGGATCTAGAAGTGTGTTATTGAAAATCATAAATAGTCCGATCCGAAATAATGATCGTGATCGAAATTTAAAGTTGTGAGAAACCAAATAGTGTTTATAAAGGGAACTGCAAAGTTGAAAGCTCTGCAAAAGAGCAACTAATGATATCCCGAAATGCAAAAGGTGTTAGGTGTTATCGGATAACGAAAAAACAAGAAAATATACGTATATTGACAAAGGTAGCAAGGACTTCATAAATTGAAAACGTTATGTAAACAGAGGCTGACATGGAAGAAGGAAGGAAGTTAAGAAATTCTGGGGAACAATTAACTGTTCTGCATTATATGATGTAAGGTTCTGGACAAAACTTATAGGAAATCGTAGCAAGGGCAGGAAACAAATTTAGAAAGAAATCTGAACAACATAAAAAAATAGTTTTTATTAAAGTAAACCACATGTATATCAATTAATTTTTCAGTTCCTAAAATTATTATTAATCAATGGCGCAATTTCGACCTCTATGGAATCAGAGTTTGCCTTCAAGCGAAAAATAAATTAATTGTTGCATTCAATAAATTGTCCCATTGCAAGCACCAGAGAAATCCTTCTTTGATGGAATGGTGAGTACTGTTTTATTTTTATTATTTCAGCTCTATATTTGTATAACTAAGGTTTGGAGTTTTGAAGATATCTGTTTGTTAGTTATAGATTTACCTTTGTATTAATTTATTGTTCGCCTGAAGAAGACTTCTGATTCTATAAAGGTCGAAACCTTGTGTTTATTAATCTTAACTTACGACGGCTAATGTCCGAAATCTTTGTCCGAAATCGAAAATGTGTACTAATTTTTGGTTTGTTAAATCTTATAAAAGAAATAACGTCACGACGTACAAAATTGTTAAATTCGGTTTCAAAATTTGTGTATCAAACCTCTGTTAATGTTTTATTAAATTGAAGTATGTTTGGGTTGATAAATACCTTTCACTACTACAGTAGGTTTGCAATTATAAAAAGTAAATAGCAGTTCAGAAAATGAGCAAAGTGGTGCCAAGTTTTAATCTACATTACTATCTGTTTCCCCTATGCTTTCAAGGCCGCCGTCATAATTATTGAAACTACTGTCCTCGCAGGACGGTAAGGCCGCGGTCTTCCATTTTATTCGTGTCGAAAGGTTTATTTTAACTCGAACATATGTTTCGGCCTCACCGCTATAGGCCAATCTCTGTACCCTTTGCCACGGTACTGTAGTTGTACTGACGTGCACATTGTCAACCGATAAGTCCTTATTATACTGAAGATGGCCTCCAGAGGTTAGGCCGAAACGTCCGTTTGTGTTAACAGCTTTAGATACGAAGAAAATGGAAGACCACAACCTTACAGCCCGGGTAGTAACTCCCTTCCTATCTTAGTACTTCGTCATCATCATCATTATCATCATCATCATCATCATCACCATCATCATCACCATCATCATCATCATCATCATCATCATTATCATTATCTTCAAGGATTAAACCAAGGATGGTTTGTTACGGTCTCAAATAGGCAAAGATTAACGCTGGTCATTCCAGTGCTTGCTCGGACATCTCACAGCTCTCCGTCCCCTCGGCTTATAGTTCCAGAGTTGTTAGGGGATGCGGCAGTCATCCGTTCGGCAAAGATGATCCCACCAATTCACACGACACTGGGTGATCCTGTCGAGTATACTCATAATATTCAGTTCCTGCCGTATATGTGTGCTTCTTCTATGATCACGGAGAGTATACCTTGCCACGTGTCTGTGAAATCTCATTTCAGCCGCTTGGAAGTAACTGGCCTGGCCTTTCGTTAAAGTCAAATTCTCAGACCCATAAAAAAGTGTGGGAAGAGCCATCACCTTGTAGAATTTTAGGCGTGTTCCTTTACTTGCTGACTTAAGGGTTGGCCTGATGGTTCCGTCAATATGTTATCAAAGTTCTTATTTACAGTATCCCAGTCGACGTGAAATTTAATTTAAAATGTACACTTTGCTTTTTGTGGTACGCCTGGACAATTCCAGGACATCTAGGCCAATTGTTTCTATTAAGAGCTTTCAGTACTCCTTCTAACTATTCCTTATTATTACCTGTAAGAAAATATCATGTTTAAAACTGACTTATAAGAAAAGTAAATAAATTTTACGAACAGAGAAAAGACAGACTTTTACAACGTGTCATCTTGGTAACGATTTACAATTAATATTCCCTGAAGGTGAAGATAATCAGGGCGCTAATCCGGTTTGTAAATATTACATAGAGTAAACATAATAAATAAATAAACCGGAAGAGTGTTGGCAATAATGAGACCGCTGAGTCTTGTTACGCTACACTGTAAACAAAACCATGTAACCGTTGTGTAAACTGGATCCCACGCTTTCCAACAATTTTTAGAAAAATCAACAAACGTCAACGTCGTAATACTATTTTGAGAGCGTCAATTAAAACCTAATTTAACAATAACATTCTATTTTGGATGGTGGGGCAAACACATTTTTTTTTTTAGAAAAAATTGGGTTAAAAATTTAATGCAGACATATTTTAAGCGAAATGAACATTGTTTGCATCCAGTTTTGTCTTTGAGAAAATTCAACAAACCAAAATTAAGTTATGTGTGTGTGTGTGTGTGAGAGTACAGGAGTTGCATAGAATAAGTAGTCGGTTATATCTAATATCGGAATGCTTCAGAATTATTAATAATTGTTTTTCAAAATGCACTGTTACTTTAATACTGTTTACAACAACAAATAAAACTAATTATACTGTCTCTATTCACCTTTCTTTTACAATTCTTAAATAATTTCCTCTTATACAAAAATATTTTATTTTATTTATATAAGTTCCCTTGTCTTTAAGTTTCTAAGTGTTTTTAATAAAGTTTATAACAAATAATTTTACTTCCCTTAACAATGAATGAAGAGATGTTGATGCTCAGGTCTGGAAGACGGGTGTGGTTGTTCCTTCTGGATAACGCTCAGGATACTGTTTCGATCTCCTCCTGTTGTCCGGCGTTTAGGGTCGTTCTTGGTTTGGGTACTTCTACAATTTGTAATAGTAATTTATTTTATGTACTAACAACACAATAATCCAGCAAACGTAAGTGTCTTTTTGAGTGCCTACCCGGACGATCTCGTACTATACCGGATTAGCACTCGATATTCAATCAACTCGCGAACTTTCTGACTTATGCTCATGCGCTTCTGTAGAACAATCGTCTAAATAATCAGCAGCAAAGACCACGTGCTTTCGAGTTCAGAAAGAGACTAAATTATACGATATGAAAGACAAAATCAACTAATATTTTAGCCAATGTTCATTGGCTGAAATATTCCCTCACCCTTGCGGCTTCAGTTAAGATAACTTAATTCGTGTACCATATTGTAAAAGCGAAACTTCTAGCGTGTCAAGAAAAAAACAGTATAAATTTCATACTTTTCTTTACTGTCATTAAACTTTCTTTAAAGTATCTCATATATTTAGTTCTTTAATTTATGAACAAATATTACCACTCGATAGGTCTTTATTTATGCGTATTGTAGTGTAAGTCTCATGTCAGAATTTTGATTTTCACGTAAATTATTGAATTTAATAAGTTTATTATTATTATTATTATTATTATTATTATTATTATTATTATTATTATTCCGTAACATAGTTATGCATACTGTGCCGCGACTAGTAAAAACATCGCGGCAAGAATTAATTATTTTATATTATGTCTCCTTTGCGCCTGGATCGTTATGCTGCGTGGCGTCGGCGATTGCAGTGAGCCGTCTGTTGTGCATCGTAACGTTATCTGTTGGTAAATTGCCGTAACTACGGTTTAGCCGGAACGGGGCTCACGCGAGGGAGCCGGTCAGTTGCTTCTCCTACGTCAATCGTTTAACATCTGAACGCCGGCGCCGAAATAAGAATTCTGTCTGTACTACTACTACTTTCTGCCATGGGCGAATAATTTTATAAAGGACCTCTGGTGAGTTTCTTTTGAGTATAGCTTGTCATTAAATATAATGAATATCTGCGTAAGAATGTTTATAATTTGGATGTAATTGGATTAAGATGTGTGTCCGCGATTCTGGGCTGGTGCAAACATGGTAAGCCATACGGCAAAATTGTATAACTACTTTAAAAATGAATAAAACAGCATTAAATGAAATTATATTTGATACTCTTAACTGTAGCATAAAGGTGTCACTGATTTTCACAAACTGGCTATCTATTTAATGACTTAGCTTATTTGCTGCCACGTGGCCAGTTATTTTGTAACTGCCTGAAACTGATTAAGAATATATTTTTGGTAAATCAATTACATTTATTACTTACTAAATTGTGAAGATTAAGGTCAATGGAATATTAAAATAACCACTGATCAATTCAGTTTAACTTAGAGTAATTGAGGCCACGTGGCGAACTCGTTACATGTACGCACATGACGTTATAAGGTGCTCAGCTTAACTGTTTGACTATGATGCAATTATACCTTTTACTGTGGCATATTTAATTCATAATATGCAATTGGTTCAGTTGATAAACTCCGTGCGAGCGACTTTGTTTTTTTTTTTTTTTGTAGTGTGGTGTAAGTGCGACTTTAGAGTTGAGTTTGCTGATTATAAATTATTGTAAAGACGTTTTCTACAAAATACATGTGCTTGTAGGGTTCCCGCACCAGCCAGGGACTCGGGACAGAAGGATGGCGACAACTACACCCGTCGCCATCAGCCTTAGCATTGCTGACTAGCTCTCCTATTTCGTCGCCGGCGTTAGGCATGGGACCCGCCATGTAATACAGGATGAATCTCCCGGCTTCCTGAAACAGCAACTCACTACCCACTGGGACCTGAGCCGACCATCTGCCTCAGCACGCGGTAACAGCTTTAAACCAGGTGAAACTGTTCCAATTATGTAAAGTCGACCTCGCGACATATTCAGTCCCACCTATTGAGTGAAATATAAAAGTATAAAAGAGTTACATTCCGTTTTTGTGAACTATATTGCAGTCAGACAGTAGTTGATCAAAACCGAACATGTCGGTTCATTATGTGCACGCCCATAATTCAGTGGCACTGATTACTAAACTATTAATAAGTCAATAATTGTGAATCAATAATTGTATGCCAGACTAGCAGCCATGTACAGCGCGATTGTTTCATTTTTTTTTGTTCAAATTTTTTATTTCCTTGGATTAACTGGATTAACTGTTTGTGCAGTGTCATGAATTATCACGCCTGGTCAGCTCATGCTGTCCGCCATATCTATCCGGGAATCATTCAAACTTGTAAATTCTCGTGTGACCTTGCTGTCTTTCTTTTTCATATTTTATTTATGTTTATTTGAGCGTTTTTTATTTCGCAGTCCAATCGGGTGTGCATGCAACTCGAGCTGTGCTGATTGTTTGCTAATTTTATGAAGATTATAATAGATTTATATACACGAGTGATTAATGTTGAAAAGGTATTTACGAATGTACAAGCACTGATTGTTAGTATACCCGTTGGGTTATTATGAGAGTATGATTATTATTTGTCAGTAGGCATTGTAAAAAAAAGGGGGAATTGATTTAGCAATGATTGACCATTACCTGAAGTGGTTGCTGTAGCTTAAAAGAAGTGCTAACTATGGAAGGCCTAAGGTCAACTAAAAAGAGGGTTTTTTAAAGCCATGTATTGGCTTGGTGCTGATGGTCATATGCCGTATTAATTGAACTTGTTCAGGTTACTGAGTTATCTTAAAGCAACAAACCGAATGATTAATCATGGCTGGTCGCTCTCCTTCCTTCACTCAAGTGTGAATGATTGGTTGTTGTAAAAATGTTGCAATTGATTTATTATTTATATTCCGTATTATTGTATTGATTTATGATGATGAATTGTGATGAATTGCTGAGTGCCTCATGTAGGTTTAGGCTCAAAAACTGAACATTTCTCTCTTTAAACAAACGTATGTATATCTGTTGTACACTGTGCTATATCATCTACGCAAAAATAAATGTTGTTACGTTGATCCTGACTTTTATTTGAAAGTCCTGTCAAAATGGGCTCAGTGCATTTTATGCTTCATCTAGGCCATCTGCGTAGTTCTAAAAATTACGGGTCACCTTCCCCTTGTCAAAAAAACTTTCTTAAAACTTAGAGAAGGGGCAACAAGGCGGCTCAATACCCGCACACTTGCCCTCGCCATATGCCTACGCATATTTTTGCACCACTTTACAACACAACTTGCTTTTTTTTACTGTAAAAATTTAACTTAAACTAACAAATGTAACATATATCTTACTGTCTATTATATAATATCCAAACCTACAATATTTGCTTAGACAAATTATCACTGCAATATGCTATCATACGCTTAGAATTAAATTTCTATTTCATATGAAAATTCTACCTATTGAAATATATGTATTTCAAACACTTTTTGCTACAGTATATTTCTTGATGCATACGAGTATTTTGTATATTTAATAATTAAAATTACTTTACCTCAAGATGGTTTTTCCATTATTTGGAAGATGTTTCAGTAAATTTATTGTTTTCATCCTCAGCCTTCTTAATTTTGAATCTTGTGGAGTACTTGTGTTTTGATTCCATAAAAACATACACCCAAAACGCAAGTACTCTAAAAGATTCAAAATTAAGAAGGCTCAGGATGGGAACAATAGGATTCCCGAAACGTGTCCCAATAAAGGGAATAAAACATCTTGAGGTACAATAAGTATGTAGCATCACAAGATGATACCAACAAATAAACCCAACTGAATTATCAAGCTAGTTAGGGAATTTGAACAAATAAGCAATTAATTAGATAAAGAAAAAATTATATTAACTAATTAAATGAACAATGAATAATAAAGCATAATTATTACAGATACATGAATAGCTTGAAAACATAAAGTAACCTTGAACGCCAATAACATAAATAACTTGACAAACAGACATCTAAAATGACTAGACCAGACTATATCTTTGACATAATAAATTACCCAGTAGATTAGGAGATGAGTGAAATATATCTTAGTATAAATTATGAAAAATGTAATGTTTAGCATATAAGAAAATATGTAATTAATTTTAAGAAAAATCAGTTTTGTAACAAGCTTAACAGTCTCAGACCTAAGACTGCATTTGTAATTGTAATTGCATAAGTATAAAGTTATATTAAAAAATAGATAATTATAAATATAACTATATGTGTTATAAAAGAAAAAAAGATAAACAATGATAATTAAACTGTGCAAATGACACAGATTAAACAATAATTACATAATAAACTATTGTGAACAATCTGACCAATATCTGGCAACATAACCTTAAGAAAATGTGTGACAAAAACCTATAAACATATATTCTGTATCAAATATACTGAATGTACAGATTCTATTATATCTGATGTAAATAATAGACACTTATATAAGTTAAATAGAGATCACTATATTGTAAAAATGTTGCTAGGGTTTTATTTTTGAATAATAATGTTATAGTGTATGATAGGAAGGAAGGCTACATTTGTATATTAAAGAATGATAAAGTTGTAAGGCAGAATGTAATTTAACTAATCTAGTAGTATAAAGAGGGACAAGTAAGCTGACTACTAACCAATAATGTTAAAGGAACCAATATTGTGGTTTATGAACAAATAATAACATATTTAGTAAGAATTCAATGTAAACCAAAACCCTACATCTAATACGTAGATAAACTGAGACAATATAAGGCATGAAAATTGTAATAGCCTATGTCCAATATGTAAAGAAATGTCATATGTGATTAGATTAAGACATAAGTAAACTAAAATGCTTATAAACTACTAATAATAAGGTAATAAAGAAGATGTCTACATGGACCAAAAAACCCTGCATATTCTGTAGAAGATAGATAGGGACATTATAAGATACAAAGCATGTTTTAAATAACAATATGTATAATAAAATATCATACTGTATATTAGAATTAAAAACCAATTGTTACATGTTATAATAATTAAGTCATTTGATAGTAAGAAGTAAGGACTATTCATAGGTACACAAAACAATGTTAGGCCTATTATATCAGTTAGGAGTTTTATAAGAAGTGAAGGTTTATAATTATGATTAATATTATTAAAAGGGTTATTAATATTATACAAACATATTTACGAATGAGAAAAAAAATTGTAATAAAAATATAACTTTTAAAAATGAATGTACAAACATAGGCCAACCATTAAAATTGTTCATTTTATTATTAATGTATACAAACATATCATGTAAAGTCTTGAATTGATCAGAATAAAGCAAGCAATGCAGGTACAAGCAGGTACGTAAGGACCATCACGTTATAAATTTGGCGCTTACAACGAGAGACGTTTAAATACTCAACAACATAATATAAAGGTTAGCAACCAAACAAGGTATAATAAAACTTGATGTGTTATTATATATTATAATTAACAATTTGAGTACGTGTTTTAATTACGCCCCACTTTGTTATTAAACGTATAATGATACTACGAGAGAAAGTGTTTGTATTTGTGGGCTAGTGCTTTTGAATTTTCCCGCACTTCAGGTTGGTTCGGCGATCGGCTCTAACCGTATGTTGGCAGTTGTAGGTTAGTTTATTTTTTGTCGCCGGCAAGGCTATATTCGCTTTGCGTACCTGCTAGCTCCCACTATTACCTGTGAACAAACTCTTATTCTACTTGCACGCATGAAATGACAACTCTGGTATTGGTAATCATTGATTTGTTTTTTTATTTTTCAGCTTATTGGTTAAACAAAATAAATGGTTCGGTCTTGGATCGACCTTGACAGTTTAGTATCGATTCGTATTTGAATCCGATCTTCAATGATTTGCAAATAATTATAATATAAATTCAATATCTCAGGGTTTGGGTTCTTTGGGCCAGTTATGAAGTCAGAAATGTTTTTAAAAAGGAGTACAACACATTACAATTACATATAAAAGAATAAATCTTAATTATTAATGTTTACAAGTATAAATGTTATGTTTTTTCACCAACTACGTCAACGAACTTTGTCTGCCTTGGCCAACGAATCGATAAACAAGATGGCCGCCTTGGTCATTTAACCAAGCATCATGTGGCTTCTATGTTTTTTGTTTAAATAAAAATGTTATTATTGTTAACCACCGTATTGATGTGCAATGGTTATTCCAATTATCACTGTAGATAGTTTATATAGTGTAGTGAAGTTGATCTATGGGTAGTGTTGTTATGAAAATACTTCGGAATTATATTTACGTTCCTTGTATACTGCAATCAGCCAACTCGCTATGATTTTTTGGTGTTTGTGTAGAATTAAGCATCCATCGGTTAGTGATATTTCTTTTATCTTCTCTTTAAGTTTTCTGGTGTGTTTACTGCTTCTATGGTTTTATTTGGAACATTAATTGAGTATAATTTTGATTGTTTTATCTTCACTCAAACCGTCAGCTATTAGACTTTGATCTTTACGGCTTGGCGTTTAACAATACAATAATTCCTTCTTCTCGTCTTAGTAACGTTTTTTTGACCAGTAAACTCCATTTTTGATTGGTCAGTTTGCATGAACTTGAGTTTAAGCGGCATATATTATCGAAAATTATATCCTTGTTTTACAAGTGAAAAAATACTGCTTTGTTGATTTTTGTTTCAATTAAAATTAGTTTACATAGTTTGGTTCCTTTTATAAAGGTCTACATTTTGATATATATTTTTATATGTGTTAACTTTATATTAGGTGTCTTTTCACCTTTACCAAAATTATAAATCTGGACTATAATATTGCCCTGCTTTTACTATACAATACTTAATTTTTGTTAGATTAATTTAATCTGATTTACAATTATTCTAAAACTTGTCCCTTATTAAATTTTAGTCCTATTTTGTTATTATTTTCTTATATTGATTTTGTAATTTAACCATTTCTGACATTATCTTATTTTATATTTTATGTTCGGCCTAGGCCTAAGATTTGATTTCATTATCATTTTCCAATTCACATTAATTATTAAATGTTTTTTTTTGTTTTGAACCCTTTTGCCTGATTCCATTTGTTTAAAGATTATTACATGATTTTTTCCCTTAACATATTCTAACAATATTTATTAATTAACACAAAATTCCTTATTATACTAGCTAAAAATGTTGCCTTCATGGCCAAGATTACATTCATGATTTGACAAATGATAACATAAAATATTTAGTTTACTATAATAACCATTACATTTCCATACTATTAAGCTCTACTAATGCACCATTAATATTGTTTATATGAGACCTTTATTTAAATAATTTTTGGTATTATGTTGTAACATATACCTTCTATTCTGCCTATAGGCTTAATCCATTTCTTATGATCCTTTACATACGATTTATTAATGATAACAATTATTGGCATTGTCCTAAATAAAGGAAAAAAGCATGGTTAAGCACTGCTAATGCCTTCTCCTTTAACAACCAACAACATGGGATAAATAACTATAAAACCTTTCAATAAATAATGCTACATTACTACAATTGTTTGTTTACACTCTAACATTTAGTGTGTCTGTCACTTTACAATCCTTTTAAGAGTTGTGTCTCTTGTATTGACCTATTTGATTTTTTTACACTTAACATAATTAGAGGGATCATTGGTCTTTACAGTCTTATCTGTGTGATTAATGGCCACCCTTGTTTTCCACTTTTCCCAATTTTCACTATTGCACTTATGCACTTTTCACAAGTTTTGTCTTATTCTCTATAGTACATGGTTTCTTATTTATCACACTGTTGTGTCGTACTTTTATTTTGGATTATTAAATATTAGGGTTCAGTTATTCTGACTTTTTTATTATCATTTGGACTATTTTGGTTAATTATTTGGGGCTCCCATTATGTCGCATTACACTATATATATATATATATATATATATATATATATATATATATATGTATATATTGCGACAGTACATATAAGTGATGTACCGAGCATTGAATATAAAGATTTAAATATACCTAATAAACTGCAAATAATTAATAATGTATTAGAAATAAGCATGTCAGGGATTGCAAGCTTGGCTCAGACAAAAATATGAACAGGTGTTTCGACCTGAATCGACGTGCACACACACACAAATGTAACTAAAAGTGTGTACACCAGTATTTTGCGAGTGTGTGTGACGCAGGTATATGCAGGCGAGTTTACCACCCCAAGATGAATAATTGCATAATTACTGTTTTTCCGTAATTACTCATAAACTATAAATAAGGAATAAAATCCAAAAACACAATAAAATATAATAAAATTAACTAAATACTGTGTACAAAAACCACGTGAAAGGGACACACCGTACGAGTGTAGTGGTGAAATAACTGTGTACAGAGCGAAAGGGTTAAGTTGCAATGTCCAAAAATACAGTGAACATGTGTAGTGAAAATAGTTGTAAGATGAGTATAAGAGTATACTTACAGGACTCTGCAATTCGCAGAAATATAAGAAATAGCGAAATTGACAAGGAGTGGGGTGACTGAACTCAGAGACAGTTTCAGACATGTCGATTTCGTACAACTGCAGGTGTTGACCAAGACGTGGGTATAAATAGGACACACACGCTACAGTTGTTCTCTTTTCGATCACCCACAGTGCAGCGGGAGCAGAAGCCCATCTGCACAAAGTATTTAAATTTTTTGTAAATAGTTTCATCCTTCCAGTTACATACAGTTATGTAACTGGATTGTAAAAACAAGCAATTTTAATTAGTAACAGAATTACTCGAGAAGAAAATCCATATAAGAAGATCAACTGACGTCCGAAACAGCACGAGAAGAAGTTCCAGAGAGAGAGAGCGAGAGAGCTGACGACTTAGTTCCAAAGAGCGAGACGACGTTGGACAAGAGAGAGACGACGCTGGACTCTAGAGATGACTGCGCTGGACAAGAGGAACACTACTGAAGTCTGGAAACGACGCTGGACAGGAGGAGCGACGCTGGACAAGAGGAATCAACGCTGAGTTCGAGACGAGGAAGATTACAGATGGATCCAATGATTGAGTATGATTGACGACAATAAGGTGATAAACAACTTATTTATCTCTTAATCGAACAATTAACTCAAAGACAATTAAAGACATTCTTGTTCTATTTCAAAGTAAGAGCCAATGTTTATTATAAATATAGGGAGTTAAAATCATAGATGTTATTGAAGTAAGATTAACGTAAACAAGAGCTCAAATTAGTATTTAAATGAAAAGAATGCAAAGCATTTAAATAAAAATTAGCGTTTTATAAATCAGTACTGATAAAAGAAAGATAAATTCAGTAACTATTAATATTTTTGAGTTTCCAGTACAATATCTAAAATGATATTTAAACATTGATATTTCGAAGCACACTAATTGACTGAGTAGTCAGGAAATGATATTTTTTAATAAAATAATTAGTAGAATAGGATATTTAGTCAGTAAGGATGTATATAGCGTAAGCCTTACTGCATAGAAACAAAGTAATAACGAATGTTTTAAGTCGAATCAAGTGCCATGCGCACAATTTTATTAGTACCAAATAAACTTGAAATACCGTTACACGTTACATCGAGTTCTTATTACAGATACACATGAAACCCAAATTAAATTGTATTTATGCAAGTTGTATTGTTATAAAAATTGTCGCTCCAAGATCGTGGGGCTATTCAAACACAAATAGATATGTATTTGCAACCCCGCAACTATATATACTCTTATATAAATTGGCTCCCAAAGAACGGGGGCTATACAAATTAAATTATATGTAAATTTATACACATACAACATAAATTATACAACATATGTACAGTTGTATTGTTGCAATATATATATATATATATATTTCAACAATACATATATTTGTATGTTTGCCCAGGGCTGTATGTTTTATATTGTAATTAGTATAAATAGAGTAAGGAACAGTTTTATACAATTTTGTGCAGGAATTGACAATATCTAACCTGTCGAGAGGGACACCTGCTGTGGTAGCGTAAGTTGCAGCGTGTGTGTGAGCACGCTACGACATGAAAATATAAGGTGATGCAAACGACTTATTGTTTTGTCTGTAATTATGACTTAACAGGATTATAATAAACTAATTACTTGTGTTAAACCTGTAAGCAAAGACTTACGCCAATTATAAAAACACCATTCCGAATTCTTAACGAATGCAGTGATATATAAAATTTTGCAGAAATTTGCAATATTAAAGACGCTAAGTAATTAATGTTAATTACTGGTGTAATTAAAGAGTAATTAACATGTGTGTTATATGTGCGTGAACAGAAAAAAATTACGCAAACAATGATATCGCGAATGCTACAAGTGTGTTTACGAAATCGCTAATATGAACAAAAAAGTGATTCGTTATTAAACGGACGCTTTGCATTAAAGTTACAATTTCTAACATGTCAAGAGCAATCCTGGACCTGTCAGATTGAGTCCAGTATATATATACGACCGACTATTTTGGGGCATTCTCAGACTCAAGGAATCTCTACACGAGGACACTGTGTCCGTTTGATAAGCCATTTCCAAACGACGTCACGCTGCAGGTCTGCCGATCGACTGAACACACTTTTACCACACACACAAGACGTATGGAGGAACTCAGGAGCAACAACAACAACAACCTATAAAGACGTCTCTATATAGAGCAACAAACATCTACTAACGTCCAGCATCTCGCGTCGCTCTTTGTAGCTTCTCTGTAGATACCCTTGCTGACTTAAACGGTCCCGGTACTCTACGTTTCCCGTACTAGTGTAAACATAATTACTGAAAACTTTTGTATTCGTTCGTAGAAGAGACTTATAACAAAATAAAACTGTTCTGTCCGACGGACAGCGTGTCCGACTGTAACTGTGTCTTGAAATGAAGAGAAGGGCTTCTAGTCGAACCCTTAATTTATACCCTCTCGAGATTCCGCACCTGCTGATTCCGAAATTGTCCAGTCCGGACCTGCAGATCACATGATAGCCCCCACTCCCGAACCTTTTCATATATTTGCAATTTTTTGCAAACGGTCATGTTTTGAACGGAATTGAGATAGCACAAATCATAGATAATTTGATTAAGGACTCACTGTATTAATTTGAGCGTCTTGGTGTAATTTGCCTATTTTCGGCACACTTATTTCGCACTGACTTCGCGTAGTGTGTCCTACTAACGTCATTTTCTTACTGTGGATAACTATAAAATTTACACACACTTAGGTGCCTTTTGTTTGTTTATACACTAATTAGTTTTCACACAGTGAATTAAAATAATTATTTTAGTAATGAATTGGGGAGGGTAGCTGAGATTCCTGTCTGTACATACATTACTAACACAAATAAGATACACTCGTAACACACATACAATCGAGCAGGTGTTCCTTGCCTGTTGGAACAGGTTAATTTCTCCCCTAGTGTAACAATGAAACATTTTTACAATCCCAGACATGTCCATTTACCCCAAACTTATAATAAATTTACAAATTATACATTTATTTAAATCAATGCTCAATACAGCATATGGCTTTATCCCTGCAATATATATATATTTACATAAAATAAATATATATAAATATTTGCAATATACACGCTGCAATATGTATATAAATATTTATATATATACACGCTGCAATATATATAATATTTATTATTTATATTGAAATTATCTCTAGATATTTTACTTTCCTTACTAGGAACATGTTTCGAGAGCTATTGGGCTCTCATCTTCACCCTAACTCTTTAGCAAAAGAGTTAGAATATACGTGCGCGATACAAAAGGGGGTTTAGCCTGTCCAAATTTGAAGAAAACGTTTAGTAGACCATATGATCGCACCGTATCCACAATGCAGAGAAAAGAGAAGATAGAGGGGAGCTGTAGTGTAGGAAGCAAGAGAGAGAGCGCAGACGAGGAAATAAAACTGAGATAGCAACAGGTGCATGTTCAGCCATCCTGTTCCCGCAACACAACACAATGACGAAGAAACAGGACGTGCTGTTACACAACAAACAATATATATTCGTGCGACGTTAGAAATGAGTTATTAGACACTGACAGGAATGTGACACCAAATCATCAAGAAATAAATTGTCCTATAATTAATGTACGAATTAATGGATGTAGAATTAAAATGTTAATCGATACATGTAGCCAACTGACTGTACTAAACAATAAGTGGGTAAAAAAAAATAAAAAATATTTTAAACAAACGGCTATTTTACCTGTCAATAATATAAATATTATTACAACCATGAATAAGAGAGAAAAGGATAGACAGCAAGCTTACGTAACTTTAAATTGTAAGGACTGAGAAATAACATATCCTATGATCATAATAAATAAACTTATATATATGGAATTATTGGAGTAGATTTATTAAATACTTTAAGTGCAAGGATTGATATTAATAACAATAAGACTTTATGTAATTATAAGAATGTTCTATATGAAGTAATTATGAATGGAAATGAAGAAAAGGGTGAGATAAGTGGAAACCCTATTGTCGTATCCAAGCCTCGTATACGATATGCACCTACTCAGCATGTTAATACACCCAAGAAGGAATGTCATCTCAGGAAGAAGCGAAGTTATTTAAATTAATAGAAGAGTATAACGAACTATTCATTGATGTACCCACGCAGACAACAGTCTACAAACACGCTATAATGGTATCAGACACTACAAAATTTGTCAGACGAACGTATCCAATACCCATGAAGTACGAAGGAGAAGTTGAACTGGAAATACGACGGATGATAGAAAATAAGATCATTGAGCGGTCGAACAGCAACTTTCTTAATCCTCTAGTTGTAGTAAAGAAGAAGAGTGGAGAAGTACGTTTATGCCTGGACATGAGGAGTTTGAATAGCGTCGTTCTACGTGAATTCGATTGTGCACCACCTGCGGACGAATTATTTACAAAGTGTGAAGGAGCATATTATTTGACTAAGTTGGATTTACGGTCGAGTTTTCGGCAAATTCCAATTAGAAGATAAGATAGAAAATACACCGACTTCCTATACGAAAATAAAAGCTACCAACACAAGGTAGTTCCCTTTGGTTTGAGCACGAGTTTGGCTGCGATTTTAAATTGTCTGGAGAAAGCATTAAGACCAGCAGTGGAGCCTTACACCATAGTGTTCGTGGATGATATCTTGGTAGTATCAAAAAAACTTGACGAACACATTGATCATCTTAACACTATATTCAACAAGGTTAGGGAAGCCCATATATCCCTTAACCTATACAAGTGCGAATTCATAAAATCCTCAATCCAATTCCTAGGTCATATTATTCATCCTCAGATATTCAACCCGATCCCATAAAGATATCCAGTATTACCGATTTCCCTACAACTATGAACACTAAAGGGTTACGAGCATTTTTGGGACTCACAGGATACTATAGAAGATTCTCACAACAATATGCAGAAAGAACACAACCGTTGCTGGTGTTAACAAAGAAAAATCACAAATGGAAGTGGGAGCAGAAACATCATGATGCCTTCGACGAAGTCAAGAACTTATTCACTGAAAACATAATGCTTCATCGTGCATAGCGGGATGGAAGATTCATTACTTACGCAGACGCTAGCGACTACGCATGTGGAAGTGTGCTGTATCAACAAGATGCTACAGGAGAACACCGTGTCATTGCATATGCCAGTAGAGTATTCAAAGGGGCAGAGAAGCAGTACTCTACATCTGAGAAGGAGATACTTGCTACAGTATACGCCCTGAAACAGTTTCGGTATTATATTTACGGTACGCATTTTGAAACACATACGGACCATCAAGCTTTATTCTATTAAAATGTAAAGTAACCAACGCTCGATTGTTACGATGAATCCCAGCAATCGGTGAGTATTCCTTTACTATAAAATATTGTAAAGGGAAAGATAATTTTATAGCCGATACATTGAGTAGATACGTCACAGAAGAGTGTAAAGCGGTCTACGAAAATAACCATAATGAGTTACAACAGTTACCTATTAAATTTACTGCTGATAATGATGTTAAACACATGCTGAAGAATCTAGCTCAACAACAAGACTTAGATGAGGCTACGAGAGGACTTAAGCTACGAGATCACCTACCAGATCATTACAAGGTACAAAATAGAGTCTTATATAAACTAATGAGGCAAGATTGGAAGGTAGTATTAACAAATGATATGTTGCATAAATTGATTCGACCAACGCACGAAAGTTTAGCACATGCTGCTGCACTTAAATGTTACTTAAGCCTACGTGAAGATTTCAACATCAATAATATGTTCAGGAAGTTTAAAAACAAAAGTAAGAAATGTTATGAGTGTCAAACAGCAAAAGGACCGAATCTACATACCTATGTGGAAATGCAGAGTATCCAGAAGAACCAAAAAGGAGAGCTAACTGCAGTGGATTTTTTTGGAACCACTTCCAAGAGCAAGTCGTGGAGTGAAACACATACTTGTTAGTATTGATGTATTTTCCAAAGCCGTCCATCTGTATCCAATTATCCGACCCACAACTAAAGTTGTTTTGAAAATGCTCTTGTAGAAATACATTCCTGCATATGATAAAATGAAGAAGGTACTTAGCGACCAAGGAGTGCAGTTCCAAAGCGATGTAAGGGAGAAGACTCTTCGTGAAAATGGAATCCAACCTGTACTCACATCAGTACGACACCCACAGAGAAATCTCTCGAAAAGAGTAAATAAAGATTTAGGTAAATATCTACGAATCTACTGTAACGACCAACACAACAAGTGGGCAGAGTATTTACCTTTCTTTGAAAAAGCAATAAATGAGAATTATGGTTGATGTAAACTATGGTTAAGCTAGTATAATAGTATTTTTATTTGTCTAGAGCAAATAGACAAAAATTTAATAAATAAATATTTTTTAAATATTTTTTTCAAGCAGAGGAATAATGCAACGATACAGCCAACGCTGTATTGAGCATTGATTTAAATAAATGTAAAATTTGTAAAATTATTATAAGTTTTGGGTAAATGGACATGTCTGGGATTGTAAAAATATTTCGTTGTTATACTAGGGGATAAATTAACCTGTTCCAACAGGCAAGGAACACCTGCTTGATTGTATGTGTTATACGCGTGTATCTTATGTGTGTTAGTGATGCATGTACAGACAGGAATCCCAGCAACCCTCCCCAATTAATTACTTAAATAATTATTTTACTTCACTGTGTGAAAACTAATTAGTGTAAAAACAAACAAAAGGCACCAAAATGTGTGTAAATTTTATAGTTATCCACAGTAAGAAAATGACCTTAATAGGACACACTACGCGAAGTCAGTGCGAAATAAGTGTGCCAAAAATACGCAAATTACACTAAGACGCTCAAATTAATACAGTGAGTGCTTAATCAAATTATCTATGGTTGTGCTATCTCAATTCCATACAAAACATTGCCATTTGCAAAAAATTGCAAATATATGAAAAGGTTCAAGAGTGGGGGCTATCATGTGATCTGCAGGTCTCGGCAGGACAATTTCGAAACCAACAGGTGCGGAATCTCGAGAGGGTATAAATTAAGGGTTCGACTAGAAGCCCTTCTCTTCATTTCATTCTGGGATGGACCACACACTGCTGGAGAACGACACTGGACTCTGGACATATCCAGGACCACGCCAAGCCAGGAGTAACGATAACCCAACGCTGGACAATGCTGGACCCCGTCAATAAGTCGTAAGGTCATCAAAACTCGAGGTGACATGCATAATGCATTTATAAATGATTTTTTATAAAGAGCTCATGAAGACTATATAAAGAGACAATGAATTAAAACAAAAAAGTTTATAATTAGGTAAATATTGTAATAGAGTCTTATGTAAATGTTTTAGTCGTATGAATGAGCGATCGCATATAGATAAATATAGAAGAAAAAAAAGAGTTTAATTTTGAGATAGTATTTTTTATCAAAGAAAAATAATTGAAATAATTTCATACTTGCATTTTGTAGAAAAGAATAATTTAAATTTTGAATGCGAAACAAATTCCAGTCTAAGCGTAATTAATATAATTTTAAATTTATTTTTAAGAAAACATTGGTATAGACTGAGCAAGCCCAGGTCAGTTCCGATTTAAATGAATTCAATTAAAATAAAACTTAATTACATTTAAATTTTATTTCTTTCAGTAAATCAATTTGAATAAATGTCTAGATAAATATTATTAACATGTCTAGATGTAAGAGTGTTTGAAATGTGTGTAACACCGTATAGCTTAAGAGATAAACACTTAATAATGAGTGATATCTTGATCGGAGATTATTAATGTTTTATTGTTTATAATGCTTTTTAAACAATAAACATGAAATTTTAACTACTCATAAATTTACTACTCTTATTATAATTACACCTGGTATCGTTATATACATTTAAACACCTGATATCTTTATAACTGTTTACACCTGGTGTCGTTATAACTGTTTAAATACTTGGTATCGTTATAATATGTATATATATATATATATATTTAGTCACTTTCTGCTACAGTCCGTTTCTTGATGTATATAATACATTTAATATTTATAATTAAATTTACCTCAAGATGTTTTTTCCCCCAAAAAGGAAAAAAATAACATTTTGAGGTAAATTTAATTATAAATATTAAAGTTAATATATATATATATATATATATATATTGTAACGAATAAGATCCGTACGTGTTTATTAAACTGTGTATACTGTGTATGTTGTGTGCGTTCGTCTCGCACTGGAATCGTTATATCAATCCTTGCGCTAACGAAGTCCGTAGCGAAGCTATAATTACCATTACAACACAGTAGTAACCTTACCTGTTCTTAAATAGGGGTTTGTAAATCCCGGGTAGCGCCAAATTGTTTTTTAAAACAATTAAACTTATGAAATATTATTTTAAAAGGGTGTTCTCAGCGATGACGGCCGGGGCATTCAAATAATTCCCGCTCGTTCAGCCTCCTGAATCGAGTAGGTAGTTGTTCGAATTGCAACGTGAGCGCTGGTCGTCAAATCTAGCTTTCGTTAACAAACACAAGTAATACAATACACTCCCTATGAAATAAAAACAATGGTTACACTTTGTACTAGTTATTTTAATAGTTGATTGGTAATATTTCAGTATGACAATTATAATTATTCTTGTTGATTAATAAATTTGCACCGACATTAATTTTGAGACGTCTTTCTCTGGGTTTGACGAAATCGATTTTGTAACGAGTTGTTCATTCCAGCATGGCTGCCGTTTAGTTGGTTAACAAATGTACTCGTTCAAATTTGGAGTTCTTTTGATTATAAGAAACGATTCCTTATGGTTACAATAAAAAGTACATTACCTTATATAATTTTGTACTTAAATAATAAGGTGTTTGTTTATAATTGGTTCTGTAGTGTAGTTAAGTGTGTTTATAAAGTTCGTATTATATCAACAGGTTATATTCTAATTTAACAATTTTCAGTGTTTTGTTTTTTCTTATTTAATCTTTGAAAGAGAATATTCGGTTTATAGTGAGAGTAAAATTACTTTTAGAAATATTTAAGGTGAGTTTATTTTTGGAATTTGGGTCATTCAATTATACTTATCAAATCAGGCGACTTGGTATAAACGGTTGTCAGTCAAAATGTATTTGGGCTGCATTAGGCATCAATTTCCAGTAATATTGGGGCTTAGGTATGTCTTGCGTCCTTTTCATGTTGGGTGTAGTCATATTTTCATTTAATTTCCTGGTAGAATGGTCCTTGGCATCAGTTAAATGTTCTGGTCTTTCGTCTGCTTCTTAATGGTTCATAGTTTTGGATTTTATTTACTTTTCTGACATTTTAAATTAAAAATTTGGCCGTGCACAATTTGACTTCTGTTCGGCAAGAGCGTCACTTTACGAGTAAAGGAATCTAACCGAAATTTGGTAACTAACGGTGGTTGCTATAGTTACTAATTAAATCTGATTGGCTTAGGTTGACAAAAAACCATTGTTATCATATTTGAATTCTTTTCAAAATCCTTGCATATCTTCTGATTGCTTTTATTCCTTTATCTTCCTCCCTAAGTATTAATTATTATCACTGTTATTTGTATTTCCTTTCAAAGATTATTTTGATACCCTATAATATTGGGTTATTCTATGTTTTACAATTTTACAATTATTTTAATATTTGCTGATTACATTTCTCTTTTAATTTAAATCCTTATTCTAATATTTTGCTTTAAATATAATTTACAAATTATCCTTTGTTAGTTATTCGCCTTGGATTTGCTATTTTCTTTGTTAATTTGTTACAATTTGTAGTTGTTTGTTTTTGACAGTTAAGCATCTCATAAGTTTAAGTAGCCATTATTGGTTTTTACTTATTTCGTACAAATTACATTTCCTTTTATCTTAATGAGTTTAGTTTTGTTATTATAATTGGTCGTGTTATTTGTTAATGTATTTTGGACCTGTTTTAGCGTTATTAGTATGTTACTATTATTTTATACATCATGGGTTGCTAATTATTTACTAACTGGTTTTCTCGTTTTCTAAGTCATACATTGCTTACTTATTTAATTTGCCAATAGTAACAATGTGGCTATTATTTACTATTTTTGATCACATAAAATACAACATCTAGGCCTATGGTCTGTATTATTCCTCCAGCCATATCCTATTCATAAATTTGCTTAAACAATTATTTGATAACATTTGTTTACAGTTCATTTCATTTTATATTATTTTTTGGGTGATAACCAACATCACACTTTTTGAACTTACTTAATTATCCCTTATAACATGGGTTGTTTATTGATTTGTCTTAACTTATTTTTTAACTAATCTTTACCTTCACTCCATGGTAATACTATCTGTTTCCCCTTTCATGGGATTCTCCCTTTTAATTACAATTGTATTCAATTAACCTTATCAATAATATTCTTTCTTAATTACTACTGTTATCATCACTCTTCAGTGTTCATTTAATCTTAATTAATGGTTTACACTTAATACTATTGTCAGTAACTTTCTTAATTACTAATATTTTTCATTGTTAATCATTTAGTGTTTCTTTTCGATTTATTAAGTGTTTATTTTTTTATATCCTTCCCTATTTTTCACAATACTGACATTCTTTAAAATACATTATTCTTATTTAATCATCACCTTCACTTTTAAATTATTTATTGTTTATTATAATCTACTTAGTGTTTTTTCATTATCACTTTACTTTGGGGTTTTTACACTTCCACTTTTGCACTTCTTAAATGTTTTTGTTTTAAGTGTTTCTAAATGGGTAATCCCTATAATTACTTTCTCACTACCGCACTATCTCCTTCATTACAAATATCATTAATAGTATTAACAAGTTTAAGTCTCTATTGATTTCATCATTACATCTAACTCTAATTTGTGGGTTAGTTTGCTTTTATATTTAACATTCTTTAATTAAGTTTCATTAAATATCATTTACCTTTATCAGTTAATTGATAATAATATTTATTTATTACTTAGGTTATTTATTGGTCTCTTTTTCAACATTACATTGAGTGAATTATTTCTCCTACTTTTATTCTTTATTACTTGTTTGTGTCTTATCATTTGATTTCTTTTTATTTACTTCCCTTTATCTTAGGTTTGTTTCTTTTTCATTTTCCTCCTTCTTCGCTTTCAGTGTATTTGATTAATATCTTGGTTCTCCACCTTCTCCTTTGGTTTTATTTTATTTAGTCGTATTGAGCCATTCAATTTCTTGTTTTGTTTTCTTTTGTTGGGTCAATCACTTTTTATATTTGGTTTTATTCTTGTTTGTTTTTTGTTGTTCCCTTCTTCTTCATTTGCTTTGTTTCTTCCCTTCTTGTTTTGTTTCCTTTTGTTGTATCAATCATTTGGGTTAGGTCATGTCGTCGTTTGTCGTGTCATTGTCTTTTTATTTCCTTTATATTAAACATTTTATTTTATGAACTACTTATTATATTCAGATTCATCTTTTTTTATCCCTGGTATTGGGGTGGCTTATTTGTGTTGTAACTATATATATATATATATTCGCATCTGCAAAAATCTGAGGAATGTTATAATCGGCTGTAAATAATTATTCTGTAACAAAGGCGTAACATGAGTTCGAAATATTGCGTACGTCGATTAAGGCAGCCCCCCCCCCCCGGGTGGTACAGACGCCTGCAAAGAGATAATAACCCGTTTACTTTCGCCGAACGGAAACTTGAAAACGTACATTAGCAGCAGATTACGCGCGCGTGTGTGTCTTGGTAACGTGATATTATCCATTAGCAAATCGCTGTCGGGTATGCTGCTGTGTCCCACATGTGTGTGTGGCTACAGCAGCTCAATCAAACTGACGATGCTTATTAACTCGTAAATATGCTCGTGCCTCTGTCAACGATCCGCCTCGGGGTCAACTAAATTAAAGTACACGTGTTCATACATAATTATGTGCTGTTAACTGTCTTTTATGTTTGTGTCGGTTAAAGCTCTTGCAAACGTGTACGCATGAGCAAAATTTTCATTACATCTTTCTGTTCTTGTTTTACTTGTCACTCTATTTACTTCTATTTCATTTCTTTTCAATTCTTTTACTTATTCTGCTGTTTCTCAAAAGTCTCCAGTATCTTCTTCTTCAGGTTTTTCTTCAGGTGGACTGTATCTGTTGCATACTGCCAGCTCAGAGTCCTAGCTTTACCTAAAGTTCCTCTCCTTCATAGTTTACGGCGTGAGATCATTTTGGTTAGCCTTCTTCTTGTTCTGATAGTTCCTATCCGTTTTGGATGTTGGATATCATACGGGATATTTTAACTTTCTGTACCGCTGTATGGAATGTAAGTTGTATTAATGCCAAACCAGGTCCTTAAATTTTTCACACATGAGATTCTCGATCGTCCAACATCTCTATTTCCAAGTACTTTAGTTAGGCTAATCTGTTGTTATACATACTAAAAAAAGATCATCTCCGTTTTCACTTTGTTCATTTATTTTTTATTAACTAAAAACAAATGTATATCATTTAACATTCTCGTTAACCGGGTCATTCCTTATACTAGTATGACATTTTTCCTTTTCGTTTTTCGCCTTTACTCTCGGGTATTTGTTGCGTATTGGCTACGTTCTAATTTATATGTTGCTTTTTATATCTTCTACATTCAATTTTCATAGACACATGTCCATTGCAGTATGGATATGTGTATATGTCTATTTTATACATGACATTTTTACTGCTCATTCTATTTGTTATATATATTTAGTTTTGTATGGTTGTTTAAGTAAGAAATCCATGATATTTTATTGTTATATATGCTGGTATTTTTTCAATAACAGTACTAACATAAATTTAAATCTTTTGAGTAAGTAACCGTTAGCATCGATATGTATGTGTTCTGTAAAAATTTGTTTAATTTATTTTATTTATCGTTCCTTTTTACCTAAATCTTAATATTTTGTTTAGCGCTTACGTATCCCCATTAAATTGTTAATGTCATTTTCCTTGTTTTGATAAAAATTAAGGTTTATATCCACTTTGTAAATACACAAAGAGAATTTTTCCCTCTATGATGTTGTGGTCATACGGGAAGAAACACAACTGGCACCTTCTCAATTTTGATTTATCGGTATAAATTTACTTTTTTTTTGTATTGCCCATCTGAGGACCACATGGCAATTTCATTCCTTTTATTCCTTGTTCTTTTATTTCCTCTAATATTATTTCATCTTTTCACTGTGTCACTTCTTACTGTCTTAAGTCCACTTTGAACCTGCGTTTTTCTCTCTTCTAATTTGGACTCTTTCCAGTTTTACCACTTTTGCCTGAAAAACTTCCCTTTCAATTACTTCTTCTGTGTTTATATTATTTTTTTCTAAATACTTTTGGACTTCTTTAATCCAAATTGATGTAGACTTCTTTCCTCACAGATATTTGAAGATAAATTTACATTTTATTCTTTTCTAAATAAAAAAGAGTCTGTAAATAGATCTCAATAACTAAATGTCGCTGTGTTGAATCATTAGATTGTTTGTTTATTGAAGTGTTCTATGTGCTACCATTTCTGCTCTATTCATCCACGTGTTCATGATATTAATAGTATTTACAACAATTAAAAAGAAAGTGAAATAAATTACAAGTTTATTACAAATTCTTATTTCTAAAAACCTTTAGTTTATTACAATGTTTATCACATGTACGTAATCATAACTCTTTAAGTACCCTGATTCCGTGTTACTGACATTCTTAGCTTTTTGACATACTTGAAGTCTACTTTCTGCGTAAACGGTTAACGTTATTTAGAATTTTAGGAAAGAGAAAAACAGTTTTTCCTGACACCTGTCACGCACCGGGGTTGCAACAAAATATGAAACGTAGGCTGAATGTAGGAGTTAACACAAAATTATGAAAATACTTTTAAAAGGGAAACACCTTTAGTGGGAGTAAACAAAATTGACTTTGTTACTCACATAGCGGCGGAGGCTGGAAGTATCTTTAACATATTATTAACCTGATTATTTCAAAGTAAAGCACTCGTTAACTTGTCACCATTAAATTTGCTTTAAACCATTTTTGACACTAATATACTATAAATATAATAATATCACAATGATAACAATACGATAATTACAGTATATTTTTATCTTGGCAAGAAATTCCCGTCAAAGAATATCATAATTATTTACTGGCAACGTAATTTTATAGTGAACCCAAATTATACATGCCGGAAGTATCTACCATCCACCTCAATAATGAATTGAATTATTCTTTAAATTGTCTTGCTCTCATAATTAGAGCCTTGTGATTGCTTTTGCTGCCGCAGTGGCATTTAACGTATTCTTCGAGCATTAATGTCATGTTACATTGTAATATACTTGCATTGCCACATACAAGTATATTTCTATTTACTACAAAGCATATATAATTTGAACAAACTGAAAAATTGTCAAGCCAATACTAATGTAAGTTAGTCATAGAGAAATAAATACTCAGCATACGCGATATCAATATCACATCCGCCAAACAAACTGCATTACTAAAACTGTGTCATAATCATTTTTATGATCATCATCTTCAGAATCTATATTGTCATCATAACTGTCATAATATTCACTACCGCCACTGACACAACCGCCAGCCTCATCATCGTGGACGTCGTTGTTATCATCATATTACAAGTATCATTATTAAGACAATTGTCTTCATTATTTTTATAAACATCACAATCGCCAGCATTATTATGACGATCCTCGTCATTATAATTACTATCATCAACATTGTCGTCGTCGCCACCATTATTATAAAATTGTCACATCATTGCCATTATCATTATTGTCATCATTAAGATCACCACCACCCCCACAAATCTTACCACCACAACAGGCACCATGATCATCATCATCATCATCATCATCATCATCATCATTGACACTTGTCTCTGCAATGCTGAATCAACACATCCCAGAATATTTTCTACTGACATCTGTTTTGAACTATTTCATACCAATCCACTATGAAACCCTACCTACGCCAATAATAATACATTCTACAACAAGTTTTTAACGTGTTATTACTACTGGCTAGCAAATCAAGGTGAAAAGACTAAGGAATGGGCCATTCAGGCAAATAATGGAATTCAGACAATAGGTAGATACCTGATTAAATTATCCTTCATGCAACTTCAATCGATAGGTACGACGCGTTTCGGGCTCACAGTCTTATCTTCAGGTGAAAATCACTCGAGGTTAGCTCGTCTTTTACTGAGGACACTTTTATTTTCTCGACGATGCGCATCGTGTTCTTGGGCGATATGTGTGTATAATGAATTCAGTGTTTTTATGTACGTGTTAATTGTTTTATACTAACGAGCTCACCTCGAGTGATTTTCACCTGACTTTGGGACTGTGAGCCCGAAACGAGTCGTACCTAACGATTGAAGTTGCATGAAGGATAATATAATCAGTTATCTGCCTATTATCTAAATAATTATTGAATCTTGGAGACCACACACAATGAATAAAAATAATTGAAGTGAAACACAAAGCTGTGGAACTGATATGTAATTATAGTTAGATGTGGTACGGGATTCTCAGAAGAACGTGAGAAGGTAGAAGAACCAAACCAGTGACAGAATAGGAGCTAGAGTGAAAGAGGAGGTGGGGGAAGCCCATGAAAAAATGGATGACTGTTCACAGATGAGTATAGACTGGTACGACGTTCTGCTAGAAAATGGTGAAGATAGAGATAAATGCAGAACCATGATCAAAGTGGAGTGGCCGGGCATACTGAGAAATCCCTTGCACATGTTTAATATAATATAATAGGTTTATTACAAACACATACAACACTACTACAGTAAAATTTCCAATTAACGCTTTCAAGCTTCACAGGTCATTGCCAAATCGGAAACATACCCGGTAGGTACATTTTCGATCTGATGATGAGCTGTGAAGCTTGAAAGCACTAATCGGCAATTTTATCTATAGTGGTGTGCATCAGTGTTATTTCTGTTTGTGACTATAACAACTAACACAACTTATTAATTAAATATTATGATAACATGCGTAATCAAGAAAAGGTAAAGGACTACAACAATAAGGTAAGTAAAATCTTTAAATATCTAAATTTAAAAGTCAAATTAAAAAATTTTCATGTAAAATGCAGGGTATATTCTCCACGATCATGGAAGAAACACAGATACACGGTAGGTACAAAATATTATGAGTACTCTCGACAGAATCGACCAGTATCGGCTGGATTGGTGGGAACATCTTTGCCAAATGGATGACTGCCGCATTCACAAAACAACTATGTAACTATAATCCGAGGGGTCGGAGAGGTGTGGGACGTCCGAGTAAGCGCTGGAGTGACCAGCTCTAATTTTTGCCTATTTGAGACAGAAATAAACCATCCTTGGTTTAATCCGGAAAATGATGATGACGATAATGTTAAGAAAATACGAAATTTTTGATCTGATGGTCGGCTTGAAAGTGTGTAGCTTGAAAGCGCTAGGGAATATTCATTATGATCGTGTGCAAAAATGTTATTTCTGTTTGGGTTTATAACCACTAACACAATTTTATTAATTAAATAAACAGGTTTATTGTGTTGAATATGTACTTTATTTAATTGGTCTTTGTAGTGTGTTGGTAAGAGAAACCCTCAGCATTGATGACATCGTTTAATGAACTACAAATATGTTACAAAATGTTGCCGTTACGGCCTTCCGGTCTCTTGGATTTTAACCCAGCCACTGGCTGTCTTGAGCCATATTGACGTCATTTATTACTTGGTCTTCTTCACTTTCCGCTAGATATGAAGCCAGAGAAACCATCTGAACCCACTGGATCTAGTCATCAATGAGAATGCACAAGTTTCGGCGTCTTGCCTTACTGAATACATCCGACACATTTTAGGGTTCCCTTTTCTTTTGTTGTCAAACAGCACCTAGTGAAAGCTTTTCTTTACAAGTCATTCTTCATCTATACACTTTTACCCCCTCTGTATTTTTGTGTCCAGACCTGGTGCACACCACTACACGAGATGCGGCATGAAGTGCTACAATATTGTGTTCATTAATGACATACTCATACTGTGATATTTGGAAACGATTTTTGATTTTTTAAAGACTTCTCCAGAAGGATTGGTGTTTTTATATTACCTGAGGATGAAGATTTATCCTTGAAACGCGTAGTTTTTGAAAGATTTAAAGAAGTCACAAAACGGTGAGTAACCGAGTAAAATATTATGATTAAAACCATTTACATATTAAAAATAAAAGCCATGTTTAAAAAAATGTGTAATCTATCTGAGACAGTTGACAGACGGGTAACTTCTAAACCAAACTTGTTATAGGTCTACAGCGTTAACGCTGATAGTTCACACAACACCGTGTTGAGATAAATGTCGTGTTTCAGGATATCCGGAACAAAAAATGCGTCACGTTTTCAATTTTCACGCTAAGCCTTCACTTTGTTCTGACACAAACATAGGCGTGATTCATTACATTTACGCTGCTCTTTTAGAGCGTCAGTTTTTGTATTTTGTATAAAACAAACCTTAATAAACTACGTATCTTTATTAAAAGGCTCGGTAGATCTCTTATTTACAATAATACGAATAGAAAAGGTATTTTCGCCCGTCGACGTGCGCGGTCGAAACTTTTAATAAGAAAAGTTTTTTCTGTTATGAAAGCACGTCTTATTTATAATATATGATTTTTTTTTTAAATAAACAAGTGAAAAAACTCGTTTGACGTTCTACAAAATGATAGTGTCCCTCGAAATTCCCTATGGATCTGACAATTAGACTTTAACGAAATCCTTGGCCACTAGTATTCATGGGGCCGAAATAAGATTATCAGGCAGGTGGCAGAATATTCTTTACAAGCTTGAAGAAGAAGTTCAATAAGTGACACCAACTAATTATTACGAGTATTGTTACGTCATGCGGAAAAAGTGTTACACCATTACAAATCGTTCTACGTGTTTCTCGGATGTTCCAGTGGAATCCGGCTGTAATGTCGTATTCGTACTGGTTCTCAACATGCGTTAGCGAGACTTTTCTAGACTTCGCCAGACGCGCGCACTGTGTCAAGGCCGCAATCAATTAAGTTCTATTTTATCACTGATGCGTAGTATGGATGTTTCTGGAATTTCAGCGGGGTATAAATATAGGCATTCAGCGACGCTTAGTTTAGTTATTGTCGGGGGGATTTATACAGTGTGGTTCGAAGTAATGTGGCGAAGTGTTATGCGTTTTATAATTCTCAGTTATTTTCTCTATGTTAGCAGTCTTGATAACAACTTTGCCGAATTTTGTTGCTTCTCTGCTATATACACTTTTCCCTCGAACGAGGCCTTTCGGTTTCGCAACCGCTATCAAATTCTGCCTACAACCTAGGAAGTTGTAGGAAGAATTTGATAATGGTTGCGAAACCGAAAGGCCTCGTTCGAGGGAAAAGTGTATATAGCAGAGAAGCAACAAAATTAGACAAAGTTGTTTTATAATTGTGCGGGACAATTGTAAAGTAATTGTGTTTTATATTATTTGACATTATTATTGCATGTGAACAATTTTTATTTGATTTTTTTTTATAAGAGAGTATCTTGTTGATTACAAACTGTTTAATTGTGATCATTAAGGCTGGTTATTAGTGCCTTACTTGGTGTCTGGTATTTTGTTTTCCACTGTACCATACAATGATCACTAGACCGTCGTAACAGAATATTCGATTAGATTGTCTAATACAGGCTAAAGTTGTTAGACAACTTGACCGAATGGATGACCATCTCATCCCCAAACAACTATTCAATTACATTCTGAGGGGGGGGGAATGGTGTGGGACGTCCGAAGAACCGTTAAAATGTTCAGCTCTTGTCTATCATCTTGAGACCGCAAGAAATCATTTTTTTATTATCTGTAAAAGTTGATGAGATGATGTTCATTGTTAAGATGTTTCTTTATGACTGAGGACACCGTAGCACTTAACGTACTGTCAGTTGCTTTGTATCGATGAAAAGTAATTATTCAGGAATTATTCATCATAATCATCATCTTCAAGAATCAAGCCAAGGATCGTTTGTTAAGTTCTCAAATATGCAAACTTTAGAGCTGGTCACTCCAGCGTTTCCTCGGACGTCCCACACTTCTCCGTCCCCTCGGCTTATAGTTCCATAGTTGTTTGGGGATGCGGTAGTCATCCGTTAGGCAAAGATTTTCCCACCAATTCAGCCAATACTGGGCGGTTCTCTCGAGTGTACTCATAAAACTCAGTTCCCGCCATAAATCTGTGTTTCTTCTATGATCATGGAGACTATACCCTGCCACGTGCCTGAGAAATCTCATTTTAGCCTGTTGGATGCGACTAGCCTGGCCTTTCGTTAAAGTCCAATTCTCGACCCACAAAACGTATGGGAAGAGCCATCGCCGTGTAGAAATTTAGGCGTATTCTTTCACTTGATGACTCAAGGGTTCGCCTGATGGTCCCGCACATAAGGTTGAACTTATGCAACTTATTCACAACGCCGTTGCTTGCATTGAAAGACACAATGTAGCCCAGTTATTCAAAATCGCTAACTTGTTCCAGGACAGTACCAACTATAACAATTTTTGCCCCTACGGGATCAGTTCCACGAAAAGCCATCACCTTGGTCTTAAGTGTGTATATTTGCAATCCAATTATATAATGTGTATATTTGTAGATTCGATTAGTCAAATGTATACCCATCTGCCATCTAATTTCAGATTCCGGCAGAATAGCCTGATCGTTCAGAGATTATTGCTGCTCCAAAATAAAAAATAAATGCGTGTAGGTAGAAAGCATTGCACAATTTCAAAATCTGTAAAGGTCAAAGATAATTCAGTGATATAAGCACGTGAGCAGGGATTATATTTTAAAAGAGATTGTCAAATGACTGCCTTAAGAGGAGGAGATTTAGCAGAAATGTTATAGATTAAATTATCATTAAAGCTATGTGACTGATGAGAGAAAGGCTCACGGGATCTAATTCTTAGTTACACCGAAAATGCTATGATCTTTGATCTACATGGGAGCTTGGAGCAACAAGTAAATAGATAAGTGTTTTAGGCACGCTTAGTGTCTGGTAAGCCTTGGTGAGTCATGCAAGGAGTGAGTGGTCATAAAAAGCATCAAATTGTTATGTAAATTGTTAAAATTACTTTGTGTATCCCGTTCCCTTTCTTGCAGCTTTTATTTTTAATATTTACAACGTGTTTTAAGACTTATAATCTTATCATCAGGAGACAAAATATGTTCAATCACATGAAGTAACACATTTAATAAACGTCACAAACATGCCGTTATTTATGCGTCTTCCAACCAGCGTCAACTCTCAATGCGCATCGCTACGGATCTCGTGAGTGATTAACGATTCTAGACCATACTGTGCCCGCACTTATATATCATATTGTTCTAACACGCGTATAGCTGTATCATAACGTATAGCTAGTTGGATTTGAAAGAAAATTTTTCATTCAGAAGCTGATCACCCGTGGAGGCTTGGAGGATCTGTAAATTTCAAACTCTTCATTGCGTCCAAAGAGTTTGCTCTTTTTGCAGAAATGCAATGGTTTGAAACTGTTTTGAAAATTTGAATAATTATGGTTATAATCGATGACATGTAAAGCAAAGTTCGATTTAATGTCCCTAATGTGACCCTTAGGCAGATGATCCTTGTACCTATTTTCGGCCTGTCTGTCAAATATAAAAACTATTACAGTCTTCGCACTCTATTATATACACCCCTGAAGAGCTTTTGCTGGTCTACTAGGCCTCGGTCTCAAAGCTTTTAGAATGCAGTTATTCGTTTTAAAAGAAACTGCGTACGCATACTTTTTAAAAACGTTATTTATAGCACTGGGTAAAAGATTAGTATATTCTGTTGATATGTATTTCTGATCCCTATTGCGTGTTTCATTCTTATTTCTGTGCAGGTTCTTTCTTCGTTATGTTACTAATCTATCTATAATCGTGATACTGTAATCGTCGGTCATCGCGATGTACTGTCTAGTGTTTAGCACCACTTTATTGAGAAAAGAAATTAAGACACCGTCACCTTTAAAAGTATCGTAACACCATCTCAGTATGTAGTTTTAACGTGAACATAGAAACAATACATTCGTCTTATCTAAACCAATGAAAGGTTTAGGCTGTCAATAAAGCTAATTGTAACCGATTCACATCTATTAACAACGAATAAATATATATTCGTTGGTCTTGAGCGCACGAGGTCATGCAAACGTGAGGTTATCTGTTTTTGTCACACAGTTTGGAGAAGAGAGTGACGAACAATGTAAGTAAACGACGAAGGTATTCAGTCTTCAGATGAAAAGGTTCGGAATAGTAATAACAACTTAATAATAGATGTAAATTTCAGAAGACATCTAATATACATATTTTTCCAGCAAATGAGCGTATTGAATTACGTTGAAATAACTTAATAATAATAAATTTTGTCTGTCACAAAGAATCGTTGACAGTAACACGAATTTCTAACAACTAACAAAACTAAATTGAATATTCTTCTCTCAGGATGAGACGCCGCGTATAAATATCTTTGACGGAGAGAGAGAGAGAGATAGACATTCTTTGTATTTGAACAATAGATTTCTTCGACGACATCTATATTTCATTCAAATATAAATTATTATTTGCTTTAGGAAAATCTGTCTTACATCTGTGTCGATAGATTTTGCTAGACAGAATCATACGTTGTCATGGAGACGCGTGAAGCAAAATAAAACGTTCGACGACAACTAGGATGAGAGTAATTTCTGGCGATTAAGGAAAAAACAATTAGAGTAGTTGAAACAATATTAGAGTCTTTATTATGAAAGCAAAGGAAAATCAACCATATTTTTAGAAACAAGGTACATCAAGATACAAAACTGGACTTTTCTATACTGTTAATGACAGTCTTTGTACTGCTCTAATGGAAACCAACAAAGAAAAAAATACAGTACAGACCTTACGAAGAGTTAAAAGCTGTTTTAAATTTTACCGTATAAAAATTGAGGCCAAAAGAGAAGAGTCACAGGTTTCTATTTGAATTAAAAATTAGAAGATTACAAACTAATGTAGAATGAACACTTAGAAAGAAAGTCAGATTCCAGACTGGCTTAACAAGTCTGAAAATAAAACCTATAGAGCACAGTGTGTGGGTAGACCCAGGAAGAGATGGCTGAAGGATCATTGAAGGCAGAACAGCCAGGACCTTGTCTGCGCCGTGTTGTGAAGATGATAATGTTGAAGAAACATGAGGAGCGTAATAGAGTAATGGAAAACAGCTGAGACGCTTTGCAGATGTAGTGAAAAGTGGACGAGAAGTAACTGCTCAAATAGAAATAGAAATCTAAACTGAATAACAGAAGTCAGTGCCAATGAAACATAGAACAGGAATATGATTCTTAACATATTATTGGCTAACATGGGGCAAAAGCAATACTTGATTTTACGAACTAATATATAGATTGTATTTTGTATGGTTTCTTCCGGTATGGACCGCGTCAAAAATGACTTCTATGACAACGTAAAATGAGTGAAACGTTGCCATACAAGACTGTTTTGATGCGGTCCGTACCGGAAAAAGACTTCAAAAACATATTGGACACCGGCCGCAGAAGCCTACGTGACAATATAGAATATAGGTGTAGGAGTAGTTTCGTTTCATTTCCGTTTCTTTTGGATACAGTCGGGTAGGCCGGCCGCGCACTGGAGCGACATTTTGTTTCGCGACAACACTTTGTTTTGGGGCATCGTGTCGCAAAGCATCGCGGATGACTCTACTGCCATTAGGATATATAAAGCGCCATACACTGGCTGCGACATTGTCTAGAGGCTCCTCGTAATCAAAGATGAAGCTCCTTCAATTTATGTCTCTCAACAATACAGCTTGCGGCGTTTTGAATGGCGCATGCGTTGGATTCTAACCACTAAAGGCAGGGAGTTTATATTACACTTACTTAGTCCTACCAGAAAAGTACGTGCATAGTCCTTTAGTTTGATTCTCGCATTTCGTTGTGCATTTATTACTATTATTAATTGCAACAGTATTGACTATAAAATGGAAACAAGTGTAGGTGTAGTTAAAACTGATATAAATTTAAAACAATGCCGGTCTCGAACCCACGAACCACACACATTTACAGCTCAAAAACAGACGGGGAATTGTTTTGTCTTGAGCCTGTCTCAAACCTGTCTCCATTGAAACGACGATTTGCAACACGAAGCGTCAAAACGGTTCTGTCGCAAAACAAATTGTCTCTCCAGTGTGATGCCAGCCTTAGTCAGGTATGATGCCCAACACACGTACAAGCAAAACCACTAAAGACAGCTTAATTCAACCGTCCACGTTGTGATAGCATATATTAAGTACAAACGGAAGTGTTGAAATTATTATCAGCCTGGCTGTTAGGCCGTGGTCTACAATTGCTGTTAGTAACAAGCGTTTCGGCCCATCATCGGAAGCCATCATCACTGGTCTACATTGGGCTTATTAGGAACTTGTATATAGACGGCAGTGCTGTGTAAGTTGTACCACGGTTACCGAGACAACTGTCCAGTTATCTCAGTACTTGTCAGCGGAAAGAGCTATGGGTTCTTGATTTCTGTTACATAATTACTTTCATTATATTATAGTCTCTAAGCCAGATGTATAAGTATTTAATTTTAATATGATTTTGAATGTCCATCACTACTTTTTTCACAGCACTTAATAAATATTATTTAATGGTACTTTAACTTGTGAACTTCTTGAATATCAACAAGTAAGTTTCACAAATGAAAGTACCATTAAATAATAATTATTAATTTTAATATTTGTAAACACTTGGTTACTCACCGTATTGTGACTTCTTTAAAACTTTCAGTAACTACACGTTTCAAGGATAAATCCTCAACATCAGTTTATATAAAAACACCAATCCTTCTGAAAATGCTTAGTAGTAATCGATCGTGTGTTCGCGACGCGGCGTTAAGTGCTACAATAATGTGTTCTTAGATGACATACATACCGTGATGTTGGCAAAAGTTTTTGATTTTTTTAACGACTTCCCCAGAAGGATTGGTGTTATTATATAAACTTATGATGAGGATTTATCCTTGAAACGCTTTGTTATTGAAAGTTTTAAAAAGTCACAAGACGATGAGTAACTAAGTATCTACAAATATTACAATTAAATACATACTTACTGTTTTACACAAAAATATTAACAACTCTCTACTTACCTTCTGCAAATATTGTTTCACGCCACAAGGTATAATGATCTGAAACAAAAGAGAACGTAAAACTATACGCTTGCAAGCGATGCAATAGGCTCAGGTTTTTTCTAAAAAAAAAAATAATAATAATATGTAGATAGAACTGAGACAGACACAGAGCGGTTTAATGGGAAGTTGTAATTTAACAAGTTTAAACATGGTTAAACATGGCCGTATATATGGTCTAGACATCAATGTTAATAAAACAAAGCTAATGATCGTAACTACGAACAAGTCAATGTTGCAGTTATTAGAAAGATGAAGGAAGACAGGGAAGTTATTAACACAGTGAAGATAAGAAAGGTTCAGTATCTGAGACATCTCATGAGAAATGAACAGATTTTACTTACTGCAGTACATACTACAGAGAAAAGTACTTGGAAGGAGAGGAGATGGGCGACCGAGAATACCATGGCTGTGAAATTTAAGGACCTGGTTTGGCATGAATAAAACTGACTTATTTGTGCAGCAGTGCAGAAAGTTACAATAGTCTGTATGGTTTCCAACATCCGAAACGGATAGGAACTATCAGAGGAAAAAGATATTTTTAAAGTATGCTATTTTTTTCTGCGTTGTATTTGGTAAACGTGAGAATGAAGTTCACAAAGAGAAGACAGCTCCAAGTAGGTAGAGATGACAGAGAATTCAGTTCTTTCGAAAGTTCTTCCCCTCCACAAATAAGACAGAAATTTATACGCCCTGCGGAATCAGTGTACAATATAATCAAGTGTACAGTTAAACAAGGAATTCATCTTGCAATTGAACGGTCTTCACCTAACCGTCTTTCACTGCTGACAGTTATATTTACCCAATTTGTGTTCTCAAGCCTGTCTCACAAGATTACTCTGCGAACTACCTAAAAGCTTCTGCGGTTAACTGTTACTTTGTCAAAGCATTAGTCAGTCATTCAGTACGTAAGTAGGCCGCCTCAAGCCCCCTTTGATCCTGTCTCGCAGTAACAAACTCAGCTCTACGTAATGTAATTCTCCCAAGTATTTATTTACACAGTGAGGAGGGTGCATTAAGTAAGACTGTTTAGCCTAATCGTTTTGGAGCACATTTTGTGATAGTCCATTAATATCTTTCGTATTTAGTTTGTCATGGGTATCTTCAACAACTGATCAAGTGCTCTTGGTATATTTGTTAACCTGCAATTAACAACCAGTTACCAAAGAATAACGTACTTACACATAACTTACTAGTTAAAAATATACTTGCTACTAATATTTAATCATATACTTTTATGTACATACATTTATTTTAAAATGTATTCTCATGTAAACACAGACAAATAAACACACACATATATAATGTTTTATTTTACATTTATTTATAATTTTTGAAGACGAAAACTCGTATGTAAAAAGAGAAACGTATAATTGAAATGTTTCTACCAACTCAATTTAAAGTAATAATAAACTCAAAAATGTATATGATATTGTTACGACATCACAGAACAATCTACGCTTTTATCGAATGTTCCAGATGAAGCTGTTTGGTGTACGTGATTCTCGACGCATTTACGAGATTTTCTGGAAGCCGCCAGCCACCAGCCGCCAGCCGCCAGCCGCCAGCCGCCAGCCGCGAGGACTGTGTCAAGGCCGTAATTAATTACGTCGTACGCACTGGCGCTAACGCATATTTTGGAATATTCTGGCCTGTGAGCGTTGAAAGCATCAGGGCCTTAGTTTTCATTTATAGCTGCGATATGTTACGCGCGGTTCGAGTTATTATCTGGCGATATTACTGTGTGCGTTCAAGTGGTTATTAGTGAAGTTCTGTGTTTTATAATCGGGCGGTATATTGTAATAAAATTGTGTTTTAATATTAGTTGACATTTTGTTGCGTGTGAACAATTTTTATCTAATTTGCTGTAAGAGACTGTGTTGTTAATTACGAACTGTCTAACTGTGAAAATTAAAGCTGGTGATTAGTGACTTAATTGGTGTCTTGTATTTTGTTTTCCACTGTACCTACGACGATCAAGTAGACCGTCGTAACAGTGGTGTCAGAACTGGGATAGAACCGTTAACAGTCGAAACAGTGTACACTTTGTACAAAATGAGTGATTCGTAATTAATCGGAAAACAATGGATGCCAGTCAGATGATGGAAAATTTCCAGACGCTGTTGTTTTAGACAGAGGAACGACGACGACAGGATTCAGAGTTAACGGAATAAAGACAGAAAACCCTCCTGCTGGAAGAAGAGGAAAGACGCAGACAGGAGACGGAAGACGCAGAAAGACGACAGGACGAAAAACGCAGGCAGGAAAGAGAAGAGGCTGAGGAACGTCAAAAAGCACTAATGCTAGAGACAGAGGAATGAAGACGACAGAAAGCAGAGGAACAGAAGCGTGAAACAGAAAACATCAAAGCATTAATACAGGAGCACAAACAGATGCAAAAATATAGTACTCCAGAATTGGGTCTCCTAGGAGGTGAGTTTAATAAAAAAGTTACTAAAATATCTGAGGTACAAGAATCAATTACATTAAAAATAGCTGACGTAGAAAAATCTGTCTCGAGTGTTGAAGAATCGATGTCTACAAAAATATCTGTCATAGAAGAATCGATGTCTACAAAAATGTCTGTCATAGAAAAATCCGTGCAAATAAAATATCTGCAGTAGAAAACTCAATTTAAAACGTAAGAGAACAAATTAAAAGTGAAGTTGAGGAGTGGCTGAAGATACAATCAAAACAACTTTGTGAACAGACTGTACCAATGAAAAAGACAGAAAAAGATGCAGAAAATAAGTTAATAGAGAAAGTCACTTTCCCTGCAGTAGGGACAGTTCTTGTCAAAGTTCCAACCTTTGACGGAAGCAGTCACTGGGCAACGTACCTCCGCCAATTTGAAGCTATTGCATGCGAAAATAATTGGACGGAGAAAGACAAGGCATGTTCACTCGTTCTGTCATTAAAAGGACCTGCGGCAGAACTAGTACAGAAAGTGCCACCTGACAGCCAAAACACTTATGCCGAGTTGATAAAAGCCCTAGAATTACGCTACGGTGATAAACGTTTGCATGATGTGTAATACGCTCAGTTGAGAACAAGACGACAACGCTCCTGGGAGAGTCTTCTAGAGTTTGAATCAAGTATCGACAGACTGATTAGATTGGTCTATCCTGAAGCACCAGAAGATTTTCGAATAAGGTTTGCTGTGCAGACATTTATTGATGGCATCGGAGATTGTGAACTTCAGAAAGTGTTACGAATGGCGAGGCACCGAAATAGCTCAGAAGCTCTTGTTCACGCCCTAGAGTTTGATGCTGCTAAGTCAGCGTCCCGCTACATTAATAGGTTTGTGCCATCACAATGCAGATCCCTGTATCACATTGCCGTTACGATGGTTTCAGGAAAACAGTGTTGTCCGACAAATAGTTCAGAAGTTCAAGAGAGTCGCAACGATTTGAACGATGAGATAAAGACAGAAGACCGAAATGTTACAACTGTGGAAAAAGTGGTCATCTATAGGTAGACTGTGTGGAGAAGAAGATACCGAGAGAAGAGAGTGATCGCACCAATTGGAGAAGTAAAGCTCCAGAACAGCACACAGCTTCCACGCTACATAAGAGCACTGAAAACTTGATTTTTAATAGATTTGCGGAAGGTAAACCGACATCATTTACAGTTGACACGTGCGCAACAGTGTCCATTTTGCGCCCTGACTTAGTCAGCAACTGCCAGCCTCTAATTAGCTCTTGTACAATACAGAATGTGCCTGAAAGACAGGTCAAGATGCTAGGAAAGGTAGACGTACGTGTAGGCCTGGGTCTTCTCGGGTTTAGCCACCAAATGCTCGTTGCAGAGGAACCCTCCCTATTGCAAGCAGAAATGGAGGAAGAACTAGCACAGGAAGTTCAAATAAGCGTAATGACAAAAGAAGTGATCGGAAAGCCAAGTATGAGTGTCGAGGCAAGACTCCTGAGATGTTAGAAGCACCCGGCGGAAAAGTTGCTGAAGATGAAGTTACGCATGTTTTCTATTACATTATTTGAAAATTAAAAAATAAAGCTTTCGGAAAAAATATATATACATAAAAACATACATATGTAGAGAAATTTAGATATATTAAATACACACATATGTATATATGTATGTGTTACATGAAGAGAATCAACATTAGTCGCTTGTGTATTAATATTTTTTATTACTAAGAGTATATTAGTTACTTGTAAATTTGTTAACAAAAATAAATATGATATGCTAGTTCTGGAGCTTTCACGGCCGGAATCAAAAGTGTTGAAATCATTACTATGAATCGTGCTGCTACGCCGTGGTGTACTGTTGTCAAACGTTTCGGCCCCAACAGTGGAGACCATTGGCACCAATCCACCTCGGAGACTATGTGTTTTGCCCGAGAACGCCCGCTTGTATAATATTTTGTACCAGTACGATTCAACCTGTAAAGGAACATCAATAATTCAACATAAAGTGCTATCTGATTGGCTTGGGAGCACAGCATGCCCGATTTTATTCAACAGAAATACCCTTCGATTCATTGCTACGGAACTACGTTTGAAGATTTCTACGGACTCCATGTGCAGCCGAGAGTAGTAGGCACTCTCCGAGGACAAGATCGTGGTATCCTCAAAGAGAACGCGATGGTCAGCGTTGAAGAGTGTATGCTTGGCCATCGCAGACTTCTCCGGCTGCCTCAAGCGACAAACAGCAGCTGTGTTCACCAACGCGGGTGCGGATAATGCAGTTATCGATAATAAAGTGTCGAAACCTCAAAAGGAATAACAAAAGTTATATCTAGTTAATGTCCAAACCTTACAAGATATTTTGCCACTAGAACTTCTTTCACTAGAATATTTGTATTGGCACAAAACTATATTTTTGTTAAGCAATTTGTAATCCAGACTGTACCATTGTTTGTTGTTCATTTAATAATATTTAATCTAAAATTGTTATTTTGTATCTGTTTATAGGAAATTAATTATTATAAATATAAAATAAACAGAACGTTATCGATTTCTGTTCCGTTATAAGGAGTAGCTACAAAAACATATAAAGTGAGTAAACCTTAATTGAATGTTGCAAAAATTAAATCAACTATTTTGGCTAAAAAACGTATTAATTTTGTCAAATGTGTAACATCACAGTGATTTTAGCAATAGCATTTTCAAAGGTCTCACTTTTTGTATTCTTTTTATGGTTACGATCTTTGCATGAAACGTGTGAAAACTATGAGGTTTCATATTCAATCATAAAACACAACAGCTGCCTAGAAGAACTCTTGGAACAATTTACAATTTCTGTCATCAGCTAGGCAAACATCTGCTCCTGTTACCAGCCGAGAGCTCGCCGCGAACACCTGGCGGGCACGTGGACGAGTTCACAGCGAGACAATCAGGGATCACTCTGAGAGGTTCATGGCAACTCTGAGAGGTTCATGGCACAGCAACCTGTCAGGGAATAAAAAGAAGACAGCTAGAATTTTTAGCGCACTCTTAGATCGGACGACGAGGAGCCAGCCTGAAGGAACAGGAAGAAGAGAAGAATGGACTTTCTTTGCTTTCTTGCACTGTAAAGAACCAGCGATGGACATCGACTGGGACGTCAGCGGGCTCGACATACCGATGGAGGACTGCAGTACGGCACGAACAGCGCGGCTCGAGCGGAACATAGATAGCAGTTAGCGTTCTCGCCCCTGTAACGAGTTACAAGATAACGAAGAGATCAAATCCTGTAAGACTTACAAATATCTAAGAATTGTCAGAGAATGAGTTAAACACAAGGAAGTAATTATAAAAATAATTGGTCAAGGACGGACAGTAGTTCGGAAGTTAAATGGAATATGGTTCTACAAAGAAACATAAACAAAATAGATCTACAATGTTATCGTTAAATCTGATATTATGAGACTATGGATCATAATAGACGTACTGAGAAAATCGTGTAGAATATCTAAACTAAGTAGAGTCCGAATCAAGAGGATTACGGTAACGATAAAGGTGTTACACACACTAAAACACTATTTTGGATGAGGCTGAAACAATATATATATATAAACTGGTTTCAATATTTATACAGAATGGGCATCAAACATTGGAACAGATGATCTTTCATCGGGTACCTAGAGGCTGAAAGAAAAGGGGATGTCCTCTTTGGTCGTGGGTTGAAAACATTCAACAGGCGCTAAGGGAGAGCAGTTTAACTGCAGACCTGTGCAATAATAGAGAGCAAAAGAGGAAAAGTTTGAAAAGTTAGAGTACAAGTACAGACCCTTTAAACTCATTAAATCCTTAAATTCGTAGTGACCGTCAATCAATGTTTTTTCCGGTTAAGGGTTTGTGAAGATCGGTAAAAAACAACACAAATTTAAGATTATTAGTGTCGACGTTTCGACAACGTTTATTGTCATTATCAGGACTTGCGTATGAGTACAAAAGAAATGGCAAACACAACGGAAAATTGTTTGAGTGAACGTGCTTGTATAAGGGAGTGCGTGTGCGCGTGAGTATGTGTGTATCCTTGTACATGTGAAGGAGTTGGGATAGTTTGTTTTACATCATCAAATGTTTTCTTTAAAGACAACTAGAAAATTATAATATCACGAAACTTAATTTATACAATATTACAATTTAAATTACTCATAATATAATTTTATTTGTAATTAATTATAAAAGCAGTAATCAACAATTAAATATTATAATTGGTACAGAAACGCTTATACATACGTATGTCAACATATAGCACAGTAAAACATATTATAGCTAAATACTGTTGCGAGAAGCGTACCGAACAATCCAGAACATTCTCCACTCCCCCCGTAAAGTGTGGCTTGTGTTGCGTCATTCTCGTAGGTGGTTCTAGTGAGTTCCAGGAACACTTTAGATGAGAATTAATCCGCTAGCGTGCAGTAAGGAGGCAAAACTGTACTGCACCTCTCCGGGGCCTATATAAAGCAGCTATAGCAGGCGGATTGTCAGTTCAGTTGCGTGAGCGTTTTCGCTAATGCGGATTGAGTGTGTCGAAGTAAAGTAGTATTGTATTATTAATTGTGTGACATTAATAGACATTGTGTAATATTAATAGACATTGTTATTGCGTGTGGACAAATTTAACTGGTCGTTCTGTAGAGTTAATTACGAACTGCTTAACTGTGAAAATTAAAGCTGGTAATTAGTGACTTAATTGGTGTCTTGTGTTTTGTTTCCACTGCACCTACGACGATCGAGTAGACGTAACAATACATATTATATCGTTATTCAATTATGTAATTATTAAAAGTTATGATTATTATGTTTCCCTCTCTACTGGTATTAAAAACACCGTCATTAGTTTAGAGAATTATGAATTACACAATATCTGTAGATCTTTACGAACTTACATCAAAGAATTACATCAGGGACACAAGCACATACACTGACATACAAAAACGTTCACTCAAATAATTGTTCTGTTGTGTTTGACATTTCTTTTGTATTCATACGCAGGTCCTGATAATAACAATAAACATTGTCAAAACGTCGACACAAATTATCTAAAATTTGTGTTTTTTTGACCGGCCCTCACAAATCTTTACCGAAAAATTTTAAACTCATTGTTATCGATGATTCTCAAATGTATTTGGTTGAGAAACTATTAATGATATTATCAAATTCAAGTTTACTTTAATCAATGGACAAAATTCTGTTGCTTATATTCGTCTGTATGACAGATAATTAAGTTTCCTTAGTCTAATAAATAATATATTACGTCAAAATGCCGACGTTGAGGAATTTATAATCGTTTAGTTTACTAGCACCAGTGCAGTTGGGCGGCCTGAGATTTCACGCGGGCAATGCTCAAATTTATTTAGTGAAATTAATTACGGCCGTTTGTTATTTGCTTTGGACGTTAGAAACTTTGTACTTAACTTGCAAACTTTATAAACTAAAGTCTCTGCTGTAAAGTGTATTACGAGAAATTTTGCTTACGTGTGTTGCTAACTTTTCACCTCAGCGTAGTCTTCTCCTCTTCCTAAACTACTCTTTGTTAGGTTTTAGGCTTACAATTTATTCGTTCCGTCTTCAGTCCTGCCATCTTAATCATGGTCTACCTACATGTCTTCTTACTTTAGGTATATAATTGAATCCCTGTTTTATTATGAGGGAAGGCATTTCTATTTAATAGGATTTGGCATGCTGTGCTCACAAGTCAATCAAAACAGCACTTGATGCTGATTCGTTTATGCTGCTTTCCAGCTTCGGACGTGCTGGTATGAAAATTTATATAAGTGAGTCTTCAGAGGCAAAAATAACATTTGCTTCAACACTTAAGTAGTAGTAGTAGTAGTAGTAGTAGTAGTAGTAGTAGTAGTAGTAGTAGTAGTAGTAGTAGTAGTAGTAGTAGTAGTAGTAGTAGTAGTAGTAGTAGTAGTAGTAGAGGTAGCAGTTGTAGTAGTAGTAGTAGTAGTAGTAGTAGTAGTAGTAGTAGTAGTAGAAGTAGTTGTTGTTGTTGTAGTAGTAGTAGTGGTAGTAGTAGTAGTAGTAGTAGTAGTAGTAGTAGTAGTGGTGGTGGTGGTAGTAGTAGTAGTAGTAGTAGTAGTAGTAGTAGTAGTAGTAGTGGCAGTAGTAGTAGTAGTAGTAGTAGTAGTAGCAGTGGTTGATTTCTAAAATTATAGGTACCTGAACGTCTATACAGTTTAAGAGTTGTGTCAATATTTGTGTCAATTTAAAATTTGTACAGACACATACCTATACTGATATTTTATATTAGAATATAAGTTTACATCATGTTATTACAAAGAAGGTCTACATTTTTAAAGCCTTATAAAATATGTAACATACCTATGGACTTGTATCTAAGAAGGTAATAAAGTTTACCGATATTTCTAAAGAGCTCCATCGTCAGGTTATCCGCACGGCAATAGGAAACATATCACTCATTATAGCGTCATCCCGGAGCCTCAATCATACTCTAAGTGATGGTTTCGGTGGGTCGGACATTTTAAAAAAGTTCTCATTGTTTCATCACTGTGTCGTCATATTCGTTGTTTCATGACCTTTCCTTACTCCTTGTACCCAATTGGCAAGAAATCAGCCCTCTCACATTCACATCATGTTATTTCTATTGATTCATTAGCATACTTCAAGGTTGAAAGACTCTCCAAAAAAATTCTTGAATGCACATATTCTCGAAAGCTCCTAATCATTTGCCTTTCATATAGTTTTAATTGTGAAGAAAATTCTTTTGTTTTATTTTCTCCATAAGTTATTGGGACATTTTTAAACAACAGTAGTTAAGAAAAATAAGATTAGTGCTGGTTTTTGATTTTGTCAAATGCTTAGTTTTATAGTGGGGCTGATGAGGGACACAATTTAAAAAGTAATAGTACTTTTTTGTAGTAATTAGGGCTTTTTTCATATATTTTTTTTTGGTAATTTATTTTTGGATCCAAGAGTTTCCGGAACCCCGTTCTGTCGCTTTCCCCCTGAAATCAAGCAATGAGTAGTAGTAGAGTAGTAGTAGTAGTAGCAGAAGTAGTAGTAGTAGTAGTTGTAGTAGTAGTAGAGTAGTAGTAGATTAATGTATAATATTGACGAGAGGTCAAACCGCCTGGTAATGGCAACGGTTAATAAGTCATGTGATCGGTAAAGAATTGTAGGCGGATTACTTCGGGTACTACAACCGGTTGTCCCAGATGAAAATGCAGGGAGCATTAACGATAATCTCTGCTTACCGTAATGCGTCAGAACCAGCGGCATTGATGATTGCTATGGTAAGCCCTGAAGATGTCCTTATCAAATGAAGGAAAGCCCTCTACATTTGGTATGAATTCCCTGTGGTGGATGACGCAAGTAATACAGTTCTTGAATGGGCAAGGCGAGCCACAAGAAGATCATTCCGGCTTGTGAAACATCGGTATGGTAGTTCCTGAAAACATTTCTGGTCCTATAATTAGAGGAGAGGATGCCAAGGACAGAGTGGATCATTTAGAAGAAGAAGGCGGACTGGACCTATTTTAAACAATCATACGAGAGTTGTTGGACGCAGGAAAATTGCTTCTCCTTCTCGGCGCTTCAATTCGATGTCGAACCTTAGCCACTACAATAATCCGCCTCTATTTTTTCCTGTCTTTGACGATCGATGTCCATCGTTTTATTTTAAGTAAATTATCAGCATCCCTCGCCACTGCATCAATCCATCGTTTCTTGCGGTTTTCGACAAGAGACTTTTACCCTAGATTTGACTAAACAGTATCTTCCAAGGTATTCGGTAGCTTTTCATCCTGATGATGTGTCCTGCCCATTGCAATCTATCCAGTCGGATGGTGATGGCTGGCCAGATCATTGTCTTTATACAGCTTGTATAGTTCCTCGTTGTGACGCATTCTCCATATCCCATTGACTTGGATTGGTCCATATATTGTCCTCAAAATTCTCCTTTCAAAAGTATTGACTATGTTAGCAGCTTGTTTGTTCAGAATCCAAGTCTCGCTCTCACATGTTATCATCTTTCTAATCATAACTTTATATAACGTGATCTTGGACTAATGGTGGATATTCCTTGTCTAGAAAATAGTTGTCAACGAAACATATGCTCTATTTGGGGCCTGTATCCTTTTCTTTATTCCAGTTACTTCTTCACTGTCTTCTGCCATCCAACATCCCAAATATTTAAATTGATTAAATATGTCCAGGTTTATTGAAGTGGTTCGATTTGCTTAGTCTCGGGTAATGTAAAAAACAATCCAGCGTAAGTTTAAATTCCTGTAGAAAAGTTGTTTTTAGTTGGTAATTCTGAACGCGATTACCACAAACACGCGCGCGCGCGCGCGCGCGCATGTATCTTTCTCACAAACACGGTAAGATAGTAGTATCATATATAATATTGATAGTATTATAATTATAATATGTAAGTACTTACGTATAACACATCAAACATAAGTCAGTAAATTGTATATCATATACCGGTAGCAAACAATTCAGAAGGTAATTAAACAACCTGACGCAGGTTATAATGTAAATCTTTAAGCAATTAGCAGACGACACGTTGTCGCACTGAACAAACAAATAACAATTCAGCTACAAATGAAATCAACTCTGTCCTTGTATTACAACTTTTACAAGCACATTCCTCCGCTTGTTTGGCGAAATCATATTAAGCTGAACGGTAGACGAAACATTTGCAAAATCCGTGTTAAATTAGCCGGCAGAGGGGAATTTAATTATAACCCGCCTTTCTAGTATACCTAATATTTACTCAATACACATTGATACAGTGACGTATTATTACTTCCAAACGTTGTCGTGTTTACCTGCTACTTGTCATTTTCCGGATGAGGCCTTACAGTGTTTCCACCATTTTCAACTCCAACCCCGTCATGGTTTAGGACTTGAAAATAGCATAAAAAATGAAACGCCTCGTCCGGAATATGACAAGTAGCTGTTCAACAAGTAAACAAAGTTCAAAAAAGTTGGAATTACTGACACTGATAGATAATTCAAATAGAAAGATGAACGTTTTATTTCGTTACTTATTACTAGCGCGGGCTGCAAATCAGGTAGTCCGCAATTCAGCTACAGGAAATATTTTGCCTTGGCATCCCCTTGAATACATTGCATATCATTCTGGCATTTTATTGAATATTATTAAAACTCATTCCAGGCACGATTAGGTTCACTACTACGATTACCAATATTACTGCTGCTACTACTACTACTACTACTATCACTACTACTGCTGCTGCTACTACTGTTAAAACTGCTACTAAGTGTTTGTGTTGTTTGTCGCGTTTTATTATTTATTTTCTGTCTGAAAAATATAATCACAAATGGCAAACGTCTTTTCTTAAGAATTGTATTCTGTCACTGTTAATGTTGAAAGACACTATCCATTTTTCTATGATAGTTTCAATGTTAAGGAATGTATTAATATGGTGTCCATTAACACTGAAAGTACATAAGATATATAATGTGCAAAAGATATTCGCAAAAAAACACATTATTTAATTAAATATTTATTAAAAAAGAGCATAGAACTATTCGGTGTATGAATAACATTTAATGATAAAAATTTGTTTTGCAATTGGCGGCAATTTTGATTTTGCTAGAATTATAATAAATTGTGTTCAAGTTATTTAGAATTGTTTTCAATATTCTCTGTGATATCATCAAAATAAGTGTAAATGTTAAATTATTTCATAGTTTTTACTGAATGTTAAAATTATAAATTTACAGTTTTATAGGTTTAAATATACTATACATGCGCCAGCACGCACACACACAAACACACACGGATGTTGTTTATGTGTGTTTCTGTACATAAAGTTACACAAAGACAGATGCGTCCAATGATACAAACATCGTAAGTCGTAAAATTTGTTATGATTTTTTTAGACTTAATATTTTTTACCACAACGAATATCATGACCATACAATTTTGTATTTTAAACAAAACTCTGTTGATCAGTGTGGTCTATTTCGTGTTGTTGAGTATAGACCTCAAACCTCAGCACTTATCACGCAGAGTACTGCGTAGTCAGCCGTAATCGCTGATTCAGTTTGCTTGGCCAGCAGAATCCGCCGCCTCCGCGGGTAGAGGGCACTTCAGGCGTAGTATTTTATTGTTTGTCGGCCACAACAATCATGCTCTGTCTCAAGCTTGCAGGCTGATATCTTTTGTAATTAGCAACGACATTCCGAGTTCCTCCTTAAATTCTGTCTGTTAAATCGTGACTGACATAAATTTACAAAGAAATGTACATGATAATGTCCTAAATTAAACAGAAAACAGATTGGAGATGGGTATATTGTTAAATCTAATCTGCAAATGATGTGGATTGCAGATATCCACATTTCAAACTAAGCTTTTGGCTTTTAGTGAAACTGATCCCGTACGGACAAAAATTGTTATAGATAATAATGTCCTGGAAGTAGTTAGCAATTTTGAATACCTGGGCTACAATGTGACTTATAATGCAAGTAACAACGTTGTAAACAAATTGCGTTAGTTCAACTTCATGTGCTGGACCATCAGACGAACCCTTAAATCAGCAAGTAAAAGAACACGCCTAAAATTCTACAAAATGATGGCTTTTCCCACACTTCTTTATGGGTCTCAGAACTGGACTTTAACGAAAGGCCAGGGCAGTGGCGCCTAAGCGGCTGAAATGGGATTTCTCACGCACGTGGCAGGGTATATTCTCCATGATCATAGAAGAAACACACATATACGGCAGGAAATTAATATTACGAGTATACTCGACAGGATCGCTCAGTATTAGCTGAATGTGTGGGAACTTTTTTGCCAAATGGATGACTGCCCCATTCCCAAACAACTATGGAACTATAAGCCGAGGGGACACAGAGGCGTGGGACGTCGGAGGAAGCGCTGGAGTGACCCGCTGTAATCTTTGCCTGTTTGAGACCGTAACAAACCATTCTTGGTTTAAACCTTGTAGGTGATGATGATGATGATGATGATAATGCTGCTGCTGCTGATGGTGATGATGATAATGATGGTGAAGACGACGACGACGACGATGCTGATGATGCTGATGATGATGTCCTAAACTAAGAAAGTAAATCAAACTGCAAATCAGAATAACAAATTATTCATTAAAAACGTGCAAAATATACCATGAGGAAATTGTGGTTGCCGTTCTAATACAGTAGGACGGATATCTAGGATGATTGCAAGCAGAGAAGGCAACGTTCAACGGGTTCACCAATTGCTGCTTGAAAATAGGCAATCGTAGTAAACAAAATTGCGTCTTTAAATAGCACTGATCATCTGTACTACCAGCGATGTCAAACAATTTGAGCGCATAATTTGGCACACGTTACAAAAGAGCTTCTTAAAAAAAAGAGGGAAGCCTAGTAATTCCCTACTTACAGTTCCGACCTTGCGCAATGTGATTTCAACGTCTTTAATCCTATAGAAGAGGCAAATATAAAGCGGAGTTATAACATTGATTCAGGGCATCCAAAATAGAGATTGGGAATGGTTATCGGATATTGATGAAACTTTTTTAGCACTGGAAAAGAGTAATTGTTTCACGCTATGAAAGATGTTTAAAAATCTTAGTAATTTTGTAGAAAAACAGATCTTTATTTGTACTTTTATATAAATAAAATTTTTACTAAAGATATTAGGGGTTGTTTCATTTGTGTTAACGTAATTCACATTTTGAGTGCCCTTGTCCTTGTTTAGAGATAATCTATTCATATTTTCATCATTTGTTTGAAAAAAAAGATTACAATAGTCAAAAGTATACAGTGCTAGTACAACGTCATGAATTTCGTTGTCCATGACGTGTCATTTGATTAAATAAATATAAGAATATCACTACAGACTCGGAACACAATTTGTTTTTATTGGTAAAAATGTAAACGTTTTACCTCATAGCCTAAACAAGTTTTCCCTTATTATAAGCTTCACCAAAGGCTGCCACTGGGAGCGTTTTCCGTCTTGTCCTTGGGCGACGGCGCCAACATTTGAAGTGTCAATGTTGTGTGTGTGTGTGTGTGTGTGTGTGTGTGTGTGTGTGTGTGTGTGTGTGTGTGTGTGTGTGATATTCGAATAATATGTGAGTGATTTTGAATTGTGTCTGTTCGTTTAAGATGTCGTTTTTTGTGTTTTTGTGTGTTTGTATTATTTATTATTTATAAAAGTTATTCATTAAAGATTGAGAACATGTTGATATAATTGTCGAGTGCAAGATTTCTTAGAGAAGTCTAGACAAGGCTACGTTGCTGAAACGTTGTGACTTACAAACAAACAAAAATATGATATTTATTGTTATTGTTATATCGGTGTGTTAGTGGTCTCAAATATGATGTCTATGGTATGACGAGCGCTTTCGGCAGTCAAGCCATCTTCAGGTCATTTACCAACAGACTGTTGGTAAAGAGTTTTACTGTTGGTAAAAAAAAATGATAAGACAGAGCAATAGAGATAAAACCAGAAAGTATACCATAAACAGCACAGAGATACGCCATAATAAAAAAAAAACATTTTTTAATATTCATGGACAACATGTAGTAACTGTGTAATTATGTGTTCACAAACAACCTGCGTTCTGAGTTGGAAAAGTGATTTTGAACAGATATTGAAACCATGGAAAAAGCGGAATCGGACGAGATACGTCGGACGTGCGGCCGCCATCCATCACTGTTGCACCCCAGCCCATTACTCATCGAGCCCAGCCCAATCTGTCCTCCGTCTTTGATCTGTCACTGGTAATTTATCACACGCACCCACTGTTACAAATGTAGTTACAATTACAACACCTCAATGAATTTTCAATATACTGTTACGATGGTCTACTGATCGTCGTATGGTACAGTGTAAACAAAACTAAATACAAGACACCAATTAAGTCACTAATCACCATCTTTAATTATCACAATTAAACAAATTGTAATCAACAAGATAATCTGTTACAACATAAAATTGTTCTCACGCAATAACAATGACAACTAATAGAGTCCTGCACAATTAAAAAACACTTAACACTTCGCCACAATACTTTAAACAGCACTGAAATAAATCGCCACTTAAACTTCCTAAACACCGCTGAATGGCCATATTTATACCCCGCTACGTATATTTAAACCCATAATACGCATCAACACTAAAGTGTGATTGCTTGCAGCCTTAAGGCAGCGCGCGCGGACCGGTGGCTCAGGATTAATCTCGTTAACGCCTGTTAAGAATCACGTACGCACACAATATAACAGCTGGTTCCACTAGAATAGCCGAGAAACACGTACAATGTTCTGTGATATCGTTACAATATTAATGTAATGTATACAAACATACAAATACTAAAATTGGCTAAAACGTATCGTACTTCGCTCTAAGACTCTATGAGAAAATAAATTGCATATGCCTGTGCACACACGAAACTCACGCACGCACGAACAATTAGAACCGTTTCTGGACAATAATTATGTTCCAAACTACAAGTAAACACTTTGTTCACTGACAGTTTACCTGTTATTTTGACTGAGTTCTCTGTTACCCACAACACCTCTGCCCCTCAGCGACCTAACAAGTACATCATTTTTTCAGTTCAAATCCAACATCTAAACGAGTCTTTAATGGTGAAACAATAATTGTCAGGAAAATAAAGAGTATGGATGGAACTAAAAACTAAACTATTTTGAATGTTCATTACTTCTTTGTTTACTACTATAATAATTATTAGTATTGTTGGTACTTTCACTGTGAACTTACTTGTTGCATTTACTCATAGGTCGTTTCAGAGTGGGAATAAGGAGCACACCACTCCGAAATGACGTATGAGTAAATACAACAAGTAAGTTCACAGTGAAATTACCAACAACAATAATAATTACAAAATAAAAACGATATGTTTATTTATTGTTTGGAATAATATTAAAATGTTTTACTAAGTTAACAGCGACCACTCAATTAGTGTAATTAATAAAATTGTGTAAATTAATTTAAAATAATTAATTTTATATAATTCTAAATTAATTTTTAATTGGAAAAGGTGTTATGCAACAGAGAGCGTTAAACCGGTTAATTGAATCTGCTGCCATTCATTAAGCCTAACAAATTTAATCACGTGTAAATAAAATCGATTTATTTATTTTCTGTATTTAATTATGGGGTAAAGTAGTTGCATTAAAACAATAAATTGAATCTTTACATGTAATGGAATCACATGAGGTTAATTGTAGATAACTACTGTGTGCGATAATGTACTTTACATTCAGCAGTGACCACATGCAACATATTTGATTGAAAAATATAAAATGAAAATTTTAGACGCTAATGGCTAATATACAATAATAATAATAATAATAATAATAATAATAATAATAATAATCATCATCGTCATCATCATCATCATCATCTTCACGATTAAACCAAGGTTGCTTTGTTCCGGTCTCAAATAGGCAAAGATTACAGCTGGTCACTCCAGAGCTTCCTCGGACGTCCCACACCTCTCCGTCCCCTCGGCTTATAGTTCCTCAGTTGTTTGGGAACGCGTCAGTCATCCATTCGACGAAGGTGTTTACACCAATTCAGCCGATACTCCTGTCGACTATACTCAGGATATTCAGTTCCTACCGTATATCTGTGTTTCGGCTGCCTGAGAAATCTCATTTCAGCCGCTTAGATGCGACTGCGCAGGGCTTTCGTTAAAGTCCCATTCTCAGACCCATAAAGAAGTGTGGAAAGAGCCATCAGCTTGTAGAAATATAAGCGTGTTCTTTACTTGCTGACTTAAGGGTTCACCGTACATTTTATTGAGGGCTCCACATATTTTATTTCTAATCGTGTCTTTACTTTTTTACAATACGTTTTGGCATTAAAAACATAAGTAGGAACAGATGATAAAAATAACACAAACGGCTAGGTAAGAAAAGCCGAAGCTCGCTAAACGGCAAATACAAAAGGCTGTTTGAATACACACTCAAACGGTTCTATTGCATTGAGCTCTGTACGCGTAGACTACAGTATTAAGAGCTTACTGGTGAGTAGATGAAAATGTTTGTCGCTCTCAGGCGCTCGCTTTGACAAAGCGTTAGTCACTGTGACTAACTAAAGCCTTTACTGTGACTAACTAAAGCCTTTAATGCACGTTTCTCACTTATCAAAGTAAGGCTTAACAAGTAGAAAATATATTTAGAGTACACAGGACTGTCTGTAGGTATACTGTCTATACTTCCTGGCGTTATTTGTTAAGTATGTTTTTAACGCCCGGTTAATAAGTACGAGTACGCTCCTAACTTAAATAAATAATTAACTTTTGTCTGTAGCTCGCAAAGCCGGTATCAATAAATTCAAAATTACTACTCAAAACCGGGCTGTTATGCCGTGGTTGCCTGCTGTTAAACGTCGTTACGTCGACAACGTTTTAACTCCCCGCCGGAAGCGACAACACAACAGCGGCAGATTGTACGCCGAACACTACATCGTGTAGTCCGACAAACATAATATTAATATAAAGTATAATCTATCTGCAGTAACAATTAAAATTGTATTATATATATATATTAGTATTATATATATATAGTATTTAAAATTTATAATTATATTACCTCGAGATGTTCTTTTCCTTATTTGGAACATGTTTCGAGAGTTCCTGTTCTCTCATCTTCAGCCTTCGCGATCTTGTTTCTGGTGAAGTATTTTTGTGTTGGCTGCTGGAAGTTCTTAAAGAAGTTTGTTGGTCTTTGGTCTTTTAAAGTTGTATTATTGTGTGTGATTGTGGTATATGTTTTGGTATTTTGTGTATTTTCGATGTTGAGTGCTTTGAATATTGTGCCATGTTTTGTATTTGTTCTGGTATTAGTTTGTTTTGTGTTTTATGTTTGTATATTTGTAAATTTTCCCAAATGTTCATTATGGTGCCTTTGTGTGGTATATATTTTATTAGTGATACATTGGTTATGTTTGGGAATTCGTGTCCTGTGTATGTTACATGTATTTTACATATTTTGCATGTAATGTACACATGCAATTGTTTCACTATAAACAAGATCGCGAAGGCTGGAGATGAGAGAACAGGAACTATCGAAACATGTTCCAAATAAGGAAAAGAACATCTTGAGGTAATATAATTATAAATTTTAAATACTTTTTATATATCAAGGAACGAACTGTAGCGGAAAGTGATTGAATATATATATATATATATATATAGTAAGTATACATTATATAAAGAGAGAGAGACAGAGATAGACAGACAGACAGAAGCAGAGAGACAAAATAATATAATTGATGCACTAGCACCTTTGTGAACTGCTTGATTCGTTAATGAGTAACTACTGTTGTCTACGTAAGTAAATGCTGGCAAATAAAGAAAACATAACATTATGAAAATAACGTTTTTAAGAATATAATTATTGCTCCTTTGATAACACTCATTCAGACAAAATGTCATAGTTGTAGTTTGCTGTATTCTATGGGAAGTTTGGCGTTCTTTTACCATAAGAGTTGGGACACGTATACGTGTGCCTGTGTGAGTGCGTGTAGAAAAATTATTACGAATTTAAGTAAAAGGTTAGCCAAATGTTATGTATGGAGCGTTGCTTAATATGGTGCAGAGACATGAACCCCGAGGAAGGAGGACGAGAAAAGATTGGAAGCGTTTAAGATGTGGGTTTGGGGAGCAATGAATAAAGTGAGGTGGTTTGTAAAGTAATAAATGTTGAAGTTTTAAAAATAATAGGGGAAGAGAGAAGAATCCTGAAGGTAATAGAAAATAGGAAAAGTAATTGGTTAGGTCATTGGTTAAGAAGAGCCTGCTTGCTTACAACTGCAATGGAGGGTGTCATAGGAGGAGGAAAAAGAAGAGGACGTAGAAGAATAAAGTTAATAGATAACATTAACATTATTAACATGGGATAGCATAGATAGCATGGGAAAAAATATTAGAAAAAGCACAAAAAAATTATATATTAGACCATAGTCTAAAGCATTATGGCGTATGCAACAGAAGTATGGGTTATTAACAAAATAATGAAAGAACGATTCTTGCAACAGAGATGGAATATTGGAGGAGGTGCTGCGGAATAACAAGAGCAGAGCGAATAACAAACCAGGTGTTCAGAAGAAGAATGGAAACGGAAAGAATGGAACTTGTGCACAGCGGGAGAGCATCTTACTGGCGACAACTGATATTTACGACAGGGAGAAGGAGTGCCGTCTTGGAAACGACGACACGCTGCGTCCGGATAGCTAACGGAAAAGAGTCATGGATAGTGAGACAATAACAGAATACGACACATTGTTCGCGTGAGAACAGCAGCAGGGTTCCGGAGTACACTTAGACAAAGACTTGATCGACAGCCGAGGAATTGCTCTTGTTCTAGGAAAAGGGTACGGAGGCCTTCGACGCGAACTTGAGGGGAGACAAGATACCCAACAACAAGCCAGCATCTACCCAGAGCACAGGTGGAGAGGACCGTCGTCATCATAGCAACGAAAACGACGAATGAGGAATGGAGAACCATGGTAAGGCATAAGGGTAGGAAAAATCTGACCTATCATGTTCGACCAGAGGCGTGTTTTCCAGGAGATTGCATTGTGGTAAACGATGCTTAATAAAAACTGTTTACAGGGCACGCGAGTGGACAGTCTTCATAAAATTTTCAATCACATACTTTGGACAGTCTTCATAATTTTTTCAATTATATACTTTGAACAGTCCCCACGGAACTTAAATCGTAAATTTTCCAAGTCTTAATACAGTTCGGTTAACATACGTTCAGCAGTGGGACTTTGAAACTATGCTACGCGGTATTTTAATCAGTTGACTTAAACATTTCGATATTGGCGAATTACCCGGTAATAGTGTATCTACAGTGACTAAATCATGCAACATACGCCAGTGTTTAATAACTCTCAAGTACTTTATCTTACTCAGTTACCGCTTATTCAGAACTAAACTAACCAATCGCAGTTTCATCAACAACGGACTCGTAGAAATCGTGTTAATGCTTTACCGGACAACGGAATCGTAACGTTATTCTGTGCGAAGCGATACAATACCAATTGGAACAAATGCACCACGTTATCAAAGACACTATACATTAATGTACACAAGAAGTTCAATAATAGGCAGTCAGATATATACACCATAGTTAACGATGAACTTACTCACACAGCACATGATTTCATAGACTCTAACAGTAACGGCCGACATCAACAGAATACACACAGCGCGAGTGAATCTGATCCGCGTGTGTTCAGTGTTAGTGAGATCACGGATACGCAGCTTCGTACATATGGACCACCAGCGGGAAGGAGTTACGCCGATGGAAATATCGGATAAATCACTTTACAAGTAATCTTTATGTTATTCTTATCATAAGAACTCTACTGTCCTGTCTCTTTACAAGAAAACACCCTTGAGTATTTAAATTAAATATGATAAAGTTAGATAACGCTATTCATCTGAGGCAAGAAATGAACGCATTAGTATAAGATTTATAGTTTGACTACTTATGTTTTTATATGTTGATTGTATTATATATGTATGTATATGTTTTCCAGCAAACAACGTATTGGATTCGTATTGTAATTTGATATATATATGTGTTCTTTTTATGAATGTATTTACAGGGAATCATCCATATTTATATATTGAAGTCTCTTGACTTAAATGATGTTAATAAATAAGTGTTTATTTTACTCAGAATATATGCGTTCATTATTGTCAAAGTTACCTCAGAACAAGAAAGTAACGTCACTTGAATGATTTATAGTAGATTTTATGAATTTATACAATGATTAGAGTCTCAGTGCAGTAATTATGCTAACATCAAGGAACTAACGTATCACGTAGCTTCAATCAGTTTGATATGAGTAGCCTAATTGAGTTATTACACGATCTCATTTCACAAATTAGTATAATTACATAATTAATTAAATTACTGTTAGTACAATTACATCCCTAATAAGTTATACCTCAAAGAGAACGCGACGGACAGCGTCGAAGAGTGTATGCTTGGCCATCGCAGACTTCTCCGGCTGCCTCAAGCGACAAGCAGCAGCTGTGTTCACCAACGCGGGTGCGGATAATGCATTTATCGATAATAAAGTGTCGAAACCTCAAAAAGAATAAAAATAGTTATATCTAGTTAATGTCCAAACCTTACAAGATATTTTGTCACTAGAACTTCTTTCACTAGAATATTTTTATTGGCACAAAACTATATTTTTGTTAAGCAATTTGTAATCCAGACTGTACCATTATTTGTTGTTCATTTAACAATATTTAATCTAAAATTATTATTTTGTATCTGTTGATAGGAAATTAATTATTATAAATATAAAATAAACAGAACGTTATCGATTTCTGTTACGTTATAAGGAGTAGCTACAAAAACATATAAAGTGATTAAACCTTAATTGAATGTTGTAAAAATTAAATCAACTCTTTTGGCTAAAAAACGTATTAATTTTGTCAAATGTGTAACATCACAGTGATTTTAGCAATAGCATTTTCAAAGGTCTCACTTTTTGTATTCTTTTTATGGTTACGCTCTTTGCATGAAACGTGTGAAAACTATGAGGATTCATATTCAATCATAAAACACAACAGCTGCCTAGAAGAACTCTTGGAACAATTTACAATTTCTGTCATCAGCTAGGCAAACATCTGCTCCTGTTACCAGCCGAGAGCTCGCCGCGAACACCTGGCGGGCACGAGGACGAGTTCACAGCGAGACAATCAGGGATCACTCTGAGAGGTTCATGGGAACTCTGAGAGGTTCATGGCACACCAACCTGTCAGGGCATAAAAAGAAGACAGCTAGAATTTTTAGCGCACTCTTAGATCGGACGACGAAGAGCCAGCCTGAAGGAACAGGAAGAAGAGAAGAATGGACTTTCTTTGCTTTCTTGCCCTGTAAAGAACCAGCGATGGACATCGACTGGAACGTCAGCGGGCTCGACATACCGATGGAGGACTGCAGTACGGCACGAACAGCGCGGCTCGAGCGGAACATAGATAGCAGTTAGCGTTCTCGCCCCTGTAACGAGTTACAAGATGACGAAGAGATCAAATCCTGTAAGACTTACAAATATCTAAGAATTGTCAGAGAATGAGTTAAACACAAGGAAGTAATTATAAAAATAATTGGTCAAGGACGGACAGTAGTTCGGAAGTTAAATGGAATATGGTTGTACAAAGAAACATAAACAAAATAGATCTACAATGTTATCGTTAAATCTGATATTATGAGACTATGGATCATAATAGACGTACTGAGAAAATCGTGTAGAATATCTAAACTAAGTAGAGTCCGAATCAAGAGGATTACGGTAATGATAAAGGTGTTACACACACTAAAACACTATTTTGGATGAAGCTGAAACAATATATATATATATAAACTGGTTTCAATATTTATACAGAATGGGCATCAAACATTGGAACAGATGATCTTTCATCGGGTACCTAGAGGCTGAAAGAAAAGGGGATGTCCTCTTTGGTCGTGGGTTGAAAACTTTCAACAGGCGCTAAGGGAGAGCAGTTTAACTGCAGACCTGTGCAATAATAGAGAGCAAAAGAGGAAAAGTTTGAAAAGTTAGAGTACAAGTACAGACCCTTTAAACTCATTAAATCCTTAAATTCGTAGTGACCGTCAATCAATGTATTTTTCCGGTTAAGGGTTTGTGAAGATCGGTAAAAAACAACACAAATTTAAGATTATTAGTGTCGACGTTTCGACAACGTTTATTGTCATTATCAGGACTTGTGTATGAGTACAAAAGAAATGGCAAACACAACGGAAAATTGTTTGAGTGAACGTGCTTGTATAAGGGAGTGCGTGTGCGCGTGAGTATGTGTGTATCCTTGTACATGTGAAGGAGTTGGGATAGTTTGTTTTACATCATCAAATGTTTTCTTTAAAGACAACTAGAAAATTATAATATCACGAAACTTAATTTATACAATATTACAATTTAAATTACTCATAATGTAATTTTATTTGTAAATAATTATAAAAGCAGTAATCAACAATTAAATATTATAATTGGTACAGAAACGTTTATACATACGTATGTCAACATATACCATAGTAAAACATATTATAGCTAAATACTGTTGCGAGAAGCGTACTGAACAATCCAGAACATTCTCCACTCCCCCCGTAAAGTGTGGCTTGTGTTGCGTCATTCTCGTAGGTGGTTCTAGTGAGTTCCAGGAACACTTTAGATGAGAATTAATCCGCTGGCGTGCAGTAAGGAGGCAAAACTGTACTGCACCTCTCCGGGGCCTATATAAAGCTATAGCAGGCGGATTGTCAGTTCAGTTGCGTGAGCGTTTTCGCTAATGCGGATTGAGTGTGTCGAAGTAAAGTAGTATTGTATTATTAATTGTGTGACATTAATAGACATTGTGTAATATTAATAGACATTGTTATTGCGTGTGGACAAATTTAGCTGGACGGTTTGTAGAGTTAATTACGAACTGTTTAACTGTGAAAATTAAAGCTGGTAATTAGTGACTTAATTGGTGTCTTGTGTTTTGTTTCCACTGCACCTACGACGATCGAGTAGACGTAACAATACATATTATATCGTTGTTCAATTATGTAATTATTAAAAGTTATGATTATTATGTTTCCCTCTCTACTGGTATTAAAAACACCGTCATTAGTTTAGAGAATTATGAATTACACAATATCTGTAGATCTTTACGAACTTACATCAAAGAATTACATCAGGGACACAAGCACATACACTGACATACAAAAACGTTCACTCAAATAATTGTTCTGTTGTGTTTGACATTTCTTTTGTATTCATACGCAGGTCCTGATAATAACAATAAACATTGTCAAAACGTCGACACAAATTACCTAAAATTTGTGTTTTTTTGACCGGCTCTCACACACCCTTACCGGAAAATTTTAAACTCATTGTTATCGATGATTCTCAAATGTATTTGGTTGAGAAACTATTAATGATATTATCAAATTCAAGTTTACTTTAATCAATGGACAAAATTCTGTTGCTTATATTCGTCTGTATGACAGATAATTAAGTTTCCTTAGTCTAATAAATAATATATTATGTCAAAATGCCGACGTTGAGGAATTTATAATCGTTTAGTTTACTAGCACCAGTGCAGTTGGGCGGCCTGAGATTTCACGCGGGCAATGCTCAAATTTATTTAGTGAAATTAATTACGGCCGTTTGTTATTTGCTTTGGACGTTAGAAACTTTGTACTTAACTTGCAAACTTTATAAACTAAAGTCTCTGCTGTAAAGTGTATTACGAGAAATTTTGCTTACGTGTGTTGCTAACTTTTCACCTCAGCGTAGTCTTCTCCTCTTCCTAAACTACTCTTTGTTAGGTTTTAGGCTTACAATTTATTCGTTCCGTCTTCAGTCCTGCCATCTTAATCATGGTCTACCTACATGTCTTCTTACTTTAGGTCTATAATTGATTCCCTATTTTATTATGAGGGAAGGCATTTCTATTTAATAGGATTTGGCATGCTGTGCTCACAAGCCAATCAAAACCGCACTTGATGCTGATTCGTTTATGCTGCTTTCCAGCTTCGGACGTGCTGGTATGAAAATTTATATAAGTGAGTCTTCAGAGGCAAAAATAACATTTGCTTCAACACTTAAGTAGTAGTAGTAGTAGTAGTAGTAGTAGTAGTAGTAGTAGTAGTAGTAGTAGTAGTAGTAGTAGTAGTAGTAGTAGTAGTAGTAGTAGTAGTAGTAGTAGTAGTAGTAGTAGTAGTAGTAGTAGTAGTAGTAGTAGTAGTAGTAGTAGTAGTAGTAGTAGTTTTGTGTTGTTTAAGAGTTGTGTCAATATTTGTGTCAATTTAAAAGTTGTACAGACACATACGTATACTGATATTTTATATTAGAATATAAGTTTACATCATGTTATTACAAAGAAGGTCTACATTTTTAAAGCCTTGTAAAATATGTAACATACCTATGGACTTGTATCTAAGAAGATAGTAAGGTTTACCGATATTTCTAAAGAGCTCCATCGTCAGGTTATCTGCATGGCAATAGGATACATGTCACTCATGATGGCGTCATCCCGGAGCCTCAATGATACTCTAAGTGATGGTTTCGGTGGGTCGGACATTTTAAAAAAGTTCTCATTGTTTCATCACTGTGTCGTCATATTCGTTGTTTCATGACCTTTCCTTACTCTTTGTACCCAATTGGCAAGAAATCAGGCCTCACACATTCACATCATGTTATTTCTATTGATTCATTAGCATACTTCAAGGTTGAAAGACTCTCCAAAAAAATTCTTGAATGCACATATTCTCGAAAGCTCCTAATCATTTGCCTTTCATATAGTTTTAATTGTGAAGAAAATTCTTTTGTTTTATTTTCTCTATAAGTTATTGGGACATTTTTAAACAATAGTAGTTAAGAAAAATAAGATTAGTGCTGGTTTTTGATTTTGTCAAATGCTTAGTTTTATAGTGGGGCTGATGAGGGACACAATTTAAAAAGTAATAGTACTTTTTTGTAGTAATTAGGGCTTTTTTCATATATATTTTTTTGGTAATTTATTTTTGGATCCAAGAGGTTCTGGAACCCCGTTCTGGCGCGTTCCCCCTGAAATCAATCAATGAGTAATAGTATTAGTAGTAATAGTAGTAGTAGTAGTATTAGTAGCAGCAGCAGCAGCAAAAATAGTAGTAGTAGTTGTAGTATTTGTAGATTAATGTATAATTTTGACGAGAGGTCAAACCGTCTGGTAATGGCAACGGTTTAGTAACTCATGTGATCAGTAAAGAATAGTTGGCGGACTACTTCGGGTATTACAACCGGTTGTCCCAGATGAAGATGCAGGGAGCATTAACGATAACCTCTGCTTACCGTAATGCGTCAGAACCAGCGGTATTGATGATTGCTATGGTAAGCCCTGAAGATGTCCTTATCAATGGAAGGAAAGCTCTCTACATTTGTTATGAATTGCCTGTGGTGGACGACGCAAGTAATACCGTTCTTGAATGGGCAAGGCGGGCTACAAGAAGATCATTCCTGGTTGTGAAACATCGGTATGGTAGTTCCTGAAAATATTTCTGGTTCTATAATTAGAGGAGAGGATGCCAAGAACAGAGTGAATCATTTAGAAGAAGGAGTCTGACTGGACCTATTGTAAACAATCATACGAGAGTTGTTGGACGCAGGAAAATTGCTTCTCCTTCTCGGCGCTTCAATTCGATGTCGAACCTAACCCACTACAATAATCCGCCTCTATATTTTCCTGTCTTTGACGATCGATGTCCATCGTTTTATTTTAAGTAAATTATCAGCATCCCTCGCCACTGCATCTATCCAGCGTTTCTTGGGTTTTTCGAGAAGACTTTTACCCTCGATTTGACTAAACAGTATCTTCTAAGGTATTCGGTAGCTTTCCATCCTGATGATGTGTCCTGCCCATTGCAATCTATGCAGTCGGATGGTGATGGCTGGCCAGATCATTGTCTTTATACAGCTTGTATAGTTCCTCGTTGTGACGCATTCTCCATATCCCATTGACTTGGATTGGTCCATATATTGTCCTCAAAATTCTCCTTTCAAAAGTATTGACTATGTTAGCAGCTTGTTTGTTCAGAATCCAAGTCTCGCTCTCACATGTTATCATCTTTCTAATCATAACTTTATATAACGTGATCTTGGACTAATGGTGGATATTCCTTGTCTAGAAAATAGTTGTCAACGAAACATATGCTCTATTTGGGGGCTGTATCCTTTTCTTTATTCCAGTTACTTCTTCACTGTCTTCTGCCATCCAACATCCCAAATATTTAAACTGATTAAATGTGTCCAGGTTTAGTGAAGTGGTTCAATTTCCTTAGTCTCGGGTAGTGTAAAAAACAATCCAGTCTAAGTTCAAATTCCTGTAGAAAAGTTGTTTTTAGTTGGTAATTCTGAGCGCGATTACCACAAACACACGCGCGCGCGCGCGCGTAGGTATCTTTCTCACAAACACGGTAAGATAGTAGTATCATATATAATATTGATAGTATTATAATTATAGTATGTAAGTACTTACGTATAACACATCAAACATAAGTCAGTAAATTGTATATCATATACCAGTAGCAACAATTCAGAAGGTAATTAAACAACCTGACGCAGGTTATAATGTAAATCTTTAAGCAATTGGCAGACGACACGTTGTCCCATTGAACAAACGGTAAATTCAGCTACAAATGAAATTAACTCTGTCCTTGTATTACAACTTTTACAAGCACATTCCTCCGCTTGTTTGGCGAAATCATATTAAGCTGAACGGTAGACGAAACAATTGCAAAATCCGTGTTAAATTAGCCGGCAGAGGGGAATTTAATTATAACCAGCCTTTCTAGTATACCTAATATTTACTCAATACACATTGATACAGTGACGTATTATTACTTCCAAACGTTGTCGTGTTTACCTGCTACTTGTCATTATCCGGATGAGGCCTTACAGTGTTTCCACCATTTTCAACTCCAACCCCGTCATGGTTTAGGACTTGAAAATAGCAGAAAAAATGAAACGCCTCGTCCGGAATATGACAAGTAGCTGTTCAACAAGTAAACAAAGTTCAAAAAAGTTGGAATTACTGACACTGATAGATAATTCAAATAGAAAGATGAACGTTTTATTTCGTTACTTATTACTAGCGCGGGCTGCAAATCAGGTAGTCCGCAATTCAGCTACAGGAAATATTTTGCCTTGGCATCCCCTTGAATACATTGCATATCATTCTGGCATTTTATTGAATATTATTAAAACTCATTCCAGGCACGATTAGGTTTACTACTACGATTACCAATATTACTGCTGCTACTACAACTACTACTATCACTACTACTGCTGCTGCTGCTGCTGCTGCTACTACTGTTAAAACTGCTACTAAGTGTTTGTGTTGTTTGTCGCGTTTTATTATTTATTTTCTGTCTGAAAAATATAATCACAAATGGCAAACGTCTTTTCTTAAGAATTGTATTCTGTCACTGTTAATGTTGAAAGACACTATCCATTTTTCTATGATAGTTTCAATGTTAAGGAATGTATTAATATGGTGTCCATTAACACTGAAAGTACATAAGATATATAATGTGCAAAAGATATTCGCTAAAAAACACATTATTTAATTAAGTATTTATTAAAAAAGAGCATAGAACTATTCGGTGTATGAATAACATTTAATGATAAAAATTTGTTTTGCAATTGGCGGCAATTTTGATTTTGCTAGAACTATAATAAATTGTGTTCAAGTTATTTAGAATTGTTTTCAATATTCTCTGTGATATAATCAAAATAAGTGTAAATGATTAAATTATTTCATAGTTTTCACTGAATGTTAAAATTATAAATTTACAGTTTTATAGGTTTAAATATACTATACATGCGCCAGCACGCACACACACAAACACACACGGATGTTGTTTATGTGTGTTTCTGTACATAAAGTTACACAAAGACAGATGCGTCCAATGATACAAACATCGTAAGTCGTAAAATTTGTTATGATTTTTTTTAGACTTAATATTTTTTACCACAACGAATATCATGACCATACAGTTTTGTATTTTAAACAAAACTCTGTTGATCAGTGTGGTCTATTTCGTGCTGTTGAGTACAGACCTCAAACCTCAGCACTTATCACGCAGAGTACTGCGTAGTCAGCCGTAATCGCTGATTCAGTTTGCTTGGCCAGCAGAATCCGCCGCCTCCGCGGGTAGAGGGCACTTCAGGCGTAGTATTTTATTGTTTGTCGGCCACAACAATCATGCTCTGTCTCAAGCTTGCAGGCTGATATCTTTTGTAATTAGCAACGACATTCCGAGTTCCTCCTTAAATTCTGTCTGTTGAATCGTGACTGACATAAATCTACAAAGAAATGTACATGATAATGTCCTAAATTACACAGAAAACAGATTGGAGATGGGTATATTGTTAAATCTAATCTGCAAATGATGTGGATTGCAGATATCCACATTTCAAACTAAGCTTTTGGCTTTTCGTGAAACTGATCCCGTACGGACAAAAATTGTTATAGATAATAATGCCCTGGAAGTAGTTAGCAATTTTGAATACCTGGGCTACAATGTGACTTATAATGCAAGCAACAACGTTGTAAACAAATTGCGTTAGTTCAACTTCATGTGCTGGACCATCAGACGAACCCTTAAATCAGCAAGTAAAAGAACACGCCTAAAATTCTACAAAATGATGGATTTTCCCACACTGTTTTATGGATCTCAGAACTGGACTTTAACGAAAGGCCAGGGCAGTGGCGCCTAAGCGGCTGAAATGGGATTTCTCACGCACGTGGCAAGGTATGCTCTCCATGATCATAGAAGAAACACACATATACGGCAGGAAATGAATATTACGAGTATACTCGACAGGATCGCTCAGTATTAGCTGAATGTGTGGGTACGTTTTTGCCAAATTGATGACTGCCCCATTCCCAAACAAATATGGAACTATAAACCGAAGGGACACAGAGGCGTGGGACGTCGGAGGAAGCGCTGGAGTGACCAGCTGTAATCTTTGCCTGTTTGAGACCGTAACAAACCATTCTTGGTTTAAACCTTGTAGGTGATGATGATGATGATCATGCTGCTGCTGGTGATGGTGATGATAATAATGATGGTGAAGACGACGACGACGACGACGACGACGACGATGATGCTGATGATGATGTCCTAAACTAAGAAAGTAAATCAAACTGCAAATCAGAATAACAAATTATTCATTAAAAAGGTGCAAAATATACCATGAGAAAATGGTGGTTGCCGTTCTAATACAGTAGAACGGATATCTAGGATGATTGCAAGCAGAGAAGGCAACGTTCAACGGGTTCACCAATTGCTGCTTGAAAATAGGCAATCGTAGTAAACAAAATTGCGTCTTTAAATAGCACTGATCATCTGTACTACCAGCGATGTCAAACAATTTGAGCGCATAATTTGGCACACGTCACAAAAGAGCTTCTTAAAAAAAAGAGGGAAGCCTAGTAACTCCCTACTTACAGTTCCGACCTTGCGCAATGTGATTTCAACGTCTTTAATCCTATAGAAGAGGCAAATATAAAGCGGAGTTATAACATTGATTCAGGGCATCCAAAATAGAGATTGGGAATGGTTATCGGATATTGATGAATCTTTTTTAGCACTGGAAAAGAATAATTGTTTCACGCAGAAAGATGTTTAAAAATCTTAGTAATTTTGTAGAAAAACAGATCTTTATTTGTACTTTTATATAAATAAAATTTTTAATAAAGATATTAGGTGTTGTTTCATTTGTGTTAACATAATTCACATTTTGAGTGCCCTTGTCCTTGTTTAGAGATAATCTATTCATATTTTCATCATTTGTTTGAAAAAAAAAAGATTACAATAGTCGAAAGTATACAGTGCTAGTACAACGTCATGGATTTCGTTGTCCATGACGTGTCATTTGATTAAATAAATATAAGAATATCACTACAGACTCGGAACACAATTTGTTTTTATTGGTAAAAATGTAAACGTTTTACCTCATAGCCTAAACAAGTTTTCCCTTATTATAAGCTTCATCAAAGGCTGCCACTGGGAGCGTTTTCCGTCTTGTTCTTGGGCGACGGCGCCGACGTTTGAAGTGTCATTGTTGTGTGTGTGTGTGTGTGTGTGTGTGTGTGATATTCGAATAATATGTGAGTGATTTGAATTGTGTCTGTTCGTTTAAGATGTCGTTTTTTGTGTTTTTGTGTGTTTGTATTATTTATTATTTATAAAATTTATTCATTAAAGATTGAGAACATGTTGATATAATTGTCGAGTGCAAGATTTCTTAGAGAAGTCTAGACAAGGCTACGTTGCTGAAACATTGTGACTTACAAACAAACAAACAAATGATACTTATTTTTATTGTTATATTGGTGTGTTAGTGGTCTCAAATATTTCTACTAGTAATTTTATACAAACCACTATGTTGTCTTTGGTATGACGAGCGCTTTCGGCAGTCAAGCCATCTTCAGGTCATTTACCAACAGACTGTTGGTAAAGAGTTTTACTGTTGGAAAAAATTGATAAGACAGAGCAATAGAGATAAAACCAGAAAGTATACCATAAAGAGCACAGAGATACGCCATAATAAAAAAAAACATTTTTTAATATTCATGGACAACATGTAGTAACTGTGTAATTATGTGTTCACAAACAACCTGCGTTCTGAGTTGGAAAAGTGATTTTTAACAGATATTGAAACCATGGAAAAAGCGGAATCGGACGAGATACGTCGGACGTGCGGCCGGCCACCATCCATCACTGTTGCACCCCAGCCCATTACTCATCTAGCCCAGCCCAATCTGTCCTCCGTCTTTGATCTGTCACTGGTAATTTATCACACGCACCCACTGTTACAAATGTAGTTACAATTACAACACCTCAATGAATTTGTAATATATTGTTACGTTGGTCTACTGATCGTCGTATGGTACAGTGTAAACAAAATTAAATACAAGACACCAATTAAGTCACTAATCACCATCTTTAATTATCACAATTAAACAAATTGTAATGAACAAGATAATCTCTTACAACATAAAATTGTTCTCACGCAATAAGAATGTCAACTAATAGAGTCCTGCACAATTAAATAACACTTAACACTTCGCCACAATACTTTAAACAGCACTGAAATAAATCGCCACTTAAACTTCCTAAACACCGCTGAATGGCCATATTTATACCCCGCTACGTATATTTAAACCCATAATACGCATCAACACTACAGTGTGAGAGCTTGCAGCCTTAAGGCAGCGCGCGCGGACCGGTGGCTCAGGAGTAATCTCGTTAACGCCTGTTAAGAATCACATACGCCCACAACATAACAGCTGGTTCCACTAGAATAGCCGAGAAACACGTACAATGTTCTGTGATATCGTTACAATATTAATGTAATGTAAACAAACACACAAATACTAAAATTGGCTAAAACGTATCGTACTTCGCTCTAAGACTCTATGAGAAAATAAATTGCATATGCCTGTGCACACACAAAACTCACGCACGCACGAACAAATAGAACCGTTTCTGGACAATAATTATGTTCCAAACTACAAGTAAACACTTTGTTCACTGACAGTTTACCTCTTGTTTTGACTGAGTTCTCTGTTACCCACAACACCTCTGCCCCTCAGCGACCTAACAAGTACATCATTTTTTCAGTTCAAATCCAACATCTAAACGAGTCTTTAATGGTGAAACAATAATCGTCAGGAAAATAAAAGTGTATGGATGGAACTAAAAACTAAACTATTTTGAATGTTCATCACTTCTTTGTTCACTACTATGATAATTACTAGTATTGTTGGTACTTTCACTGTGAACTTACTTGTTATATTTACTCATAGGTCGTTTCGGAGTGGGAATAAGGAGCACACCACTCCGAAACGACGTATGAGTAAATACAACAAGTAAGTTCACAGTGAAAGTACCAACAACAATAAAAATTACTGACTAAACCATATGTTTATTTATTGTTTGGAATAGTATTAAAATGTTTTACTAAGTTAACAGCGACCACTCAATTAGTGTAATTAATAAAATTGTGTAAATTAATTTAAAATAATTAATTTTATATAATTCTAAATTAATTTTTAATTAGAAATGGTGTTATGCAACAGAGAGCGTTAAACCTGTTAATTGAATCTGCTGCCATTCATTAAGCCTAACAAATTTAATCACGTGTAAATAAAATCGATTTATTTATTTTCTGTATTTAATTATGGGGTAAAGTAGTTGCATTAAAACAATAAATTGAATCGTTACATGTAATGGAATCACATGACGTTAATTGTAGATAACTATTGTGTGCGATAATGTACTTTACATTCAGCAGTGACCACATGTAACATATTTGATTGAAAAATATAAAATGAAAATTTTAGACGCTAATGGCTAATATACAATAATAATAATAATAATAATAATAATAATAATAATAATATTAATAATAATAATAATAATAATAATAATAATAATAATAATAATAATCATCATCATCATCATCATCATTTTCACTATTAAACCAAGGTTGGTTTGTTCCGGTCTCAAATAGGCAAAGATTACAGCTGATCACTCCAGAGCTTCCTCGGACGTCCCACACCTCTCCGTCCCCTCGGCTTATAGTTCCTGAGTTGTTTGGGAGTGCGGCAGTCATCCATTCGACGAAGGTGTTTACACCAATTCAGCCGATACTCCTGTCGACTATACTCAGGATATTCAGTTCCTACCGTATATCTTTATTTCGGCTGCCTGAGAAATCTCATTTCAGCCGCTTAGATGCGACTGGGCTGGGGTTTCGTTAAAGTCCCATTCTCAGACCCATAAAGAAGTGTGGAAAGAGCCATCAGCTTGTAGAAATATAAGCGTGTTCTTTACTTGCTGACTTAAGGGTTCACCGTACATTTTATTAAGGGCTCCGCATATTTTATTTCTAATCGTGTCTTTACTTTTTTACAATACGTTTTGGCATTAAAAACATAAGTAAAACAGTTGATCAAAATAACACAAACGGCTAGGTAAGAAAAGCCGAAGCTCGCTAAACGGCAAATACAAAAGTCTGTTTGAACACACACTCAAACGGTTCTATTGCATTGAGCTCTGTACGCGTAGACTACAGTATTAAGAGCTTACTGGTGAGTAGATGAAAACGTTTGTCGCTCTCAGGCGCTCGCTTTGACAAAGCGTTAGTCACTGTGACTAACTAAAGCCTTTAATGCACGTTTCTCACTTATCAAAGTAAGGCTTAACAAGTAGAAAATATATTTAGAGTACACAGGACTGTCTGTAGGTATACTGTCTATACTTCCTGGCGTTATTTGTTAAGTATGTTTTTAACGCCCGGTTAATAAGTACGAGTACCCTCCTAACTTAAATAAATAATTAACTTTTGTCTGTAGCTCGCAAAGCCGGTATCAATAAATTCAAAATTACTACTCAAAACCGGGCTGTTTGGCCGTGGTTGCCTGCTGTTAAACGCCATTACGTCGACAACGTTTTAATTCCCCGTCGGAAGCGACAACACAACAGCGGCAGATTGTACGCCGAACACTACATCCTGTAGTCCGACAAACAGTAATTTTAATATAAAGTATAATCTATCTGCAGTAATAATTAAAATTGTAATATATATATATATAAATATTATATATATATAGTATTTAAAATTTATAATTATATTAAATCAAGATGTTCTTTTCCTTATTTGGAACATGTTTCGATAGTTCCTGTTCTCTCATCTTCAGCCTTCGCGATCTTGTTTCTGGTGAAGTATTTGTGTGTTGGCTGCTGGAAGTTATTAAAGTAATTTGTTGGTCTTTGGTCTTTACATGTATTTTACATATTTTTTATGTAATATACACATGCAATAAACACAGGACACGAATTTCCAAACATAACCAATGTATCACTAATAAAACATATACCACACAAAGGCACCATAATGAACATTTGGGAAAATTTACAAATATACAAACATAAAACACAAAACAAACTAATACCAGAACAAATACAAATCAATACAAAACATGACACAATATTCAAAGCACTCAACATCGAAAATACACAAAATACCAAAACATATACCAAAATCACACACAATAATACAACTTTAAAAGACCAAAAACAAACAAATTACTTTAATAACTTCCAGCAGCCAACACACAAATACTTCACTAGAAACAAGATCGCGAAGGCTGAAGATGAGAGAACAGGAACTATCGAAACATGTTCCAAATAAGGGAAAGAACATCTTGAGGCAATATAATTATAAATTTTAAATACTTTATATATATCAAGAAACGAACTGTAGCGGAAAGTGATTGCATATATATATATTAATATTATATATATAGTAAATATACATTATATAAAGAGAGAGAGACAGGGATAGACAGACAGACTGAAGCAGAGAGACAAAATAATATTATTGATGAACTAGCACCTTTGTGAACTGCTTGATTCGTCAATGAGTAACTACTGTTGTCTACATAAGTAAATGCCGGCAAATAAATAAAACATAACATTATGAAAATAACGTTTTTAAGAATATAATTATTACTCCTTTGATAACACACATTCAGACAAAATGTCATAGTTATAATTTGCTGTATTCTATGAGAAGTATGGCGTTCTTTTACCATAAGATTTGGGGCATGTATACGTGTGCCTGCGTGAGTGCGTGTAGAAAAATTATTACGAATTTAAGGAAAAGGTTAGCCAAATGTTATGTATGGGGCGTTGCTTAATATGGTGCAGAGACATGAACCCCGAGGAAGGAGGACGAGAAAAGATTGGAAGCGCTTAAGATGTTGGTTTGGGGAGCAATGAATAAAGTGAGGTGGTTTGTAAATGTTGAAGTTTTAAAAATAATAGGGGAAGAGAGAAGAATCCTGAAGGTAATAGAAAATAGGAAAAGTAATTGGTTAGGTCATTGGTTAAGAAGAGCCTGCTTGCTTACAACTGCAATGGAGGGTGTCATAGGAGGAGGAAAAAGAAGAGGACGTAGAAGAATAAAGTTAATAGATAACATTAACATTATTAACATGGGATAGCATAGATAGCATGGGACAAAATATTAGAAAAAGCACAAAAAAATTATATATCAGACCATAGTCTAAAGCATTATGGCGTATGCAACAGAAGTATGGGTTATTAACAAAATAATAAAAGAACGATTCTTGCAACAGAGATGGAATATTGGAGGAGGTGCTGCGGAATAACAAGAGCAGACCGAATAACAAACCAGGTGATCAGAAGAAGAATGGAAACGGAAAGAAGTATAATTGACTACATCGAAGAAAAAGATTGGTGTGGTACGGTCATGTCCCGAGAGCGCAAAATAGGTGGATCAACAAGGTGACGGAATGGAGTCCATAGGAAAGGAGAAAAAGGGGAAGACCGAGAAGATCTTGGAGGGACAAAGTGGATGAATCTATGCAACTTATAGGACTTGAGGAAGGACAATGGGAACACCAGGAGAACTGGAAAGCCAGGTTGAAGGAAGGCAGACGGTACTAGCTGTAGCAACCTGATTATATATATATATATATATATATATTGCGACAGAACACAGGATGATAAGATATGCTGTTTATATCAGAGTACATGAATGACAAGCATTTTCTTGTTTAAATTTGTTTTGTGTAATATTTTGTTTTTTAGTCATGAGTTTTGTATTTAAAAATTGATAAGCATATAGGTTATACCAAACTCTTCATAAAAAAATGTACTATATTGTCATGTATTTTTTGTATGAATTGGTGCGCGTGTGCGGGTGTGATAACCTGCGATCGCTATAGCGGCAGTGGTAGTTAACCGATTTACATGAAAATTTGACAAGGAATTATTTAAGTAAATAGCTTCGATTTGTGTATACTTTGAGGTTTGTAACTATTTTGGAAATATGGGTTTTTAAGTAAAGCAAAACTCAAGTGTAACTCTTATCAATGATAGGATAATAAGAATTGTAGATAATTTCCATGCAGGACTATGCAAAATTATACAAAGTTTTTCATGAAATGTGTGTATCTGGTCGTTCCATCAATCATGTGACTTGGGCTTGGCCTATAAAATTACACAAAATTCAGTGAGATTCATACGTTGCAGAGCTAGGATGGACACAGTCTGTCTGTCGACGTTGCTAGGGGAAGTTGTGCCCGGGTAAGAGAGTTTTTCTCTTACAAAAGTAAGAACATTTTATATAAAGTAAACTATAAACCTTGAAATCCTTAACGAAGTTTTGCGATAAGAACCGAGAGGGTAAATAATTAAATAAAATTTAAAATAAAATACAGTGCTGTGTCGTGTAAGTTAAGATATCCGCATAGGGAACTTAAAGACACTACAAGATACCGTGGAAGCAGTTAAACATAAATACGAAACTCTGTGAAATATCGCCGCTGGATCCGCTTGCTGTACAAGTTAACGACGAGACGAAGAGGACGCCAGGACACCAGGAAGGAGTGAAGCTGTAGAAGAGGACCGACGAGACGAGAGGAGGGACAGGAAGAAGAGGACGCCAAGATGGGACCGACGAGACGAGAGGAGGACATTGCAGTAAACAAGTAAAATCGATTCATATTAATCGAACAATACAAACAATTTAATATACTATCAATACATGACAATTTAAAATACATTATACATCTTTATAAACAATATTTGTATATAATAAATAATTTTTCAACTCCTCCATAATAGACTTGTATCGATCTTTACACACTCACAATATCCTTATTAGAATAATAAAGTTTGATCTGTTGCAATATATAACATTAAAATCAGAGGGTGTTACGAAGAAACGAAAAGACTGGCATGCGATAGGAGAGCTTGGAGAGCTCTTACCATTTAAAGATCTGCCTTAGGGCAGAGGACCAAATAATGGTGTGAGTGTAAGTCAGCTGGTAATCAGCTGGTCGGACAACAGAAGTTAGTCTTTGCAGATCAGAGTTGAGCGTTTTACGTTTAAAGCGCCCCCCTCGTTGTTGAACTACAGACATCCATTATACGTGTGATGAAAATTCTTTTTCCCTTGATTTAACTGTTGAAATTTTCACTGAACCTCAGGCTACAAAAGTAATTTAACGTAATCTCTCTGTGAAAAAGTTTTTGAGGTATTTTTGATGCGTTGCAGTTTAGCCAGTTTTACAACCGGTCATATGTTGTTTACTTGTTGCAGTGTGCTTGTAAACAAAATATACCAAACTGAAAAATTCATGCGTAAAATCTCAGCTGTCATTAATGTTCGGAAACTATTTTTTACTTTTGATTTAAAAATACAATCTAATTATCCACAATTCATTATTATTACACCATCACAATCCATACATCACTCGCATCTTTTAATGTGGTTATTGGAATTTTCTTATGAGATTTAATTTTTTTGCTATCTTTTGTTTTATTTATAAGATTTACATGACTCGTTTTACAGATATTCCGAAATTAATTTATGTTTTCTTGGGAATCAGATTGAGACTACTAGTTTGTTTCACAATCAAGATATTTTAAACAATGGTAGTTTATTACTAATATTATATTCTATATATATATATATATATATATATATACATATATTGCAACAGTACACAGGATATGGAATTCATTTACGTGGAATACTAATGCTAAATAACATTTTCTGATGACCATAGACATGTTTTAAATTGATTTTGTACTTTTGTTATAAAGTAGTCATAAGTTTGGAACAAGCGATGTTTAAAAAAGTATATTATTTTAAAATGTTCACAATTTTATTCTCTCTTACGTCACGTAAAATATTTATGTGTAAGTGTGCGGGTGCGCGTGTGATTTACATTTTATTTAATAACTTAGAGGAAAATTAACATTTCGTTCTGAAACTTGGACAGATTATTCTCATGTTTATAAACTACATTTGTTATAAAATCAATTCTTCCCAACTATAATTTTTATATGCTTTTTTAATGAAATCTCTTTTCTTTTATTCTCGTTATCTCCTAGAAAGTAATACTATTTGTAGATTAAATCTAGACAGCCCTTTGCAGAATCGGACAGAGTTTAAGCCTGACTTCAGTCTATCTGTGTTCTTATCTGAAACGTTGCTATATTTTCCTTCAATCTAGAGGTCTAAAATTTATTTGAGACGGACGCTTTCAGCGGACGGACCGTTCAGTTTCTTCCAAAGACTCGTCATATAAAGACGTACTCGCTGTCACGAGTTTTTCGGGACAAGACAGGTCGTTTCCATTTAGGCTTAGAAGTTGGTTCACGGTTCGAGGTCTTCGTAACCATTACCACTTACAGAACTCAAATAATAAATATATTATTCTAGTGCTTTCCCGCGTATAGTAGAAGATTTCCGTCAGGGGCAAAATATCTGCCGAGATATTTTGATATTAACGCGAGAAAACTTCAAGAATCCGGAACTTTTGGTGTAAGCTCAACACACGAACTATTTTACCCAGGTTTAATCCCTCAGATTAAGTGAGTTTAAAATTTTAAATAATAACAGTTCATGTCGCAGTGTGCGTGTGTGCAAAGACGTGAATTGTCACTGTAGTAGTCATCGGTCGGCGTGCAGAGTCGCAACGGTCCAGTCGAGCGAGCATGGTGTCTACGCAGACAGTGGAATTATAAATAATAACAGTTCATGTCGCAGTGTGCGTGTGTGCAAAGACGTGAATTGCCACTGTAGTAGTCATCGGTCGGCGTGCAGAGTCGCAACGGTCCGGTCCAGCGAGCATGGTGTCTACGCAGACAGTAGAATTATAAACAATAACAGTTCATGTCGCAGTTTGCGTGTGTGCAAAGACGTGAATTGTCACTGTAGTAGTCATCGGTCGGCGTGCAGAGTCGCAACGGTCCGGTCGAGCGAGCATGGTGTCTACGCAGACAGTAGAATTATAAACAAAAACGGTTCATGTCGCAGTGTGCGTGTGTGCAAAGACGTGAATTGTCACTGTAGTAGTCATCGGTCGGCGTGCAGAGTCGCAACGGTCCGGTCGAGCGAGCATGGTGTCTACGCAGACAGTAGAATTATAAACAATAACAGTTCATGTCGCAGTGTGCGTGTGTGCAAAGACATGAATTGTCACTGTAGTAGTCATCGGTCGGCGTGCAGAGTCGCAACGGTCCGGTCGAGCGAGCATGGTGTCTACGCAGACAGTAGAATTATAAACAATAACAGTTCATGTCGCAGTGTGCGTGTGTGCAAAGACGTGAATTGTCACTGTAGTAGTCATCGGTCGGCGTGCAGAGTCGCAACGGTCCGGTCGAGCGAGCATGGTACGCAGACAGTAGAATTATAAACAATAACAGTTCATGTCGCAGTGTGCGTGCGTGCAAAGACATGAATTGTCACTGTAGTAGTCATCGGTCGGCGTGCAGAGTCGCAACGGTCCGGTCGAGCGAGCATGGTGTCTACGCAGACAGTAGAATTATAAACAATAACGGTTCATGTCGCAGTGTGCGTGTGTGCAAAGACGTGAATTGTCACTGTAGTAGTCATCGGTCGGCGTGCAGAGTCGCAACGGTCCGGTCGAGCGAGCATGGTGTCTACGCAGACAGTAGAATTATAAACAATAACAGTTCATGTCGCAGTGTGCGTGTGTGCAAAGACATGAATTCTCACTGTAGTAGTCATCGGTCGGCGTGCAGAGTCGCAACGGTCCGGTCGAGCTAGCATGGTACGCAGACAGTGGAACTATAAACAATAACAGTTCATGTCGCAGTGTGCGTGTGTGCAAAGACGTGAATTGTGACTGTAGTAGTCATCGGTCGGCGTGCAGAGTCGCAACGGTCCGGTCGAGCGAGCATGGTGTCTACGCAGACAGTAGAATTATAAACAATAACAGTTCATGTCGCAGTGTGCGTGTGTGCAAAGACGTGAATTGTCACTGTAGTAGTCATCGGTCGGCGTGCAGAGTCGCAACGGTCCGGTCGAGCGAGCATGGTGTCTACGCAGACAGTAGAATTATAAACAATAACAGTTCATGTCGCAGTGTGCGTGTGTGCAAAGACGTGAATTGTCACTGTAGTAGTCATCGGTCGGCGTGCAGAGTCGCAACGGTCCGGTCGAGCGAGCATGGTGTCTACGCAGACAGTAGAATTATAAACAATAACAGTTCATGTCGCAGTGTGCGTGTGTGCAAAGACGTGAATTGCCACTGTAGTAGTCATCGGTCGGCGTGCAGAGTCTCAACGGTCCGGTCGAGCGAGCATGGTGTCTACGCAGACAGTAGAATTATAAACAATAACAGTTCATGTCGCAGTGTGCGTGTGTGCAAAGACGTGAATTGTCACTGTAGTAGTCATCGGTCGGCGTGCAGAGTCGCAACGGTCCGGTCGAGCGAGCATGGTGTCTACGCAAACAGTAGAATTATAAACAATAACAGTTCATGTCGCAGTGTGCGTGTGTGCAAAGACGTTAATTGCCACTGTAGTAGTCATCGGTCGGCGTGCAGAGTCGCAACGGTCCGGTCGAGGGAGCATGGTGTCTACGCAGACAGTAGAATTATAAACAATAACAGTTCATGTCGCAGTGTGCGTGTGTGCAAAGACGTGAATTGTCACTGTAGTAGTCATCGGTCGGCGTGCAGAGTCGCAACGGTCCGGTCGAGCGAGCATGGTGTCTACGCAGACAGTAGAATTATAAACAATAACAGTTCATGTCGCAGTGTGCGTGTGTGCAAAGACGTTAATTGCCACTGTAGTAGTCATCGGTCGGCGTGCAGAGTCGCAACGGTCCGGTCGAGGGAGCATGGTGTCTACGCAGACAGTAGAATTATAAACAATAACAGTTCATGTCGCAGTGTGCGTGTGTGCAAAGACGTGAATTGTCACTGTAGTAGTCATCGGTCGGCGTGCAGAGTCGCAACGGTCCGGTCGAGCGAGCATGGTGTCTACGCAGACAGTAGAATTATAAACAATAACAGTTCATGTCGCAGTGTGCGTGTGTGCAAAGACGTTAATTGCCACTGTAGTAGTCATCGGTCGGCGTGCAGAGTCGCAACGGTCCAGTCGAGCGAGCATGGTGTCTACGCAGACAGTAGAATTATAAACAATAACAGTTCATGTCGCAGTTTGCGTGTGTGCAAAGACGTGAATTGTCACTGTAGTTGTCATCGGTCGGCGTGCAGAGTCGCAACGGTCCGGTCGAGCGAGCATGGTTTCTACGCAAACAGTAGAATTGTAAACAATGACAGTTCATGTCGCAGTGTGCGTGTGTGCAAAGACGTGAATTGTCACTGTAGTAGTCATCGGTCGGCGTGCAGAGTCGCAACGGTCCGGTCGAGCGAGCATGGTGTCTACGCAGACAGTGGAATTATAAACAATAACAGTTCATGTCGCAGTGTGCGTGTGTGCAAAAACGTGAATTGTCACTGTAGTAGTCGTCGGTCGGCGTGCAGAGTCGCAACGGTGCAGTCGAGCGAGCATGGTGTCTACGCAGACAGTAGAATTCAACGATCAAGTAACATATTTGTAAAACAAACAAATAGACCCAGTTACTGAAAGACGATTTATTTTTAATAAACAATTTTATTTTATAAAGTAATAAAACAGTAATAAATTTTAATGTTTTAATTTAATAAATATTCCTGCCTCCAAATATAGACTCTGTTGTAATAATTTTTCAATTCTATGCAGTTTTAATTTGTATCGATGCAACATATATCAGATTATGTGCGTAGTTCAAAGAAAGAGAATGGCGGTGTTACGTGATGAGAAAACGAGAAAATTCTTGACACGTAGAGCAGAAAATCAATAAAAGGATTGGTTATAGCAGAATTAGTTTTCTTCAATAAATTCAAAAACGTATCAAAAGCAAATAGCAAACATAGCGCCACTCATAGACTTTTTGGTTTTATCAAAGTATGGTACGACACAATTACGTTATAAATTTAATTCACGTGTGTGTGTGTGTGTGTGTGTGTGTGTACACGTGGAAAGGTAAACGGGGTGTTTTAAAAATGGTGTCTAAATTTGTAACTAAATCCAGAGCGAGAATGGAAGTACGGTATCCACCCACTGAGTGGTTAGCGAGCTCCATATTTTTGTTAATCCAGCTTAATTCTCGGAGGAATATAGTTCTGACTAATCTTTTTTGTAAGTGGATTATAAAAAGACAGCTGCAAGCATTGAATATAAGAATGATTAATTAATTAAATTTATGAAGCTTATGATGACGGCAGAAACAAATTGGTACTGTACAATGTATTAGGTTTGCTGGCGTCTATGAAATATTAATTACGGGGAACATTCAGTGTAAGTACTGCTAGTGTATGTACTCAGTAAGCCAAATGCAGACAACGCTACAACAATTACTCAATAATTTACACCGTCAATAATTATCTTTATGTCTACAATCCACAATAACTATCATTTAAGTAACGGCAATAGTAATAATAGATCCTTACTCCAATACTGTTTTGGGTATTATAACTATTATAAAGTTTTACATGAGCAAGTTGCTGGCCTGTTGTACAACCCCCTACCAGGGTGACAAGAGACTCTTCTGTCAGGTTTACAACACCTAAATACCTAGATAGTTTAATTTAGGAATATTTGTAGTAATATTTATGTAAATCTTATAAATAAACCAAGACACAGCACTAAGATTACATTTTATAAGTCAACTGCAATATCTACATTGACATATGTGAATGAGGCATTGATCATGGCAAAAAAAGGAATGTGGCAAGATTCAGAGTACTGAAATACAGTTTCTTCGAAGTACTTTAAACTATACACGGCAAGATAGAATAAGAAATGAGCATACCAGAGAAGAACTCAAATTAGTGGATGTAAATACAATTATTTCAGCTTAAAAAAGACAATACAAAGGCTCATTTGAAGAGGATGACAGATTATCGTTTGTCGAAAGCGGCATTGACTATAAAGCTATTGCTAGAAGAGACGTGGGTCGTCCGGGGGATAGGTGCCGAAACAGGTTTATATAAACTAATCCTTGAAGTAAAGAATAGGAAGGAGAAAATATTAATAGAAAAGAATAAGTAAAGAAAATTAGTCGTTTTCAACTTTTAAATTCTAATATTCATAATGGTTGATAATGTTGTATGGTCAAGATTGTCGGTATAGAAATGTGGCACTTACTTTATCGTCATAAAGTTTTCTTAGTCTATGGTGAGAAAATTAGAAATTAAATTGTCTCAATATCTCAAGCTTGAATTGTATTCCTTGTGTAAAGGTAAAATTTTAAACATAGATAATCAGAGGAAACAATTTTTTATATTCGTATGAGCACACAGCGCTGGCAATACAATAACCAGGAGGAAGACAATTTAAGCTTAAGGGTTTGAGGCTATCTAACTTCTAACTTTCTCATCATAGAATAAGAAAAGACAAATTTCTATACTAAGAATCCTGATCATATAATAGGAAGGTAGAAAATTATTCATTATTATTTTGCGTAGTCCCAGATCCTTGGAATTTGTTGCTTTTGATTTATAGTTTTTACCTGTAACGGACGGACAGATCAAATATATGTTACAGATTAACCCCGATGAGTAATGGATTGTCAATGTGATGGATCTCTGTGTCTGATTGTTTCTGGCGCCGTACTTTTGATTCCCCTTCTAGCCACTGCTTATTACTGTCCTACTGCGTATCAGAAAATTACATAACTAGAAGTACTGTGTTGTTTGTTTTAAGAAAGTGTAATTACAATTCTGTAACTACAGTTCGCGACAAAGTAATGAAGTCGTATTAATTTTTAATTCTTTCGTGGTAAATAAAAGTAGACGATTTTTAATATCGGCTTACGTATGCACTTTCAGGTAATTTTTTCTTTGTCTTCATCTTAATTTAGAGTTCTGTGTGCTTCCAATTTATTTCCTTCCAAATATAGTCTCTACTGAAGTTTGAATGCCAAAAAATTTACATTCAAAAATGAGTTGTGTCTCAAAATTACTTGTAACAGATAAAACAGTTTTCAAATCAATAGCTTAAATATTGTCACGGTGTTTATTTAAATACAGAAATGCAGGAATAAATGCCTTAAATATTTATTTATACGATAAATGAAGCAAATGATTAAAACATAATTAAATTTAATTAAAACCGGGCTGTTAGGCCGTGGTCAATTGTTGACAACCTCGGGTGTTGCTTATACCCAATAAACTTACTTGTGTATTGTTCGGCTAACGTCTGCAGTACGTGTTCTGTTTCGGCAGAAGAAGATTCTCGGTGGTCGACCAACTATGACGCAGTCTGTCATCAACCGATCACGGTTTTATTTCAACCAAATAAAGTTGACATCGGCCGTGTAAGCATACGTTATTATTATTATATTTATATAAGAAAATATTGTCACAGAGATCCGGAACAGAAAATGAAACAGGTAACGTACAGTATGTTAGAATAATGTTTGTTATATAATAAAATGCCATGAAAACTATATTTCTTCAGAAAAACACAAATTTCTCACAATTATTAAAACGCGCCAAACTTCCTGGTAACAGACATTGGTCGAATAGAGAGGGCTCGAAAATTTAAGTATTTAAGAGAGATAGTTCAAGAGAATGCCTTGGGAAAATCGGCTATAGGAAAAGGATTCATAAATGGATAGGGCATATGGTATAACTAAATATTTACAATAAAAAGTAAATATCTAAAAATGCAAAAATAAGGCATTACAGTACAGTGGTGAAGCCAGAATGCCTATATGCAAGTAAACACCTAGCATTGAATTATAGTTTAGACAGACTAGAAATATTGGAAATACGAATTATTATTAAACAAATTATAAACCCATGAAAAACTTCAGAAGTTTGCAAATTAAGAAGTATTTGTGAAATATATCAAGGTATAGAAAATATAACAGAAACGACGAGAAAAGAAGACTATTATTTTTTGGACATTTATATATGATGGACGATAATAGGTTAACAAAGCAGATCTCTGGGAAAAGAAGTCAACACCAAGTTGAATTAAAGAAGTCTAAAAGCATTTAGAAAAAAAACTAATATAAACGCAAAAGAAGCAATTGAATGTGAATTCTTTCGGGTAAAAGTGCTAAAAATGTAACGAGTCCAGGGTAGGAGAGAGAGAAACGCAGGTTCAAAGTGGACTCAAGACAGGAAGAAGAGACACAGTGAAAAGATGAAAAAATATTGGAGAAAAGGAAAGGAACGAAGAATAAAGAATTGAAATTGGCATGTGGTCCTTAGATGGCTGATACAAAAAGAGAACATAAAATGTCATAACGTAATAGTTCCAATTGCATGATTTTTAGTCGCTAATGATGATGACGACATATTCGTTTTCAGGGCCTATAGTTTTCTAAAAGAAGATTGCTGGAATAGTACTATACAGTTTTAGTGTAATAATTAATTACTGTAAACGTACCACAACCAAAATGTTTATAGTAATTAACTGACATTGGTGTAATTATATGGTATAACTCATGTTGTGATAAGAACGTAGAAAACAAAATAAAATTAAACATAATATTTACCGTATTTCTTCCGTCGTGTGATTTCGTGTTGAGCTCGAATGTTTATCTTTTCGCGTTTCGAAACATATGTTTCGCTTCAGAATCACTCAAAGTTTCGTCTTCAGAAAAAAATCAAAATTGCAAAAATTTTAAACAGTTTTACCATATCCGCATTACATGAGTGCGCACTCGAGTGGGACCGATCAGACACTCTCTGTTAGTAGCTGTTGTGTAAACAGGTTTATTCCGCTATCGTAGAGAGAGTTTGATTTAAAGTTTAAATGATCGTTTAGCACAAAGTGACGACTGTGTACGTCATTGTACGCTCTTTATATCTCGAATTCTTCCAAGGCATTCATGTAAGCGCCTTAATTACAAACATATATGGGTTTAAAATTGGAATTAAAGCTTGTATATTTATGATTTTTATATATTAAATAACGTAAGTAGTTGGATAGTGTTGGATATGTTCTGAAACGCGTAAAGATAATCAATCGAATGCAACACGAAGTCACACGTCGGAAGGAATACGGTAAATATTATATATATATTTTTTAATAAGTGACTTGGGTACCTATTCAAATATGTTTTTCAAAATAAAACTGTTAATAAAGTCTGCAGACATGTAGACTCGTACAAAATGCGACGGTACGATAAACATTTTTTAGTTTTACATTTTATACTCTATAATAATGATGAAAATGAGTGTAAAAATAAAGATGCGCGAACACCCTTTTTTGTTTTCTCTTCACAAACGGACGACGCGTTACCTAGATACGGTGTGAAGCATGAAGTCTCTTATATCTCATTCCAAGTTTATGTAGAGAGATACGGTGCATGCACAATCGAATGCAACACGAAGTCACACGTCGGAAGGAATACGGTAAATATTATATATATATTTTTTAATAAGTGATTTGGGTACCTATTCAAATATGTTTTTCAAAATAAAACTGTTAGTAAAGTCTGCAGACATGTAGACTCGTACAAAATGCAACGATACGATAAACATTTTTTAGATTTTCATTTTATACTCTATAATAATGATGAAAATGAGTTTAAAAATAAAGATGCGCGAACACCCTTTTTTGTTTTCTCTTCACAAACGGACGACGCGTTGACCTAGATACGGTGTGAAGTATGAAGTCTCTTATATCTCATTCCAAGTTTACGTAGAGAGATACGGTGCATGCACTTATGTATTGCATTACGCAGTGAACAGAACTCTGACACATTTCATGCTTTGTGACGTGTAAGGAGGATACTCCCATCTCTGATCTTACCGTTAGCTATAACCGACTGTAATACATGTACAAATCATCTACAGTGGGTCTTGTTGCAAAACAACCGAACACGATATTTCTTGACAGGTCATTGGGCACGTGGCGAAACATATTAATACAACGGTTTTTAAAATTATATAAACACTTGGTACGTTTCACAGTTTTGATTTAACTCTGACAGCTGTTTCATCTTATTAGGCTATTCTCAAAGAGAATCAAGGAACAACTAAATTAACAAAGAATGTAAGGGTGGTGAACATGTTTTTTAGGGTGTTGTTCGACATATATGGGGTATGATGGAAGGGTGGTGAAGTTAGTAGGGAAGGTCAGGTGTCTGTAAAAACTAAGAATAATCGGAAGGCAAAATATAAACATTAAATAAACTAAATAATAACTTTCAATTAAGGGCATACACACAATTCAGTTTGTTCTTTTGTTAAATTTTCGTTACTTCTGATTACTTTTCTAATTTCTAAGATTTCTAATAAATCCATTTTTTTACCTTTTTGTATGTTGTGGAGTACTGTTATTTTTTTGTATTTATGAAGTGATTGTTTTGTAAGCAATGTCCTGTAAAGCCTGTATTGACTGTATTAGTAAAAATTGCTTTCTTATATTCAGAAATGCGATGTTCCAGAGCACGGCCACAATATCCAATTTAAATAGGATTGCATTCTGCACAGTGTATTTGATAAACTCCTTTTTTCTCTAGTATGTTTGATTTTTCTTCATTGTTTACTAGAAAGAAAAAAACAAATAAATTTTTCTTAGAAGAACTTAATTCAACGTAAATTTATTATCACAGTTTATAGATTTATTTTGAGACGAGGAGTTCATAAAATCACCCAACGCAATACTATTACCCCCAGCACATTTGTAAAGTATTCACAGGGTTCTTGGTAAGGCAATCGTTTTCATCAGAAGGTCCAAGTAAAAAGCGACGTAAATAAGTCATTTGACACAATGTCTGTCCTTTGTAACAATAATTTTAAGTGTAGGTAACAAATATTTTGTTAATATATTGTGAAAATTAAACGTCTTCGTCTTCTTATTTTTCTTCTCTACGCCGTTTCTTCTCTCTAGGCTGTTCTGGGGCAAGCCCGTATGGGTAGGAGAGTTGGTTGGTTGGTTTCGCACGCCAGCGCTGACCGGCCGAAGAGAAGTTGGTGATACATGAAGTAAAGAGAGTGTGTCTGAGTTGGTGATGGTGTGGCAGCTCTAGGAGAGGGTGAGGGCGTGTTTTAGTGCCAAACTTAAAGATATAGGCGACCAGAGACGAGGAGCGTTTGACGCTAAAGATGGCGGGAAGTGTTGTAATGGCGTCAAGGGTTCGGCGTGGGACAGGATTGTACTTTTAAATTGGGTATATATGATATGTGGGAATTAGATGTTTTATTTAATTATTTTGTAGTTGGAGTAGACGATGTTTGTGTACGGGGCAGAGGAGTTGTGTACAGTTTATTTTATTTTATTAAGTTTGTTGATGCCACTTTAGCTCAGTAGTCGGGTCCAGGGACCCAGGAACTCCGCAAGATCCAGGAGGCGGTTGATAAGGAAGTGGAGGCGCCGGATATTTCGGACTGGTCTATTGATGGGAGTGGCAATGAATTGTATTGCTTTGCGGGTTTTGGCCTTTGTGGCGTGTCTCCAGTAAATTTTGTTTAGAAAGGTGTCTAAGCCTGTGATGTTGTATTTAAGGCATATAAAGTCGTATTGGAGGTTTAGGTGCGGAGAGGTCGGCGGTGTATTAAGCGTGAAGCTCGTCGTTCTGTGATCCTAGCTGGGTCTCCTTTCAGCAGGATCGGGTGTGCATATGTCAGGATAGGTCTCACCATTCCATCAAGAAGGATTCCTCCCGTGGTTGTTTACTTTGAAACCACGGGAGGAATCCTTCTCTGACGGAATGATGAAGACCTTCTTCTTCTTCTTCTTCTTCTTCTTCTTCTTCTTCTTCTTCTTCTTCTCCTTCTCCTTCTTCTTCTTCTTCTTCTTCTTCTTCTTCTTCTTCTTCTTCTTCTTCTTCTTCTTCTTCTTCTTCTTCTTCTTCTTCTCCTCCTTCTCCTTCTCCTTCTCCTTCTCCTTCTCCTTCTCCTTCTCCTTCTCCTTCTCCTTCTCCTTCTCCTTCTCCTTCTCCTTCTTCTCCTTCTCCTTCTCCTTCTCCTTCTCCTTCTCCTTCTCCTTCTCCTTCTTCTCCTTCTCCTTCTTCTTCTTCTTCTTCTTCTTCTTCTTCTTCTTCTTCTTCTTCTTCTTCTTCTTATTTTAGCACATATTTGTATAAATAAGGTTTGGAGTTTTCACGATATCTATTTGTAAGTGATATATTTATCTTTGTATTAATTTATTTTTCGCCTGAAGGCGACGTCTGATTATATAGAGCTCGAAACGTAGTGTTTATAAATTTTAACTTACAATGGCTAATGTCTAAAACCTTATAATTTGTAATGATCATGTGTCTCATTACAAAACACAATATTAAATATATAATATAACGTATAAGAAGTAAATAGTTTTCCTGTTCACATGGTGACTTTCTTGTTTACAGAATAACCTTTACCCAATAATACGTGTTAGTTTCAATAAGCAATATGTTATGGAGCGTGTAATAAGCTGCCACGTATCTAACGGACCGCCATAAATTGTTGAAGTCTCCCATCAATCATTGCTACAATGCACAGTGTGTAAATAATGTACGCGCAGAGGAAACAATATGATTGTAGCTGTGCGTGGATTTATTGGATTTATTTTTCTAATTTCAGGGTTAATGTATTCTGAACATCTGGTCGTGTGTAGGTTTGAGCATGTTTATGAGCGTGAACGGTTAAACGTGAACTGATCTTCAAAACTACTTATTTCTATCAGGTATACCCTCTCCTCGCATTGGTGCCTCCATGGTAATAGCTTTGCAATTAACATTTGATCCATATATCAGGGATCATCCGAAGAAACTTAAAACATAAAACAATTTAAAAATATATATTTCAAAACAAAATATTGGCAAAATGTAAGTAATTACAAATAAAGTCTAATCAGAACCGTGTTAATCTTATAAGAATATTACATAATAATAAAGTACAAAGTGAGTCTAAAATATATTAAACGTACCTTACCTGTGATGAAATAATATTATAGCTATATAACTTAAACACTTTTTACTACAGTCTGTTTCTTGATGCATATATAATTTATTTATTATTTAAAAATTCTTCACGTCAAGATCTTTTATTCCCTATTTGGTACATGTTTCGTGATGCGTATTGTTCCCATCCTCAGCCTTCCTTATTTTATATCTTGTAGAGTATTTGTGTTTTTGTTGGTTGTTTCTATGGGTCCTGTTGGTTTTAGGTATTTTATACTGGTGTTATTGTGTGTGATTGTGATGTATATATTAGCTTTTTGAGTATTTTAGATGTTGAGTCCTTTGAAAGTTTTGTTATGTTTGTACTGATTTGTATTAGTTCAGGAATCAATCTGTGTTGTGTTTGTATATTTGTAAATTTTCCCATATATTTATTATGGTGTCTTTGTGTGATATGTGTTTTATTAATGTCATGTTGGTTATGTCTGTGAATTTCTGTCCTGTGTTTATTGTATGTGTAGCCAAATTAGATTTTTATATTTCTGGTTTTCTGAGAGCGTTTAGATGTTCAAAATAACGTTTTATTAGTTATTTTTTGTTTGTCTTATTTAACATTTATTGCAAACTTGGCATTCAATTTCGTATATAACATTGGTTTTTGTATTATCTTTATTGTGTGGGTTATTTAGTTTTAGTAAATTATTTTTATTAATTTTGTATGCTATTGTAATGACTGTGTTTTTAAATAGTTTTGTTAGCTTTGTCATTTTATTATTTATGTATGTAAATGTAGCCCATTTTTTATTTTTGTTAATATTTATGTATTGTTCATTTTGATAATTTCTTAAATGTTCAATTATTATTTTATATTTGATTTTGTTTTCTATTTTGTTTATAGTATTTTTATTGTATCTGTTTACGTAAGCTATTTAGTATATTATATTTCTTTGTTTGTTTGTTTCATGTTTGTTTAGGGGTATTTTGTACATTCTGCTAAATAGTGAATAGAGAGCTGCCATTTTATGTTGTGTTGGGTGGTCAGAAAGGTTAGTTATAATGATGTTAGTGGAAGTTGATTTTCTGTATATTGTATTATAAGTTCTTCTATGTTTCTATCTCCTGAGGACAGCCCCAGATTTTTAAGATCAAAACGTCATGATGATGGACGCAGTCATTTGTGTAAAGGATTTACCTGATTTGAGCGAATGTTCAACAGAAGCGCAGAAATATTATATAATTAACGTGATGGCGGAAGGCTCAGTGGAAGGAATCTATATTTGCTTATGGAATGAACCGTTGTATCAGTGTGACAAGCATAATTAGCCTAATATTTCCTCTACTATGACAATAAAATATTTTGGGTTTTTATAATCTTATATACGTATTAAGAAACGCCTCAGGCGAAGAATCTTTTAAGATAAAGAATCTCAAATTAGCAAAGCCTTTACTCTAACCCGAGAAGTATACGAAAGAAAAACCTTTACAGAAGTGCAAAAATCCGCCATTATGGTACTCTTATGATCAGGTCGGTGATCATGTATGGAGTGGAAACAATGTGCTTTCAAAATTTGGAACCTCTTCTTAAAATTGAACGAAGAATTTATGGCCAAAAGGAAACCGAAGATGGGTAGAGGCATAGACCTAAAGAAGACATGTACAGGGATCTGGAAGATCTGGAAACGGCGTTCCAAAGGAGAAGAATGAGATTTCTTGGACATATGGTTTGGATGGATCGGTCCAGATTAAATAAACAAATTTCCAAATTTGCAGTCTGAACGAATACACCAAACAACTCTAGGAGGAAATGATGAAACAGGGTATCTTTTGAACGACTGTGTGGATAGAAATACATACAGAAACAAAATTAAAATTCTTGAGGTTCTCTGCGGTGAAAAGAAGACGAGGAATAGGTGGACAGTGGAAAGGAAGGCGGCTCATAGTGTGCGAATGAGGGCCTTCTGGCGGGAAAATAAATGGAAATGATATTTGCGTGATCGGCGGCTGACCTGTTCGTGTAAAAAAAATTACGTAACACAACGTAATGTTTAAATGTTTAGTTTTATTTTTAATAAATTATTAATAAATTATTAAACATGAATATTATTTTATTTGTACCTAAATTTTTACAATTTTTATAGAATTGAAAATTGTTTTTAATGTTTAATTGTTCTGACACTACTCCGACATCTATGCTACATTTATCCTGTCTTTATCAAACGGTATAATATGGAAGAGGGAGTATTTCAAATGTTGTGAAACAAGCCCATTACAAATAGTAAGTTGCAACATTTAAATAGGAGTAGAACTTTGGGATACGTTTGCAAAATGTACTTTCTTCTACATTTTGTAATTGGAAGGGCATCAGTTACATCTCTTAAATCGAATTCTTTTAATAGGTTGTTATAAAAAATTGAAATTTTTTCAAAGTATTAAAAAATCTTTCATAACATTTGGAAACAGCCTAAACATTTATTTGTTTGTACTTATGGAAAAGGCGTTCAACGGATGATTTTCATTCCGTTGTTTACGAAATTATTTAAGAACGTGGTTATTTTTACAACCGGAAAATGAGAACTCCTAAACTCCTGGCGGTCCGCACATAAGAAAAATACACGTATACACTTTAATATTTTTTAATTTTATTAATTTTAATAAAAACTAAAATTAGTTTATTTAATTTTCATTAGTTTTATTAAATTTTAGTTTTGAAAGAGGCCTGTCAACGGATACACGTGATATCGTAGTTGGTAAAATTAGTTATTAACGTGGTTACTTTTACAGCCAGATGGGGGTGAGAGCTTCCAGCCCTACCACAACCGTTGACCAGCCAAAAGGGAAAACACGATATTGTTCTGATCACCCTATCGCTTCTTGTAAATTCCTCTAGATTTTGAGAAAACTTCCTCTCCTATGTGTGTATTCTATTTCACTTTTATATGTGTCGACTCATGTTTTCAATATTGTTACGACGGTCCGACCGATCGTCGTATGATACAGTGGAAAACAAAATACAACTCACCAATTAAATTAGTAATCACCAGCTTTAATTATCACAATTATACAATTTGTAGTCAACAAGACAGTCTCTTACAACAAATCAAATAAAAATTGTTCACACGCAATAAAATGTCAACTAAGAGAGTCCCGTAGAATTATCAAACACGTAACACTTTGCCATAATACTTCGAACTACACTGGAATAAATCGCCACTAAAACTAAAACTAAGCGCCGCTGAATGCCTACATTTATACCCCGCTAAAATTCCAGAATCACCCATACTACGCCTCAGCGCTACACTAGAGCGTATTTGCTTCGGGCCTTGACACAGTCTGGCTAACCAATGTTGAGATCAAGTACGCACACAACATTATAGACAGGCTCCGCTGGAATGGCCAAGAAACCCGTAGCGTGTTCTGTAAAGACGTAACACTATATTAACATGGCCACAACAATTGTTTCATAGTACTTTGTCAGAATTACACTACGGGTATTGTTTACCCTATGCATCTAAATTATTCGATTGGAATTGTTGTTGTTTCATTTAAATTCACGGTGCTAAACTGATGTTTATTAAAATACCAGTGCATCGACATATACGTCACACAATACAATGATTCAAATTAAATTCTAGTCCGACCGCGTCCTACGCATTGCAAAGCGGAACGATTCACAATACAAGGAACATCAGCTTCAACTTCCCACAGCACTCAACAAAAGGACAGAGAGATACCAAATCCAATTTCAAACACCACAGTTTAATAAAGAACTAATTGATAAGAATTGGGTCGCAGTGCCGTTCCTGCTTTAAAGTTAATTACGCCTTATAAATCCTTTTAGAGATAGTCAGCATAAATAGTTTAAATAACGTTATTCCATTTGTATTTAAATTGCATGATAAATTATTTGAAGGATCATTCATTTTAACACAAAATCAAAACACTTTTGCGAAAATTCAAAACACATATTTTTAATAGTGCTGGGGTTGGTTTGATGTAGATTTGTGTTATGCACGATGGCAGTTACAAAGCTATTTGAACTAGCACAAGAAAAAGAAACATATGAAATATTTATGGACACCTTTTTATTTTCCTGAAGGTACAAGTATAGGTATACTTTTTACAAAATATATTAACACACCGGTAAAATTATAGTACTAAGACCTTTTATAAAACTTAGACAGGTTTTACCCCTTCGTAATATAATGCAATTATTAATACTGAATCTACCTAAACATTATTACTGCCACATATAGTCGCAGTTTCAATTTAATATTTGTATGAATACTTTAAATTTCTAACATTAATATTCTTCTTCTTCTTTTTTCCTATTCAAGGATAGGTTATATAAACCTGTTCCGGCACCCATCTCATCCTCAGACCACCCACGTCTTTTCTACCAATGGCTTTATAGTTCAGTGCCGCCTTCGGATCTTATGTCATCCATTGCAGATGATCCCACCATTGTCTTCTATAAATTCCAATAATTTTATTTGTGTTCTTTACTTCGAGTTCTGCTCTGATATCTTTATCCCTTATTTTATGTTTCAATGTATACTTCAAAGTATTTTGAAGAAACTGCATTTCAGCACTCTGAATCTTGCCGCTTTCCTTTTTTGTCATGACTCACGCCGCACTTGCATAAATCAACGTGGGTATTACAATTGTCTTAAAAATTTTAATCCTTGTGTTGTGTTTTGTTTTATTTCTAACATTAATATATATAGAAAATTAACAAGCTACGATTTTGAAGCATAAAGTCAGTAAACTGTAAAATCTACCTATAAGAGTAGTGCTAGCAGGCAGATTATTTATTTAAATATGAAAACTGACTGCTGAATAAAGTATAAATATTTATCCCTCTGTTGCTTATTGCTGCTGTAAATCTGAATAGTTGAATACGCCTGAGATTCAAGCTTGCCTGGGAAATAAGAATTTGAATGGGATTCTCTGGAATATTAATCTAGCGGAGCGGGGAAAATTTTACGAAAAATAACAAAGTCGTTGCGAAGATGACGGGCTTCTTGTAATAAAGCATTTATGAAAAGACGCATCATATTTTATCCGGATAACTAATGAAAAGCAGTCTTAAATGTCACGGCAGATTTAAATTCATTTTGCATCAGAAGAAGTGATGAACAGAATAAGATATAAAGTGCATAGCATGTAACTCAATATCACTTGTTTACTCTTGGTGTGCCGTCCTTCTGAATTTCTTCTCTGTCTTTGTTGTATTCTACTGTTACTAGTAAGTTATTGTTACGTTTTTAATTACGCTTTGCTTGGTTTTAAATGGAATTCAAATTTCTTAAATGGTTACTTGTATTAAATTAACTTTACTTGCAGAAGTGTTTTGAGAATTACAGTATACGCTTTACAGTTTTTTTAAATTTTTATTAACCTAATGGTAATTTAACTTAATTACTTTTACTTACTTTTATTTTTAAAATTTTATAAAAAGTTTCCCATGTGGAGTTGCTAGTCTCCCCACATAGCAGATAGGATTATGCCCACCAGATATGGTGTGTACCTTGGGAAGTAAAATACCCGAGACGGCCAAAACTAGCGGATGCTCCTTTTTAGTTGGATATTGGTCTATGAAAGGCTAAAGGAAGTAAGTCTGGATTAAACTTTGCCTGGTCCTTCAGGTTGGGAGTTAATGCAATGGGCCAACTCCCGATTCGGTGGAAAAAAAGAAAATGTTTAAAAACCAAATAGATTGGAGCCAGATAGATTCAATAAAGTTAAATAAGACTTCTGTAATCTTTGGTTCCAGAAAATGCGTAAACATTTTACAGACGGAATAATAATAATAATGTAAAAAAATTTATTTACTTTAATTTAATTTTACTTAGTGATAAATTGATGTATTTATCTTGGAATTTCCTCGGAAACTACTAAAGATACTATAAAACAGGTTAATTACCTTCTGTCGCGCTTCTTAAAATTGAAATACAGGATAACTCGAGTTTCGACAACTAATGTGTCATCATCAGATTCTCATGAATATATTTAAAACTACATTTGTCGATGTTTACACATCTCGTCGAATAATAAAAACAACGCATACATAGTACAAAAATATTAAATAATTTAACACACAGTAAAAACAAAATAAAACAGAAAGAAATACAATACACGCAGCCGCCGCGAACCTGCACAGGACGCGTTACACACTAAAACTAATCGATACCGACTTGACCTTCGATTAACTTTATCGATCTGACATAGCTAATTTCTCGTTCTATATCATTGACTCTATTGAATAAAATATTATATTTATGTATTAATTTTTCATTTAGGATGCGTAATTCACTTTAGTGACTTTATATATCTCAAACCGTTTGAGAGTGTAACGTGACTTTTGAATAAATTGCTCATTTTAGTGAAGACTGCTATTGTCTTTTCAATTCTCCTCTTTATTTCTTCAGGGTGATCCTATTGTTCGTTGACTATAGTACCAAGATATGTAAATTTACTTACACGTTCACCTGGCTTTTGGTTTATATTAACGGTGCAGTTTGTGAACTTGTTCTTAGATACAATCATTAGCTTCGTTTTATTAACATTGAAGCCTAGACCATATCTACGGCTGCTTTCTGTCACTCTATTTATTAGTTGTTGCAGCTCCTCTAAGCTATCTGCAAATATTACGGTATCATCCGCATAATGTATGTTATTTATTCTATCACCGTTCAAAGAAATTCCTACGTCACATTTATCCTAAGGCTTCTCTAAAAATACCTTCTGAGAAGATGTTAAATAAAAGCTGAGATATCTGGACCCCTGCGTTTATATAATCTTTCTCTTTATTTTACCAGTAGGACATTCAGTACATTGAAATTATTTCCGTTTGTTTTTAAACATTCTGTAAGTATAGTGAGGACAGTTGAAACATGTGACGAAACATTCAGCAGTCAGCTGACGGTTAACAACAGCTGACATCGTGGTAAGCCAGCAATATTTAGCAGCTGTGTCGTGTCACACAAATTCTTTCATGTTATATCAGCGTCTACAGTACATGCTTTTCCACTTCCAACGTAACGTTATGCGCTCTATTCATTAAACTAATACGAGCTGTAAGTTGTTATTGTAAAACTCTGTGTTTATGTTATAGGTCTAATAAAAATACTGTAGGAAAATGTCACCAGCTTTCTTTGATGTACTTAAATACATTTTGGGATACACAAATTCTATTCTCTCTCTCTCTCTCTCTCTCTCTCTCTCTCTCTCTCTCTGTTTTGTAGTTTAATATATATGTTATATATATTATAGACAACAACCAAGAAAGAACAGAGTAAAGTACAGGCCTTGGAAATGGCGTTCATGAAAAGAGTTAAACAATGTTTTAAACTTGACCGTGAAACGACTGAGCCTTAAAAGAAGAGTTATAAGTTTTTAACTTGAATGAAAAATTAAAGGTATACAAAATAATGTCAATAGATTTCAACACATATGTGAAGCTATTAATAAAATACTGAAAAATAAAACGAGACTTGGGACAAAATTAAAATTTACAACACAATGGCTGTTCAAGTACTATTATATGGCAGTGAATCATTGATTACGAAACAAAGAGATAAAAGCAACATACAGTCAGCAGAGTTGAGATTTTTAGGAAGAGTTTAAGGATGCACAAAAAGGGGTCATATAAAAATGAAGATATACGAGAAGAATTAAATACATTTATTCTAAATGAGAAAATTGAAGAATTCATGGGAAATGGAGACAACGTTTCAGTAGCATGGGTGCGGATAGAATAGAACTGTAGACAAGTACAAGCTTTCTGGAAGAAGCGGTGTAGAAAGACCAAGAAAGAAATGGATCTGAAAATGTCAAGTTGGAACAGGCACGTTACCTAACTCCTGAAGTGTTGAAGAAGAGGAAGATGAAAGATTAAAATATTACAAACAACGGTGGAAAGAACCTTTACAATGAATGTCAGATTCCAGACTGGCCAAGCAAGTCTGGAAATACAAGCCTATATGAGACAAGTGTACAAGTAGAGCCAGGAAGAGATGGCTGTAGGATCTTTGTACGCAAAACAGGAAGCATCTTGCCTGTGCCATGTTGTGAAAATGACGATGTTTATTGTTTGTTCGAGGTAGGTGAGCTGTAAACTTTCAATTTTCTATTGTATTGTATTTATTGTTCATAGCCTAAAAGTACCATACAGTGTATGGTACATAGTGTATAAATAGTATATGGTACCTTTTGGCTATGAAAAATAAATACAATACAATACAAAATTAAAATTATAGGTATCATTAGTAAACAATAAGTGTGTGTATATTAAATACGTGACATTATCATTACTGTAAACTTTGTGTATAAGAAGGGAGAAAGCGCTGTTTGGTAGTACTGCCGAATAGATTCAAGAAGATGGTAAGGTTAAACTTAACTCCAAAGAATTGTAACCCTATAGAAGAGAGAGGAAGAAGACAAAGAAGAATAATCTGTATTAAGCGTTCAAGTCGGTTAATTATTGGCTGGTGTTAATTACGACGTGTCAAATATTCAGAAACGTGCTTTTGTACTAGCAAAATTTGTAAAACTACTTGTTCAGAACTAATAATACTTTGACTTCCTATGTAACTTTTAAATAGTCAGCAATTTTTTTTCTGAAAGTAGAACCGCACATTATAAGAAACGTAGTGAATATAAGGACACCATTGTTGTGCGTACAATAATGCAGTTTTAGAACAGCGAATACGTATGGCAACATTACTGGAAACATTACTGTAGGGTCCGAAAGCGCGGCCTGCGTTTTCACATGACTGGACAACCGGATGTCCGAATCAGTAACCTTTGGTTACGCTGCACGTCAGTGTCAAATCTATGGAACATATTGAGGCCAGTTCAGTCATCCGTGGCTCTTTTAAATGAGCCCGCGGACGTGTGTGCGTGTGAACCTGTAGGCCTGCTTGCTTGGACAAGTACCCTAGGTACAGAGAAATGAAAAATCGAAACTACTGGTAAACTTTTAAGTACTTAGTTTCTTACTAACTTCATACACATTTAAATATACAATAATTAATTTTCCATTTAAATTCAAAATACGTCACTTTGAGGGATGCCTAGACACATTCTTGCGCTGCTAACAGATTTGAAGTTAATTAATTTATTGGTCGGGTAAGTTCAGTTAAAGGATACAACGACGTTCGCATTGTGCTGTGCGTGGGAAGAGCTGCTTTTAATCATAGTTTGAAATTAAGTTGCTAAGGTTATTTTGACGTAAGCAAGTAACTTTGACATACCGAAACGTAGCATGTGGTATTTAATTAAATTCCATTTTGTAAACTTGACTCTGGCAATAATTGTGTTTACCCAAATTGTACACATTAGAAAATACTTCTGCGTTTTGTTCTGTTTTTCTGCTAATAATACGATTTTGTTTGATTATATTTTTTAATTGGTTTTGCGTTACCCAATGCTGTGGGCGTTGGTGTGTGATGCGAATCCCTTCTTTATTTACGCTTTTACGTGTTTGGACTTTATGTTTAGACATTATATTCTACTAGAGACAATGGTGCAGTAAACCAGATAAGCGTGATGTGATACTCAACTATACTGTGATAAACTCTTTTGAAGTAACTATAAAAGACGTTACACATACACACACACACACACACACACACACACACACACACACACACACACACACATACTTATATATTGCAACGGTACAACCATTAACGGTACTGTGCATTGCCAAAATAAATGAAATAAATAATAAAAATAAATAAATATAAATTAATAAACATGATTCAGATTGCATAAGCTGTATCGTAGTTAAAAATAGAGAGCGTAGAATTCATGCATGGACACGCATTCCCGACGCGCCTGTCGCTAGCGTTGTGTACACGCGTATTTTGTTTGTGTGTGTGAAACCTGTCCGTTCCTGAATTGTAACCAACCCTTTTCAAGTAGAATAGTTTTATGTTTTATTTTAATTATAAGAAAAATGTGTACGATATGGTAAAATAAAAGACACCAAAGTGTATAGAAATTAAAGGTGAATAAAGGGTTAAGAGGCCGTGCCGAAATGACGAAAAGTGCAATTACTATACGTAAAAAGTGAATAGCTCTTTTTTAATTACACTAAAGAAGTGTAATTTACGTATAGTAAACATAAAAATTAGTGATCGATTGAGCATCGAGTGATGTGAAACAAACTTCGTAATTCGCAAGGTAGGCGAAAATAGTCAATTGAACCAGAGTGGGGGAAGTGACGGTTCGACAAAATCTGACAAGTTAAAAATTTTTCAGACATGAGTTTTTGCACGACCTGACTATAAATATCAGGTCGCGCTAGTAAAGTTTCTTCTTCTCGATTCAACCGTTGCCACAGGAGGCTATGTCAGTCGACGACGCTAATTTAAATTTATAGTAAGAGGCACAGGACAAACTGAAGTCCAACCAGAACAGCAGATCACATACGAGGAAGTCCATGGACACCCGCAGCATATGATATGAGGCGTGACGACTAGTGAACCGTACATGCAGTAGAATCCGACCAGAGGACATGGAGGACACAGACTGAGGACCAAAGGACATGGACGTCCTGTACGGATGATTAACCACGTCAAACGAGGTGATGAAAAACTATTGTAATTCCAGACATTTGAAAGACACTAATTAAAGTTATAATGAAAGACATTCAACCTGTATTAAAATAACTAATTGTACATAAATCTAAAATCAGTGTAAACTTTATAATAATATCTCTTGTATAAAATTTAGTAATTGAGAGTATCATAAATGATAAGAGAAATATTTGATTTCTGAATAACGTAATTAATAAAGTCTTGGTTGATAAAGGAGAATGCATATGCAGTAGAAAGTTTTAAAACTAATTAATATTAAAGAAATTGGAATACAAGTAACTTCATTATTAAAGTAAGTTAATCAGAAATTGCAAAAAGATGATCACACAACGAGTAAGCCGAGAGAAAAATGAATATTCAATTAATTAAAATTAGATAATAAGATTTATGTATAACCTGTGTATATAAATTGTTAGCTATAAGTTGTGTACGAAGGAGTCGTACAAACGATATAATAATGAGTAGTATTTCTATATGCGAAATTAAAAATTTTGTTTAATAAAAAAATAAATAATGGACAATTTCAAACTTAAATAACGTATCATCTTCTTATTACGATTACACCCATGAATTCAATACACTATATAATTTGTTATGTTATATAAATTTGCCCTGAACTTGGGGCTAAACAAATTAAATTATATATCAATCATTGTGTTGCTATAATATTTATGATATATTTACAATTTATATTTAATTTACCTCAAGATGTTATTCTTTTCGTTTATTTGATATGTTTCGTGAAGCGTGTGGTTTTCATCTGCAGCCTTCCTGATTTTATATCTTGTTTAGTATTTGTGTTTTAGTTGGTTGTTATTATAGTTTCCTGTTGGTTTTTAGTATTTTAAAAAGGTGTTATTGTGTGTGATTGTGGTATATATATTAGCTTTCTGAGTATTTTCGATGTCGAGTGCTTTGAAAATTGTGTCATGTTTTGTATTGATTTGTATTTGTTCATTCATTTGTTTGTTTTGCGTTTTGTGTACACCTGTTTAGATTTGTCCAGTTAAACCAATTCCAGTTAGACTTGTCCACGCGCAATAACAATGTCAATAAATATAGAGTTCCAAATATTTATTAACACAATGATTCTTTACTTCGACAAACACTCGATTCGATAACGAAAATTGCTCACGTAACTTAACTGACAACCAGGTTGCTATGAAGTTATATAGGTCGCGTAGAGGTCCAGTACAGGTTTCTCTCCTTGCTGCACGCCGCCAGTTTAATGCGTATCTTAAGTGTTCCTGGAACACAATAGAACCTACTTGAGCACAGCCTTGACGGGCTAAACCTGTCACGGGGGGGGGATTGGAGAATGCTCTCAGCTGTTCTACGCGGTTCGATACCATACTCATAACAATATTAACACTATTATCGGTGTAACACACGTAGCTCTACTTTGTTACAACTGGACATTTACGTTGTACTACTGAAGCAGTCTTAGTCGAGCTACCGCGAGGTACCCCATGTGTGTGTTGGCAACATATTTGGTTTGCTAACAATTAAAATGACAGTTTATTTTATTCTCACGTAGGTTCTCGCGGTCGGTGTCTTCTTCTACTGAAGTCTTCTTCTGGTACGGATTTCGTCAAAAATTTCTTGTATGACAACGTTTCAGGATAATTCATTTGGTGCCGTTAATAAGATTAGATACCTGGGTAACATGACAGATAATGAAGACCCCATAAGCACGGCAATACATGATAGTATACAAATAGGAAAAGTATGCTAATATAATATGCTAGGGTATATTCCGCCAATAGGAGATTAATGCGAAGCAAACACATTAGTCAAAAAACAAAAATAAAATAATGTAGGACACTTATCAGACTAGTTGTTAGGATTCTTATAGAGATGAGACATTGACATTGACAAAAAAGAAGCTTACAAAGGTTTGAAAGAAAAATCGTAAGATGTGTTTATGCCCCGGCAAAAGATGACGAATGAAGAATAAAAAATAACCATGAGATCGATGAGCTATTGAACCATGAAGACATTGTAAGATTAATCGGGGCTTAACAAATAAAATTGCTAGGTTACCCTAGAGCGCATAGATGATTATGCCAAAGAAAATCTTCATGGTGTAAGTCTATAAAAGCAGAAAGAGGGTCCGACCTAGGGTAAGATGATTAGATGAAGTGATAGAATCCGTTTGGAGATCTGAGAAGGATCTATGTGCCGGTTTACAATAGACAGGACGATTGGGAGAAGATTGGCGTAGAAAAGCCAGAGCTCTCGTTGGGGTGCAGTACTGAAGAAAAAGATGACAATGTATAAAGAAATTTTAGTACTTACAAGTACACCTCTAGGTATTCCAGTCGGTGATTTTTTAGTTTCTCATCCAAGATGCATTTCGGAACAGTTGAATTCCATCTTCAATTGAATCATTTAGTAAACTTACATAACATTCATACAAAATTTTCACTTAGATGAGCGTCGTCGACACAGGTACATATAACACGCAACCGAAGCTGACCAGCACTTGTTCCCCGAACGTCATACGGAAGCCGACTCAACAAGTCGGGCAACAAGTGCTGGCCAGCTTCGGTTTTTAAATCGTCCGTTTGGATTCGGTTTTCGTTGTAATATTGACGTTATTTTTAAAATTTAAAAATTGTTTTAAGTGTTGTGTTTTATGTTGCGTTTTATATGTACCTGTGTCGACGACGCTCACCTGAGTAAAAATTTTTTGTAAATGTTATGTAAGTTTACTAAATGATCCAATTAAAGATGGAACACAACGGTTCCGAAATGCATCTTGGATGAAAATCTAACAAATCACCGACTGGAATACCTAGAGGTGTACTTGTAAGTACTAAAAATTCTTTATACATTATTAAAAGTATTCTTTCACAGTTTGTAATGACCAAAAATTTTAATTTTATAAATTTTGATCAAGAAGTGCGTTACACAAGTCGAGTCACCCCAATCCAAGCCAGAAGTAATAAATAAAGGGACAACTTAACAACATGTCAACTGGACGCTTGCTAGGAAACAATGAGAGAATACCTGACACAACACTACAATAGAAAGTAAGGATCGTCTGTGACAGACTCGGTCCAACTCAGATTTACAGCACCACAACAAACTAAACAACGGATACAGTACGGTGGCAAAGATACGGAGAAATTGTAGCGAACACACGCTGTAAGGTTAATTTGGAGCGTGCCAGCAATAAGAAGAGGATACTCACACAAAGGGTTTAGGAAAGTCTTACCCCGTATGAAGACAAAGCAGTGTATACCGAGTGAATGCAGCTAGGAAGTGTGCACAGCATGAAAACATCGTAAGGATGACAACTAGTATTTATGACGGGAGGCCGGAGTGGCATCTTGGGGATGACGACACGCAAGGAGCTGCTAATTGACAAAAAAGGGTCGTGGGAAGTCAAACAATAACGAAATGCTACGTATTGTTCGCATGAGAATAACAGCAGACCTACGGAGCATACTTGAACAAAAGCTTGATGGATAGGCGCGGGATTCCTCTACATTCTAAGAAATGGTATGGAGCCCTTTCGTAGTGTACTTGAGGGGATGTCCGATAACCAACCAGAGTCTAGCATCTTCCCAGGACGCAAGTGGAGAGGACTGTCGTCATGATGGCAACGAGAACAGCGAATCAGGGGTCGAGAACCATAGTCCTTCGTAGTGGTAGGAATTATCTGACCTATCGTGATTGACCAAAGGCGTATTTGCCAGGACATTGCATTATGGTAAATGAAGCTTAATAAAAACTGTTTACAGGGCACGCGGAGCCTCAGTCTTACTCTATTTCTCAGTCTTAATATATTGCGCAGTCTTACTATAAATCTCAGTCTTTCTATATTTCGCAGTCTTACTATATTTCTCGGTTTTTTCTAAAACTCAGTTACACAGTACTTTAGTCAGTAGTACTTTCAATTATTCACAAGTTATTCAGTCTTAGGGTATTAGCAGAGACTCAATCATGCAGTATACTTCAGTTGTTAAAAACTTTCAATTACTCAGTTTTACTCAGCTACCGCTTGTTAAGAACTAAGTTAATTATTCACAAGTTAATCAGTTAATCAGTCTTCATTTAATAACAGACTCACAAAACTTTACGTCAATATTTTATCGACTTACGGAAGTGTATCGCGGTAACGCAGTGTGAAGTGTTATAATTACCCCCAAGATTAAAGAACGATATTATAATGAGACAATACGTCATGTAAACTAAACACAATACATTAACGTATATAGACACACGAAGACGTTTGACGGTAGACAGTTATCTATACACGATCATTTACAATGAATGCACTTATGCAACACAAAACTTTATAGACTTTCATATTAACGGCCGACACCAACGGAGGATACACACACACCGCGAGTGCTAAGTGATGACAAGCATCAATCTACGCAACCTTTACCTATTTAAATCATCAGTGGAAAGGAGTTTCGCCGATGGAGTTTTTGGATAATCCACTATCACAAGTAAATCTTTATGTTATTACTGTTATAATAACTCTACTGTCCTGACTCTTTTCAAAGAAATCACACTTTGAGAATTTAGATTGTTTACTATGGTAATATTAAATGTAAAGCTACTCATCTGAGGCAAAATTAACGCATTAGTGTAAGATTAATATATTGATTGTCTATGTTTATGTATATTAATTGTGTTAAATATATATGTGTGTTTTTTTCAGCGAACGACGAAATGAATTCATATTGTAATTTGTATTCTTATATATATGTTTTCTTTTATGAATGTACTTACAGGACATAATTTATATCCATATATCGGAAGTTTTCTTTACTTGAATAATGTTAATAAATAAGTATTTATGCGTTCATTAATGTCATTTTACCTTGTAACACACACTAACGTCAATTGAATTATTCGTAGTAAATTTTCCTATATCGTTTTTTTATACAACTTTAAGAGTCTCAGTGCAGTAATTATGCTAATTGTTAATGAACACAGTCAATCACATCAAAGTAATTAATATATTACGTAATTTAAATTAATTTGACATAAATTGACCTCATTGGATAATTACATAATTAAATTCCATAAATGAGCATAATTGCACATTATATAAATTGGCTTCCAAAGAACGTGGGGCACAACATATTTAAATTAGAGTCAAATTTGTTCATTATATGTTTCATAAAAAAAGATGACAATGTTTTACTCATGTTACAGTGGGTATCCTCAGGTCCATGTGATGACGAGGCTGGCAACCAACTTCTACACTATATACCTGATTTCGCTTGCACCTGAGGATACATATTGTAATATAAGTGAAACGTTGTCATACAAGATATTTTTGACTTGGTCTATACCAAAAGAAGACTTAGTATATATAATGGGCAGTTGAATTTAATAAGAATATTTTTACTAACAATGAGAAAAAGAGAAAGTAGGAGATAGAATTTTAAACATTCAGTTCAGCCAATTCACTGCGAACGACGATTTCAGTAGATTCATTAGAGAACAAATATTAATTAAGATAATAGGTAGATACCTAATTATATTGTCCTCCTGTTAACTTCAGTCGTTAGGAACAACGCGTTTCGGGCTCACAGTCTCATTTTCAGGTAAAAATCACTCGAGATGAGCTCGCCAGTACAAGACAATTAACACGCACATAAAAACATTGAATTCATTATACACGCATATCACGCGCGAACACTTCGAGGAAAGCACGGGAAAAGGCAGATTTATGAACAGAAAGATGAATTGAGGATGAATTCAGTGTTCTTATGTGCGTTTCGGGACTGTGAGCCCGAAATGCGTCGTACCTAACGGCTGAAGTTGCAAAAGGACAATATAATCAGGTATCTACTATAACGATTCATATTAGCGTCCTATCTGAGCGTTATATGAAAGTGTTAGACTGTACGAGTATAGCGCCGTAAGCAAGAGAGAGAGCGTATAATCGCAGCCATCTCACTCTAACCTCGTCACAGCGACGTCAGCTACCGGTACGAACATGAAACTTTACTCAATTCAAATTATCAGTTCAACCTGCAATAACTTCAAAACTAATAAATATACGGCAATTCTGAAAACAGCATTGTGTTCAGCAAGCAAAGCTTTATAAGTAGCAGCAATCTCAGTTAATATAATTAACAATTGAAGAAGTTATACGGAAGACGATCGCCAACAGGAATAACAAGAGAATTATGCTACATAGGAATTAAGTGTTTTCACACACGCACAGATAAAGACCTAAGCAACAATATTCTGTGGTCAGATCTTAGAAAACACATTTGCAAATACCTGTAATCAATCAATTTGCAAACACAGGAAGTACGATTTTGACTAGAAATTCTCTGCCGTTTCAAACCTGTGATGGGGTGTTTGCTCGACCTGTTCGAGATTGTCGAGACTGGAAAAACGTATGATTTATTTGAACAACCAATCAGAATCCCGTATTTAAAACTGACGCCAACTCAAACCGAGGGGTAGCGTTACTCTTCGTTCGAATCTTCAATGCGCTAGTCGTGTATAAATTATGTGCAGAAATTTTACAATCACGCAAAGTGGTATTTAAGTACGAAATTCGAGAAGTAGTCCGCAGTAGAAGAACTAGTACCGTTCAACAACACTCGCTGTGTAAAACAACACGCTAATTAATTAAATTAATTAAATAATTAATTTATAATCAGCCGTGAAGTGACCTGAGCAACAGAGAGCTACAGCATCTGTAATTGCCAGAGCATCTTTCTACCGGATTGATCAACATCATTTCTTCTGTGCTAAACCATCAAAAGGAGGACCTCTACGGATTCCTATCTTCGGTCGACGCATCAAACAGTAAGAAATAGATTCATTGATCAATGAAATAAGTACTAAACAAATATTAAAAAGCAATAAACAATTTTTAAAGACACTAAGAAATTCACACCTTGTATTTAATGTGTAAAATTAGTCATAACATAGTATAGGAGTTTTGAATGTAAAGTGAGGTGTAGTATTGGACGTGCAAATTATTGCAGACCTGTTCTTTAGCACTGGTTTGGGAGATATCAATCTCTTAAGTAAACCAGATAAGAGCTATAGGTCGTTTGAACGTCTTAATCTTTACCTTTCACACACACTCGTTAATTATAAGAGTTAGGTAGCAATAAGTCCTACAATTAACATTTTCCAGAAGTTTAAAAATAATTTAAACGTTAATTAAACATACCCAAGCAAATTTTAAAGTGTTATTTGTAACGACTCCCCTTGAATCCACAATCACTGAACGAATCCTGAGAATTTGCGTCTCTATGCTCTGAGCTAAGCTGGAACCGCGTTATAAGTATCTGGGATTTGTTCTGGCGTCCAGGTAAAGTCATATCACGGGTAAGTAACGTTTTATCATTCAAAATATTAGATAAGAGTGTTAGATAAAAAGTAGCGTTGTACTACCTATTATATAATACCTCAATTATAATATCTCAATTAATTAATGGAACTTGGAAACCACACAGCATACAATGAATACAAATATTAACCTGTCAACCCGGCAATGACGTATAGAGAGGAATGGATTTATCACGCATGCTCATGCCCTTAACACGGCAAAAATTTGTAAAGAAGCGTCGAGGAAAGCAAGAGAAAAAGGCGGAGTTATGAACAGAAGGATGAATTGAGAATTAATTATAAGTTCTTTGCTTAAAAAGTTTGATACACAAACATTTTTTAATACTTTCTTTCAAAAAAGTTATATAATTTTTTATTATGTATTGTATATACACTTAATATTTCTATTTAAATCTGTAGATATGTTTACAATTATATACAGTACCAGACCAGTGCTGACATATGCTTCAGAAACATAGGCAATGACAAAAAATAGCGAGAGACTTCTAGGTTGCTGTGAAAGACTGATTATAAGAACAATATTTAGAGGAGTACAAAAAATGGAATGTATCGCTGGCGCTATAATTATGAACTATACCATCTTTACAAAGAGCCGGACATTGTCAGGCTAATGAAAATACACAGGTGGGTTGGACACATAGAGAGAATAGAGGAAGGACAGCCTACGAAACATGTTTTCTACCAGGGACCAATTGGTAGTAGAAAAAGGGGAAGTAACTTCAAAGACCAGACAGAGAAGGACCCCGGGAAGCTAAACATAAGAAATTGGAAAGCCAATGGATGCAAAAGGGAGGAATGGAATCGACTCTTGGAGCAGGCTAAGACCCACCAAGGATTGTAGAGCCTAGGTTGATAATGATAATGATGACTTCCAAAAATATTATATAATTTTTGTATTATTTATTGTATATACGCATAATATTTCTATTTAAATCTGTACGTACGTTTACCATTATATACAGCATCAGCAAATTAAAGGTGGTAGTATTACCCATTCAACCCTGTGCGTGATACAACAGTTTGCTAAAAGCTGTTGAAGGGGTAATTAACGTGAACGAACGTCAGAGCGGTAATGTATTAAGTGGGGAATATTATATTATCCGCTTGATTAAGCCGCTGAGTAAATCCAGCAGCACGCCTGTGTGTGTGTTAGAGCGTTCCAATGATGACATAAACGTGACTTAGCCTCATTTATTTCATATGTGCCTAGAAGCAGTTAATTTTAGGCAGGGTATTGTTTATGTTACTCGTATTGTTATGTCGATGTAGAGAAATAACTGGTAGCGCGTTGCTAGATGGTTGATAAAGCGCCACGACGCGACGTATGAAATACAGATATGGTGTATATACTGATAACGCTTCAAAGTACAATGGCGATCGTAGTAATGAGAAGATTTAAAATGGCCTGTCCAATTGTCGTGGAGAGCATTTCGCCACTGTCTGTTTTATTTAATTCTGGGTGTCCTGTCTATACGATACTGTTACGACATTACAGAACAATCTACGTGATTCTTGAGTGTTCCAGTGGGACCAGTTCACGTAATGTTGTGTGCGTACGTGATTCCCAACATGCATAGCGAGATTGTTTCGGACTCACCGGGCCGCGCGCTATCTACAAGGCTGCAACGAATTACGTTCTGGTGCTTTCTAGTAGCGTTCTTGATGCGTAGTCTGGACGTTTCTGGATTTTTGGAGTGGTATATATACAAGTACTCAGCGACGCTCAGTTCAGTTTGAGTTTTTTTTTCACTCAGTTCATTTGTTTTTTTTTTGATTCTGCATTTTGATCTCAGCATTGGAAGAGAACAGACGTCAACTGAACATCACAGAAGAGGACTGCCTCAACCTCTACACTACTGCCATGAAGAGGACTTCAGCACAAGCTACTGCGGCAGCAGTAAAGAAGAAACCACCGGAACAGCGATCACCCCGCCAGCGACATAACAAGCTGCGATGGAAGTAGACCAGCCGCCTTGCCTGCAAGTCGATGACAACTCCACACACACACGACTGGGACCTGCCGCACAGTGGAGGTAAGTCGGTTAGGTAGCGCTACCAAGAGGAATCCGGGGAGTCCTAGGTTAGGACTCACTAATAGAGATGCGGGTTGCGCCGCCACTGTAACGGGGTCACAGTTCGGTCCCCGGATAGCAGCTGGGCAAAGAGCTGAGTTAGTCAGCATTGGACCAGCTGATAGTGTCACAGAAGCACTGTGCGTCAGCGAAGAGCCCCCGGCCACTTGGGCCAGTCGGGAACCCTACGACTTGCGCGGGAAGCCCTGCTCACCTGCGCAAATTCGTGACAACGATCGTACCACCAGAGGCCCAACCTACCAACGTAAAGGCCGGACCTTCCGTTTGAACGACCGTTAGTAGGCCAGGCAGCCCCAATCCTCTACCGGAGTCTGACTCCCCCAACGTGGAAACCGCGGCTTCCAACAACTGGGTGGTAGTAGGGCACGGTGCCAAGCCGAGGAAGTCTCCGTCCCTGGCTTCCTTGAGTTCGGCTACGGACTCGGCGGCGTTCCAAGCCTCCGTTGAGGTTGCGCCTAGCCGCACCTGCGAAGGAAGCTTCCCTCCGGTGTTCGTCACGAACGTCAGGGATATTATCGGCTTTAGTCGCCGACTCCGCAAGGTCGTTGCGCTGGCAATAACGCTTCTGTCAAACTCCTAGCGAGTGAGACTGTACGCGTTACCTGCCGCAGCGCATCGTAACACTTCGGAGTGATCCAGTAGCTGGAACAAGAATCGTTCCAGTTCCACACATATTCCCTTAACCGCATCAAGCCTGTAGCCCTCGTTCTTCGGGGGCTTGACATAGAGGCCGATCTGCAGATCGTCCTTGACGAACTGCGCGACGCGGGTTACAAGGTTGTGACAGCCTCTCGTTTGTATACAACCTATTGCTCGCGTCGACCCCTGCCTCTAATCAGACTCCAGGTAGAGAAGGGCGAACCAACCCAGGCCCTTTTAGAGTTGAAACGGCTTTTCGGGCTCTACGTTAGCGTAGAGCCCTGCCGTCAGACCGGGAAGATTTCCCAATGCCACAGATGTTAGAGGTACGGCTACAGCAGCTTTGCTTGTCGGAACGCGCCAACCTGCTTCCGGTGCGGACTTGACCACTTAACGCAGGCCTGCGCTGTTCCTGACAATCATAGATATTGTATTAACTGTGGAGGCGCCACGCTGCAAACAACAGGCGCTGTCCAATTTACAAAGAGCAGCTGGACAAACTAGTTAAACCTGTCCAGCCTAAGCCTAGACATACTGTGCAGCCAGTAATATCGGCCAAAGCCTCTGCGTCTGTGGCACGGAAACCAGCCCCAAGGTCTGCTCCGGTTCCGAAACCACCTTGTGCAGTGAGCCCGAGCAAAGCTAAACAGGCCACACCTGAAGTCGCGCCCTCGGAACCGGAACGCGAGATACCCGCGTATGCAAAGGTCCCGTTGCCGCAGGATGATGAGGAACTCGATCCTCCACTGCCGCCGCCACCCGAGCCTCGCTACCCCAGATCAGGCAAGAAGAAAGGTTGACCTCAAGCCAAGAACACGGGCCAGCCAATACCTGCCACTGGACCCAAGCCTGTCCGCCAAAAGCCAGAGCGCCCACCCGCTCCAGAACCTGCCCCGAAGGCTTCCACCGCCTCGCCCCGCCGCAGCTATGCAGCTGCAGCCAAGCGTTCTCCCCAATCATCTACCGATGATCTTGTCGTAGTCTCCGACTTTCTGTCAAGCTATGACTTGCAGAAAGTAGCCCAGACTTTCCGTACAATCAACGAACGCTTGGCAACAACCTCGCCCCAAGACAAATTCCTCCTCTTGGTGGAAGCCTGCCGTGTTATTGGTATGTTATGAACAATGGACAACCACGGCAATCGCTCAAGCGAGACCTCAAGCTCGTGCCGTGGAACACCAACGGTCTCGTTTCCCGGCATTCTGAGCTCTTAGAGTTCGCTGCCCGTCACAAGCCCGATGTGCCTCTTCTTGGCGAGACGCACTTGACCCCGCATCGTCGATTCAGACTACCCAACTACGTGTACTACCGGGACGACCGGTCGGGTCGCGCAGGAGGGGGCACCGCCATCGCGGTGAAGGCGAGTCTTCGCCATCACCACGTTGTCCTGCCTCAGCGGCGGAACCTCGAGTGCACGGCGGGTGAGGTCCATGGTGCTCTCCGCGGTCTACACGTGGTTTCCGCATACAAGCCTCCACAAACGGAGCTCCTGTCGAACGATCTGGAGGCCGTCTTTGGCGCACACAGAAGGGTATTCCTGGCGGGCGACCTGAAATGTAAGCATCCTGATTGGGGGAGCCGCTTGGTGAACCCAAACGGGGCTCGCTTACGCAGGTATGCTGATGCAGCTCGGGTCACAGTCATGGGCCCTACCGGGCCTACATACTGTCCCCCGAGGGCTAACTCCCACCCTGATGTACTGGACAATGCCGCGGTCAGGGGCGTTTATTGCCCGGTCCACGTCTCCGTCATTTCGGAACTGTCATTTCGGAACTGTCATTTCGGAACTGTCCTCGGACCATTGCCCCATCAGTGTGCATATAGCTACCCAGCACTCTACCGTCCGCGACGAGCGGCGGGTAATCGAGTGGGAACGCTTTGGCCCGGCGTTCGGTCGCCGCCTACCTGAGCATATACCACTCGACACTACCCAGCATGTCGAGGAGGCAGTTGCCTTATTCGACACAGCCGTAGTCTCGGGGGTAGACATGTCCTCCCGGATAAACCCGGGGCTCACGCCCGACTATCAGCGGATCCCCGAAGAGGTATCTCAGCTCGCTTGCGAGAGGAATCGCTTCCGGGGACGCTGGCAGAGGACTCGTGACCCGGCTGACAAGGCTGCATTTAACAGAGCGTCCGGCAAGTTGCGTCGCGACATGCTGGCGTTCCGTACACGTAACTGGGAGCTAGCTGTAACACAGATGGATGGCCCTGCCGAGAACCGTAATGTCTGGCGGATTCCCAGTGCCCTAACGGGAAAGCTTAAACGCGCGCCTCTCCCCGCACTGGTCGGATCCGGCGGTCAACCCCTTGGTGGCCCCCTCGAGAAGGCAGAGTTCTTGGCTGACAGTTTAGAGCGACAGTTCGCTCCCAACCCATCCAAGAACCCGGCCTTCACTGAGCAAATCTGCCGCGAGGTAGAGCGCTTTCTATCGGCCGGTATCACAGTCCAGCCGGAGCCCATCTCGCCGGAGGAGATCTCTGAGATTGTTCAGCTCAAGCCCCGGAAGGCGCCTGGCCCAGACGGAGTCATGAATTCCGCACTCCATCGCCTTCCGGAGCGAGGAATACAGTTCCTCGCTGATCTGTTCAATATATGTCTCAGACTGGCCTACTTTCCGGTGAAATTGAAAACGGCTACAGCTATAGTGATACCCTAGCCGGGAAAGAATTCTTCTTGCGCGGAAAACCTCAGACCCATCAGCCTCTTCTCCGCGAAGTCCAAGGTTTTCGAGCGATTGATCCAGCGTAGGATCCGCGACCATCTAGAAAGATTGGACATGCTGATCCCCGAACAGTTCGGCTTTCGTGAGCTGCACTCCTCGGCTCATCAACTGATGAGACTCGTGGAATGCATTACCGAGGCTGGCTGCCAGGGCAAACAGACGACTGCGATCTTCCTAGACGTAGGGAAAGCCTCGAGCCTCGTGTGGCACGAGGGTATCCTTTACAAACTAAGTCCTTCTCCCAGATTGCTACGTTCACTTGAACGGTAGCTTTCTGCGAGACCGTAGCTTCTGAGTGAGAGTATACCACGCTCTCTCTTCGGAGAGGCTTATTACCGCTGGTGTCTCTCAGGGAAGTGTACTTGGGCCTCCCCTGTTCTCGCTGTTTGTCAACGACACGCTCCGAGTTCCTGGAGTAAAATTGCCGCTGTTCGCGGACGATACTGCGGCATTTGCCTCAGAGCTGATAGCAAGTTATGCGGCAATCAAGCTTCAGCGCCATCTCGACGCGTATGTCGGGTGGACCGATGACTGGAAAGTTGCCGTTAACGATTCCAAGTGTGCCGTGGTAATATTCTCGCGTAAACGCAAGCGGGATCGGCCGCTTAAAGTAAGCCCCGTCGAGGTACCCTGGACCAATAGCGTCAAGTACCTCGGGCTCCACGTGGACTCCCGACTCACCTGGCGAACCCATACACAGTATATCCGACATCGCGCTTTGGCGCAACTCAGTAGACTCTGGCCCGTGCTAGCTAATCCGGCAATGACCCCCCGGTTAGGTAAGCTCACAGTCAACTCGTACGTGTTGCCCGTGATTACCTACGCCTGTACTGTTTGGGCATACCTGGCTCGTGGTCATAGGTCAGCGCTCCAGCGCGTTCTCGACCGGGGACTGAAGCTTGCGTGTAAAGTCCCCCTGTGGTAATTTTCTCGACTTTTGAGGAGAGTACTCGGTGTCCGCTCTTTTGATGACACCGTGAGACGCCTGGCGCGTAGATTCTATGTTCGTTCCGACAGAGTAACCCACAATTCCCTCATTGCCGGACTTGTTAAATACACCCCGCGACTAGGTGAGTCCTGGAAGCGACCTAGTTTATTAGCCCCGGTGGCATAATCCACCAATCGCAGGTCGCTGCAGACCCTCCCATAAGTAGGTAAAACATTTAAAATGAACTCAAACAGACCCAGTGCCAGGAGTCCTTTCTGATACTCGGGACACTGCACAACTCGCGACCCGCGCAACCCCCCAGTCGTGTGTTCAGTTTGAGTTGCGATTGATTCGAGTGCGGTTCGTACTATTGTGGCGAAGTGTTATGTGTTTTTATCATTGTGCAGTACAATTGTAATGCAATTGTGTTTTATATTAGTTGATATTTTAATTCCGTGTGAACAATGTTTTTTAATTTGTTGTAAGAGATTACCTTGTTGTTTACAAACTGTTTAATTGTGATAATTAAAGCTGGTGATTAGTGACTTAATTGGTTTCTTGTATTTTGTTTTTTCACTGTACCATCTGACGATCACTAGACAGTCGTAACAATATCTTACTGAGAGCTCAACGTCCGATGGTGGTAACTGTGGGTAAAGGATTTAGGACGACGGCAAGGGATGCGCTGCAGGTAATAACAGGTGTAATGCATGTCGATTTGAAGGCACAAGAACGAAGAGAGCTATATCGGTATAGGGTTATGGGGATTGGGAATACGGCAGGAATTAGAAGGGACTAAATTAGGAAGTGGCAAGAAAGATGGGATAGTTCAGATACAGGAAGAAAAACACATCTGCTCCTCCCAAATGTAATTGAAAGATTAAATATGAGAATAGATGTCACGTATTAACTTGTTCAGTTCTTGAGGGGACATGGGAATTTTGGCGCATACTTAAAGAGGTTTGGAATGAGGGATAGCGAGATCTGTGCAACTTGTAAAATGGTTGACACTCCAGAGCATGAACTGTATGGTTGTATTGATTAAACAGAGATCCAAGCCCAGTTTTTAGGATAAATCTAATAGATATCGGCGTTCGATTGGAACTTAGCGAGATATTAGGAAACCGTGAAGCATTGTGACTTGGACCAGGCAAATTGGTTGGCTACGTGAGAGTAAGGAGAGGATGAGTCTTGTGGGATAGAAGCCTGAATAGGTAATTTGGGTCAATAATTAGGCCATTCTATTGGAGGGACGGGGGAGGGCTTTGAGTCGCTTGTGAGCATGCAGAGTCTGGGGATAAATACAATTTGCTCTGGATACATACTTTTAACTTGAGCACATTGCGTGGTGACGTAGGAGAATGGGAGAGGGCGCTTTAGCGCATACTATAAGCTTCACCAAGGCCCCTAGGTGTGCAGATCCAGAAGGCTGGCTTTATAGCCGCCGCTGGTAGATCTTGTAGCTTGCTACAAAGTCGATCCTTTTTAAGGTAGGGTCTCTCATTCTAGTAAGTAGGAGCCTGAACTTAGTACTCGGGAGATCGGGTGGCCCCAGGAGGCAGGCACGCCTGTCTCTTCCCCGGTCGGGCATAGGCAGGGGCCCGACTTGTCTCAGGGCATCTGACCATGCTTGATGTTGGACTCGAGGTGGTTTGTGGTTTCGGCTGTGCGGCATCGCTGCGGGAACCGAAATTGGGAACCCGGGGGAATGCTGTGGGCTGATAAATTATAGATAGTATATAATCCGAACCCCATGGAGTGACTATGCAGAAAAGTAGTTTATATATATATGAAACTTTTGTATATAATAAAATTATTGATGTCATTCACGTGTCTGTTTTTTGGTCTAACGGAGTTTGAAAAATAAAATAGCCTTCGTAACTCGTAAATATTTCTTGCAGGTTTCAATATTATGAATATTTCTTGACATATTAACTATTTCTACAAGTAAACATTATATTGTATTTTCACCTTACGGACGTTTTACTGATGATATCAGCGTCATGAGAGGCTTATAAATGAATTAATTAACAATGGTATTGACTCGATTTCAATGTAACAAATACCGTTATAAAAGGAGTTTATTATAAAAGGAATGACCGATTTTATTACATTTCACATTGTTATAATGTGAATATATAACATATTGTTATAATGTTTGTCTACTGAATCAGCTGTTTTATCGGTTATATTAAAAATATTGTATGTTTATATTAATTTATTCAAGTACATTTACAATTCTAAATAGATCAACTTCTTATGTTTTTACTTTAATTTGTTCTTTAATTACTAAATTATTTTTATTTTGTTTGTAAATATTGAGATTTTTCTAAGTATTCATTGCTGACATTTTTGTAAATTTTTAATCGACTTCAGGTTTTAATATCGGGGAATTTATGTTTATTATTTATACAATGCGTGGCTAAATTAGATTTGTAAGTACTTGGTTTTAAAAAAGCCTTGCGGTGTTGAACGAATCTATCGAGCAATTTTTTCGTTTCGTCTGAATCTTGCACGGCCGATGTCAATAAATTCAAGAATTACGACTAAAAACCGGGCTGTTAAGCCGGGGTCGGTTGCTATTAAACGGCATCACGTCGGCAACGTTTTGATTCCCTCTCAGGAATCTTTTTCAGGGTGCTAAAAAGCGACAGAAGGTAACAACACAATAACTGCAGATGCACGCCGAAAGTTGCTTTTACTTAATACAGGTATCGCGTAGTGTTCGGCGTACATCTGCCGCTATTGTGTTTTTACCTTCTGTCGCTTTTTAGCGCCCTGAAGAAGATTCCTGAGGGGGAATCGAAACGTTGCCGACGTGATGCCGTTTAATAGAAGCCGACCCCGGCTTAACAGCGCAGTTCTTACTCGTAATTTTGAAGTTTTTTCGTTGTCTGTCCTACATAAAATTTATTGCAACCCGGACATTCTATTTTGTATATTCCACTTTTATTGTAAATATTGGATTTAGTTTTAGGCTTTATTTGATTAAAAACAGTACGATCTTTGTAGTAAGATATTTACTTCATTTTTATGTTTATATAGTTTACGAGTTATATTTCCATAATATAACAACCTCTGATTTTGCTAATTTGATGTTTGAAACGTGCGCAATATAAAAATACAATATAATTTTACTTGCAGAAATATTTAATATTTCAAGAACTATGTATTTATTTGCAAAGAAATGACAGCCTTAACGTCAAGAAGAACTTTATCCTAACATGTGTGTGTGTGTGTGTGTGTGTGTGTGTGTGTGTGTGGAGGGTGCACTATACCTCTGTCAAAGATGACACATCACAGCTAAAAACAAAAGAAGTTTGGAAGCCTTTGAAGTGTGGTTTTACCAAAAATTATTGAAAAGTCATTTAATGAAAAAAGTTGTGTTAGTGGTTGAAATCACAAGCAGAATGATCACTGTTGCACACCACTATATAAATCGGGATAATTTTATATAGTTGTGTGCAACAGTGATCATTCTGCTTGTGAAAAGTCATTGTACAGAAAAGGTAGCAGATGTGGAAGTTCTAGGGATACCCGTAACAAGGGCAGGAAACTTTGTTGACAGATCCCACGTGTGTGTGTGTGTGTGTTGATGTGTGTAAATTTCAACGAAAATTTCTGTTTCATATGTTTCATGACATGTATATATCCTTAACAAAACTATATAATGACTAAAAAAATATACAGGCTGTTTTAAAAAGAATATTCCATACTTCGCAAAACGACTTTACACATTAAACTGAAGATAAAATGACCAATAAACACATACGCAATATTGCTTCGTTTTTATCTGTACGACTATCTGTGCTTTCAGAGGCATGTAAATAATTACTGCTAAAAGGAATGAGATGAAAAGTTGAAATTCAACACTTAAAATAAGTGTACTGTTTCGTAAAAGTACTAAACAAACCAAAATGTTTTCTGAACAATTTTAAAATGGCGTCTAATTGAAACTTTTAATTTTTAATTTCGCGAAATCAGTATTTATGACAAAAAAGACTAATTACATGAGACAGTTATTTTATCCATAATCTAGTGACACCTTGCTCATTAAGGATTATACAAACTAAAAGGGATATTATACTACTTTATAACATAATAGGCCAATAATTATAAAATAAAGGGGCCAATATTTCATGGAAAAAAGGAAACGGAATATTTTTTCGACACATGCTTAGCATATATTTTGTCTTCGGTTTAATGAGTGAAATCATTTTCGGTAGTTTAGTGACATATTTTAGAAACATTCTGTATGACGTGTGCAGAGGTGCATGTCGGACTCTGCATGTATGTTCGTAAGGACGCTAGGTATTTAGCTTTATAAATAAATTATTGTGAATGTACGCATGTAGTGCGATATAAGAGAATGTGCGTAATTATCGTTAAATCCTGATTATGAGAGTCGAGTGCGCGCGTGTGTACACGCTACGTAGTTATAACAACGTCATTAATGAAGGTTTTGACATAGGGCTTAGGGAAGTACAGTTGTTATAATTATAAAACAACAAAAACTGTTGGTTTACGGATCGTCGTATAGTAAAATGGAAACAAAATACGTATACCAATAAAATAACTAATTATCAGCATTAATTAGTTACAAATAACAATGTGAAATCAACAGATACTCTCATATAACAATTCTAGTCAACTTCGTTCACACGCAATAATAATATAAACTATTATAGTTCCGCACTAATTATAACATAATAATCACTTTCCACTTGTCAGACCAATCACTTGATCCGCACTCTACAATTTATCCAGGTGTAACTATATCACTAAGCCGGCCGCCGTTCCTTATATATGTGCCGCAGATGTTCCAAAATAACTTCCCACTCTTTTGGCCACGTCTCAGCATAATTTGCGTAGTTACAATTACCCAAACAGTCTACAGGTTACTCTACTGCACGACCTTTACTGAAACACTGCCCCTGCCGAGAAACGTGTAGATCTTTCACGTTCCTGCACCTTCCGACTGCACGAGAGCGTTACGTAATTTCGTAAGAATACAAATCATTGAATTCGAATGTATTTTTTAAATAATTCTATGGATGACTCATATCTAATAATTCATAAAGTCATCATAAAAATGAAGTCAATTTTATTGCAAGTACAGAACAATGCTTGAAAATTGATAAGCCGAACTGTACATAATCGATATACATTACTCTCACTTAATATTGTGAAAATTAAAATCTACCGGGTTGTTGGGCGTAGTGGATTACTTAAAGCTTGACTCATATTTCCTTCTAGACGTTTAACCGGTCATCCTTTGTCGAGGCGTTCTGCTAATGAAGAAGGCCTTGGGTGGGTGGCCGGAACATTTAGAAGAAAAACTATGCACCAAGCTTTAAGCAACAGAACACGGCCTAACACATTGGCGCTTTATAATGTTTATAATTTTGACCAGGACGTTTTAACATTTGTAATAGACTTACGCTCGCTTAAATTGATTTTTGGCCTCTTAGAGGTTTAGAATCTTTTAGTCAGGAGTCCAGATCATAATCGTACAAGACCATTTTATATCGGTAACTCAGCCATGGTGATTCACATGTTTTGTCTACAAAAAATTTAGTTTGAAGGAAACGCCCAAAAGTCTGCGAATTCACCGTACTGAATTCTGCCAATTCCAGAGAGATTGAACCTAATTGCGTGAGTGTAATAAACAAGGTATAGCCTGAGCCTAAATTCCGTGGTCTTCGTTGTAGTGTGGTAGTGAATCCTATGAATAGTTTCCGTGGTAGCGGAAGAATGTTTGCTTATATTTTGAAAGACCCTTGAAACCTACTTGAATTGGTGTACGCCAGGGGGCGTACAAAGTGTAACTCGTAAAGTTTCGAAACCAACAACGACCGAAAACCGACCTTGAGAAATTCTACGAGCATCGGCATGATAACGGGCACACAATAGTAGTGCCGAAGATCAACTGCAGGTGATCAGGAGATCACACTTCAGCTATGTAACATGACAGATATAAGCATAATATTGAATGGCAATTGATCATTAGAATAATGAAGTTATAATATTTAAATTTGGAAGAAAGCACTAAGTTTAATATAAAAAGATTAATTCATAGCAACTGTGGAAAGAAATCATTATTATAAAGAAAATACAAGTTAAAATAAAAGGAGTTACTAGTGATGAGTCATCCAAGACCAGTCTCATAACCAAAGGTTTTCAAGGTATAACCCAGGAAGGTAAAATAGTAAATAACAAAGCAGTACACAATATGACCAAACCCACAACGAGGGAGAATAAATAGAATAGAAACCCTAAAATAAGCCAAGATCAACCAATACAGGTTGTGTATTTCTGAAATAAAGAAGAAGATGGAGAAGATCCCAAGAAACCTGATGGCAACAAGAAGAAGATGGAGAAGATACCAGTCCCAGAAGGCAGGAGAAAAGAAGACTGATGAAAGAAGAAGAAGGCAGCATCCTAAAGAAGATGTCATGCTCTTATAAAAGACACCCAAATCCCTGTATCCCCAAAATAAATATTTAAAAATAAAAGTATAACGAATTGAAAACCACATGTATATAAATTTAAGAGAGAGAAGTGAACAAAGTAAAAGTTTCCTGTGAACTAAGATGAAACAATAATATAGTACCCATGGAACAAATCTCCATTGAAAAACGCTAACCAATTTATTATGTTGATAAGACTATACGACCATTAGCATTAACATAATATATAAGTGAAAAGTGAACCAGTGATAGTTTTGGGTATTATAAAAAATGAACCTTGTGTTTCATTCTTGGCAATCACAAACATTGAATGCAATGAAATATGCATTTTTCAATGACTTAAAATGTGTACTGTGACAATATGTTGTTCATAAGACATGAATCTGTTTAAAATAACATTTTTGTTTTACATGAAAAAAGAAAAACAGATTTCATAGTGCTTTTTGAACGGTTCATACTATTTATTTGTTAATGACAGGGTACAATTCCCCAAAGACAATGTATAAAAGACGGTATAAAAACTGTAGAATCCTACTTATAATAATAGTTAGAAATAAGAAAATAAATATAAGGTTTTTTTATGTATATAGTACAAGAATGTTTAAAAATGTTTTAGATATAAGGCCATTTGTTTGGGTCTGATACAACTAACATCAGAACTATAAAAATAGTTAATACTTGTAAATAGTAGAGGGCAATTAAGATTTTAGTTAGTAAAAAACCTTTTTTGTAAGCCATATTTCCATGTTTGGAAATGGGGATTTTGTTGCAAAATGTCTGACTTGAAGACAACCATTTATTTAAAAAAATATTCTTTATTTTGTTTAACTATTATTTGTATTGTAACCAATACTAATTGTTTTTGTGTAATTTGAAAATATGTTTAATTTATAATACTATATGTAAAAGTCAGAGAGGGTATCACACATCATATATTGTTTGTAAAATATTTTGTAAGAAAAATTGTTAAAAAATCATAGGCCAAAAGAATGGAAACCAAACTTCATCAAAACAGAGAAATTAATCATTTAAATGCAAATAAAGAAAAGGGGTTTAGACAAAATAAACTTGAGATCATGCCATATAATTGCACATACCATTTAGAGAGATTTTAATAAATTATATTCAGAAATATAAATAAAAATGAGAATGACTAAACTCAGAAATTTGGACATGGGAGTCGTATATTTCAGAATAATGTTTCCGAATACAACTAATTCAATTAATTACCAGAAAATAAGGGAATATGAACCTTTTAATACAATATAGGATTATTAATATTAAATATAACTGATAAAATGGCTGAATTTATATAATGACAGGAAGTAAATTTTGATGTCTTGACTCTTCAGAGTATACCAAACTGAAAGTGAAATTACTATTTTTTGGGCAGAAAACACTATAAAATGGCATTATTTAATCTGAAAATAACCAGAATGAACTGAAAGATTAATTTAAATCAAATCTAGTGAATAAAATTGACAAATAACCAAAGTTTAGGCATTCATATAGTGAAAATGTAAAAGTTCACACAGGATGTGAAAAATATTTGAACAATGTTAAGGATAATATTATATGGGCTAAGAGTTTAATTGAAACTAAAGGAAACAGTTAGTTGATTATTGGTATTTGAACGGATAACATAAACGAGAGTTTTGTGACGATCTAACCTATCTTACAAAGGTGAAGTTTAGTGGCGAACAGTACGTTACTGTAAAGTCGGGAGTGAATTATAAAATCTTTCCAGAACCTTTACATTGTGACAAAAACGATCAAGAAACACTAATTAACACTAAACAATACATTTCTACTCTGACAAACACCACAAAACACCAGAAAACTGTATAACACATTAACCAAATTAGTGTCGGAATTGGGAAAAGTGTTTTGACTTATAATTACACAGACATACTAAATACAACCCAGAATCACTACACCAGTCACTACACAACATTTAACAAGAGATTTGCAGAGACAAGAACAGGAATGTTGCCAGAAAATACATTATTTGGAACACTGCAGGAACGAGCAACATTTTGATCAACTTGACGGCGGCCATTTGCTTTGACGATTCCAGTGCCTTCTTCTTAGTACAACTCAGCTGTTTGGTGAAAACAATTATTATATTTACAAATTATTATTCAATGTCTGTGTTTATTAATAACTATTAATTTGATTGTAACGTTATACTTTTTAAATATTAGCCCGATTTCTCTGACTTTGGTAATAACTGGCTGTTTAAAGAACCCTATTTAATTTTTATATCATATACTTGTAATTTTTTTTCGATATCCTGAGAATCGATACTAATCGATAAGAGTCAATATTGCTATTACTTAATAAAAAACATTAATACTTTTGAATACTTAATAGTTCTTTATTTCTTCAATAATACTAATTACCAATAATATAATTCTAATTGATAATCTACAAGGACTTTACCACCCGTAAGTGAAGATAACCTAAAAAATAAAAAGGTAAACAAGTATCGATTGGTTTACAGACAGTCTTATGAGTGGTGATAGATTATTTAAATTATACTAAAACTTTAATAACAATTTTCAGAAGAGCATTACACTGTTTAAAACTTCACAGCCCTATATTAATTAATTGATCCTAATTAATTAATTAATAAAATTAAAATTTTTTTTTAATTATTTTTTTTTATAAATATAATTTTTTTTAAATTTCCTTCAAAACAATAAATTTTGTTTTGAAACTTTCGGCGAAGCTGAACATATATATTCCTTCATCAACTTTATGCTACTCGACCGGTCTTGCTACCATTGGGACTCGACCAGCTGGGAAACTTAAGGAAGTGTTTCAGGCCAGTAAGACGTCGAGAGCCACACCAATCACACCAATTAAACACATTACAACTTACAACTTATTTATTAATTTATTACAAATTGGCTAGCCCAAAGAGAGGGGCTTGATTGCATCGGAGTCACATAGTTCACAATCTCTTATTATATCATCAACACACATCTATATTTATTTAATTTGTATTATTACAGCTAGTATCATCGTCTTTTACACTACAGTCAAGAGACGTTCGAATTTTTATACTACTATTTGATCATAAACAACAAAACATCGAACACATGCGCTACGTTTTTGTTACTCGATAAATTTTAATTCAACAACAGAAAAACCTCTTTACTTCAAACACTATTAGCCTAAAAATAAAGCAGATTCTAGTAAAGGCATACGTTTGGAGTGTTGTCCTATGCGAGAGTGAATCTTGAGCATTTGAAGAAAGTGACAAGAAAAGAATCCAAGCATTTGGGAGCTGGTGCTACAGAAGAATATTCAAGATAAACTGGAGGGAGAAGATAACGAATGAGGAAGTCTTTAGAAGAGCTCAGGAAGAGAAGAGCTTTCTACAAAATTTAAAAGATATATTAGCTCAGTTTAAAGGGCATATATTACTACACAATGGGTTGGTTAAGAGAATAATAGAGGGGACAATTGAAGGGAAGAATCACAGAGAACGACCCCGTTTAGACTACATGAAACAGCTTATGGTCGATACGAACTGCACATCATATTGTGAGTTGAAAAGAAAACCAGAGAAACGTGAAGAATGGCGAGCTGCTGCCAACCACCCTATGGGCTGCTAACCTAAAGGAGAGAGAAATTTTTAATTGGAAAGATGAGAATAATGTGTTCATACTCATATATAATTTCTTCAGAACATCGTTTACTTGTATCTTACGTCGTTTTCAGTCCCCTTGAGTAACATTGCAATATTCAAATGGAGAATATACCGATTTGCAAGCGTAATCGCACCACGGGGATCAATTAAAGATACAAACGACAGCAGTAAATTCTAATTGAGACGTCTGATAAGGCGTTTCTTTGTTTTCCTCATTTGTCGCTCTGTGGTAAAAATTTAATTATATGGCAGGCTTATCGCTTCCAATCCAAGGATATGGTTATTTATATAAGCTTAGAAATAATGCAGTTCTAACAAGTAAAGTCTCTAATTTTACTTTTTTTTTTACAAATGTAGAATATGTCTTCAAAGTATAAATATTTCTGCAAGTAAGTTTTTAAGGAATTGTATTTTCACTTGACGCATAATCTACAGAATTATTCTATATTCTCAGCAATTTTATATGAATTCAAAGTTAAAATTTTATTTGCCGAAATATTTATCATTTAAAAGCATATTCGTAATACAGCAAACCTGCAATAAATGTTGAAGAGTTGCGTACGAAATAAATTTAGAATAATACTTTCATTGAGAAAAGTTGTGTACTCATCTCAATTTAAGTTTATCGCACCTTATAGCAAGGCAGCGTGTTGATAGTGTGTAAAGGGAGGGTAGTTGTCAACGAAAGTTTTCATGGGAATATACCAATACACCAAAATATCGTTAAGACTGTGAAGGTTATCGTGGAAGAATGCTGTAAAAATTGTGCCACAGTGTACATAAACTTCCTGAGGGCGGGTACTGAAGGTCATTCTGTTTTCTTGAGCCGTTCTCATTAACTAGAATAGTTTACAGCAGCTCTCATGGTACATTTTTATGGCATTTGCAGGCGCTGTCTTTAAATATCTCAAGGATGTTATCTACTCGTTTACAATATCTCCGACGTACTTTCAATTATCTACTCGATAAATAAATTAAATTAACTTAAAAAATTATTATATCTCTACTATAAAAACTAAGGTTTTTCGAGGCAAGTACCAAAAAAGAAGGAAAACAGTGTTTAGCGGTGAAATGCTGGAATAGGTGAACTATTTTAATTATTTAGGAAATTATATTGGCTTTAATAGGTATTATATTATTTGTGTTATGTTAAGTAAGTTCCAGACAAGCTGTGGGAAAATCAACCGTATTTTTAGAAACAAAGCATGTCTAGATTCAAAATTGACGTTCTACAAAGTTATGGCAGTCCCTGTACTGTTGTATAGATGTGACTTATCAACAACAGCCAAGAAACAAACAGTAAAATACGGGCCTCGAAAATGGCGTTCTTAAGAGGAGTTAAAGGTGTTCTAAACTTGACCGTATAAGGAACGAAACCGTAAGAGAACAGTTACTAGTTTTTAACTTGACTAAAAAAATAAAAGTTTACAAACAACATCGGAATGAACACTTTGAAAGAATGTAAGATTCCAGACTTTCCAAACAAGTGTGGAAATACAAATCCATAGGACACAGGTGTGTGGGTAGAACCAGGAAGAGATGACTAGAGGATTTTTGAAGGCGGAACAGGCAGCACCTCTACTATGTTGTGTAGTAAAGGTGATGCTGTTGACGATGATGATGTATTCCAGGTACTGTGTGTGTTCGTACCCCCCCCCCCACTGAGCTCGCAGATATTGTTGTGAAGTTTCAACTTGAGACACCCTGAATGCCCTTAATGCAATGTTGTTACCTTACGTTACGCATTGTATACGTTACACGACTCATCCGCCTTAGGGATGATTTGATGCTTGTCTGCCCTCCTAGGCTAGCAGCCCTCCCAGAATCTGTGAACATGAGACTGAAATTTTTTTTGTGTCGTGTAAGGAACTGGGTTACATAGTATTCAATTTCCCAATGCTCCCTATCAATACAGGCGTTCAATATCTTTATGATTGCAATTGTCCATTTGCCTTTGCTTCCCTGTGACCACGGATAGTAGTAGTAGTAGTGACCGTAGTGAGTGAAAGAGAGTGGTATAGTAAAAGGCAGAGTAAGAGAGACGCAGAGACATTGATAGGGATAGCCACTTTATCAACATTTTCTTAGTGTTGGATTAGGTTGGTGATTTTTTTTTTTACACAAAATGTTTATGGTAGCATAAAGTAGGCAGACTATACGCACGACTATACGGAGGCAATTTGCATACGCGGTAAATCTGTCACCAAATTACAGTAAGTGGAAAACCGTGTTGACGCGGGGATAACAAGAGTGCATGTGCGTGACTCAGCTGCTAACTAAGTCGCAACTGTCAGCTGATCAATTATTACGTCACTTGTTATGTAGTTTGAACTTCTGCTACAGTTACAGACTGCGTAGTAGTGATGTGAAGACCTCATCCACCACCGGAATAAGACTCGTCAAAGCTCAACCTCGTTGTCTTCTCGTCGGAGACGTAACTAACGCTTCACAGTAACACTGCTTACACATATTTCCGTCAATCTCTTGATCTGCCTTGTTACGTCTCTCTAGATTGATTTCATTTTTATATTAAGCTATATGAAAACTCTACTAAAACTCTATTATGGCCATTATTTACTTCTTTTAAACGTATTAAAATGGTATAATCGTATATATTTCGTTTATTCTAAAAATTATTGCATATAATTTCATCTCATTTACTCTATTTAATACTTTTAACCATGTTTAATAATTTTCAGCATATTATTAAATTGTACGTATATTTAATTCTTAAAGGGCACTCTCGCACGCCATGTAGTATGTAGTATTAGGAGGAACCATGGTTACACATAAATGCTTCAGTGGATATTATGTAAGAAAGTGGTGTGTATTTTTCAGGACAAAAACGTGAAGTACCACAAAGGCTACATAAACACTTAGAAAATAAATTTGTATTGGATGAGTAGAGGGTCAAAGGAAAAACTGAGAGTAAAAGCAGTAAAATAAAAGTTTTTATGAGAATGACAATACTAGAAAATAGTGATGAAAGAACGAACACGTAGGGGAGAGACGAAATACTACAAAAGTATGTTATATTATAGAGCTTAATGTGTAAAAATCATATTAGTCTTCATAAAAGTCAGAAGTGAAGGAATGGTAAAAACGTGTATACCAATACGAATAAAAAATTTTGAAACTCAAGAAAATGACTGCTGTAACAAAGGAGTAGTTGAAGATTTAGAAGAAGAAAAATTAACAAAGGAATACAAGGAAACAAAAAAGAAATAGAAGCAGGTGAACAAGACAAAAGAAAAGAAGTTGCAGGAAAAGGAGGATAAAGAGTATATGAAGAAGTAAAAGGAAAAAGAAGAACAAACGATGATGATGATGATGATGATGATGATGACGACGACGACAATCATTAAGACATAGACGCAAAGAAGAAGAAGAAGAAGAAAAAAAAGACGGAGGGAAAGAAGGATAAGCAAGAAGTAAGAGAGGATTGAAAGAAGAAGAAGAAAGGAAATAAGAAGACGCTAGACTGTACGCAACATAAAAAGAAAGACACTTATATCAAGCAATATAAGAGGAAAAACAAGGTAAGGTGTTATACCCAGTAATCTAAAATAAGAAATGGCTAGGTGTGAGGTAACGTTAATGTAGGAAAGAACAGAGGATAGCTTGTAGTACACGCAACATGAAAACAAAGATAAACAGAACACGTGTGCAGAAAATAAAGAACGTCAAATTCTAAACAACATTAAGTAAACTTCTGTTGTTCCATGCAGTTGAAAAACGAAGATCATAATACGCTGTATCCCAAAGAATATAAGAAGACAAAACAGTAAAATACAAGATAAACAGTGATAGATGAAAATCGAGGATAGAAACACCGGTGTGTGTATATATATATATATATATATATATATATATATATATATATATTCAATCACTTTCTGCTACAGTCCGTTTCTTGATATATATAATACATTTAATATTTATAAATAAATTTACTTCAAGATATACCTTTTTTCCTTATTAGGAAGGCTGAGGATGGGTACAAGATAGTACCCGAAACATGTTCCTAATAAGGAAAAAAAGGTATATCTTGAAGTAAATTTATTTATAAATATTAAATGTAATATATATATATATATATTATAACAAAAAGAAATTGGGTGAAAAGTAATGTTTATGTTGTGTCGGGCGTTACCTCCGCGCACTTTTGTTACTTACCCTGTTGACTGGATCCTCTGCAGTGATGTAGTCCTGTAATACAACTTAAAACTATGCTTTTGTGGGCGCCACTTGGAAACGTTTGTTCCAAGAAAAAATTAAATGTGATTGATAAAATTTTTAAATCTACAAAAAAATTTAAAAAAGTCAGTTTAGCTTTGAAAAATCAGTTATGTTTAATGATTCTTTAAAAACAACAAACAAATCGTCTGAAGGACTATCATTCATAAAAATTATAAAATTGCAGAGAAAAAATTTTACAAGTTATTATTATTGACAATTTTTTATATGTCCAATCAAGTATCGGCTAGTATTTCAGATTCTGACTCAGTTGACAAGCATGAGTTTAATATATGAAAAAACTTTAATCTCAGGACGTGACTCCTTTGAACTACCAAGACATATCAATTAGATGCCTTACAAGAAAAAAAACTAAGTGATTTGAAGGTGTATGTGTGGCGTGTAAAGTGCAACCGTGTGATAAATGTAATCAGGTAACAATGATTTTAATTTTGGTAACTCACGTTCCAATGGTCGTTTATTCTCTCACTGGACACTTCCTTCGGGTAGTTTCTCGATCTCGCCTCTTCGGGTGTACACTGAATCTATTTAAAGTCAATTTTTTCGATCGTTACTTTTTCCGCACTTTTTGTCAAAACGTTTGGCAGTAAAATCTCGTTCAAACGCCGCCACTACGAATCATCTATTTAGCGTTGATTCAGAAATCTGCCACCGCAGCGCTGATCCCCATGCAGTTTTGAGGAAGGCTCAGTGTATTGTTTGTTTACGTTCGGGGGAATTATTTGTCACGTTAGTCAGTCAATGCGAACACAGCAGAATTCGTTCTCTATTAAATGTTGGGACCCTCCTGGGCCGTCGACGTTCTGGCTGCGTGCTTTCTATTAGAATTTGCCGTATCGCTGCTCTATTTCAGCGATATTTTTTGGCGTATACTCTCGTTGAGGTTAAGTCAGTCGGGTATGTCTATGTACGGGAAAAAAGCCTTCCTGCCGTGTCTTGTCGATTTTTCGCCTCTCGGTCTCGCCTTAGCTGCGTTGATCAGTGTTGTGTGAGATGCATCAGTTCTGGCGTTCAGTTTTCAAGTGTTTTTCGGTCAAATTTTGTCTCGCTTTTATACTAAATCGGGATGACTGTTTTCGTCGACTTCCGGTATATTTGTGTAAAATTCTTTCTAGATTGTTCGAGAATAAACGAAATGGAATGTCATAGAACAATTTTCACTTCCGTAGAAGCTTTTAGAACGAATTTCTTATTCTTCATACAATGGATATTTCAAAATTTACACTGGTATTTATCAAACAGTTTCACATTAGTACTTACAATTTGTATGCCATTAATGTATTTATATTCCTTGTTTTTTACTGAATCTAGCGATACTAAATATGATTGGTATCTAATTAACTTAAGTCTAAAAAACATTACAATATACAACCCTCACCTTGAGTTGTAGTCATTAAAAACTCAATATTATTAATAAAAATTGTTGTGGAGTTATAAAGTTCCCTTCACAAGCTGGACATCTACTACTACTACTACTCTCCTACAACAAAATAAACAAATTTTAACATCAATAAAACACAAATAAATACAATTTTATATGGCCTCTGCTCATGGCCTAGGTTCTTGTCAGTTTTCTAATACAATGATTAGTCTTTTTCCTTAATATATGTATTATTTCACCACTATACACACAGAGTTTATTATTTTGTCTATCTTTTGTGATACCTGGTTACTTTGTACATATTTTATATTTATCACAAGATGACATAGCATCATTGATTGTCTTGAGATGTCATTTTTTTTATGGTGTGACAAATCTCACTCTAATTAGTTAAATTCTTTTAGAATTGACTTTACTTTCAACTGAGTTTGTTTCTTATTAAGGTATTCTGATGTATTGTACCTTTCTATCTTATTTTTGTTAGTATTATGTAAGTATTTTAGCCAGATATGATTCTTTTGTACTGGATAATTGGCTTCAGCCATACATGGTATTAGTAAATATTTTGCTGACTTGACTATTACAATGTTAAAGTTGGTCAGGTATATTAGCATAGTTGCTTTATATCATATTACAGCTTTCTAATACAGTTTGGTTGCATTTTGGCAACATTAAATTCATAAATTATACAATATTAGATGCCTATTACATGTTTTTAGTTAACACTGTTTTTGGCTATTTTGGCTGCTTTTTATTCATTTGACAGCTTCCTTTATTTAAGATAAATTGTTCACTATTGTCTGCTTGACAATTACATATAGTTTTTATTTAAATCTGATAATAATTAATTTTTTCATGAAATCTTGGTGTATTGTCTCAAATCCAACACATTAATATTTTTTTGTCATTGCAAATATACAATTTTTATTTTAACTTAAACTCTTTCTAATAATGTATTTAAGTCATTTAATACATCTATTTTATTTACATCACATAATATAATGATGGATCATGTCCATTTATTCACAAAAAATAGTTTTTAATACTATATTCATAGTTATAAAACTTAATAATTATTGACTTTATTCTGGTGGATTCTGACATCATTTCTCTCTCTTATAGTGTCTTATGGTTTTTTCACTCTTATTCACTTTCATAATATATATGGGGTTTTGTCTTAGTCATAGTTTGGTCGTTTTTTCAAGTTGATAGAAATAATTATTATACAAAATTACACAATTTTTTGGGACTACTTGGGTTCGATACAGTTCACTTCACTTTCCTCTTATGCTAACTTACTATATAAATGATTTCTTTTTATGGAACGTTCTGTGACGCTACAATATATATATATATATATATGCTTAACGAAATATAGTTCAATGAGAAAAGATGTCGAGGAAGACGAATGGTCTAAAGGAGGAAATTAGGAGATAAAATTAAATTATGATAAAGGCCGTTTCTAAAAGTAAAATAAAATAAATAAAAGTAATCGATCAAAATATTAATTTAATATATACTTTAATAGATAGAACAAATTTAATAAATTAAGGCTTAACGTGAAGGATTAAAACTTTAATGACGTCATACGTGTGTATGTAAATGGGCAGGTCACTTAGGAGAGTTTTTCGTGACTAATCAGCCCCACGTGTCACTGACCATAATTTGCATACTTTCCACCCACCAATGTGACAGTTATAATGAAATTTAAATAATGAAGGTATTCTGCGTGTAAATGTACGTATAAGCCGCTTAGGTGTTTCCATTTTGGTCGCGCTCACATTTACATAATCGTCAATTCCCCGTTTTGGAGACGAATCTATGTATGCGTGTATCCCATCCCACTCGGCGGAGTAATCCATGGACAAGCAATTTATCATACTTCCTCCCCCTGTGCACATCCCTCAAGAGGTTGGGTAAATTCTTGTCTCTAGTTTTGATTCCGCGGGCGCGATGAGAATCGTTTCACTTCGCCACCGCTCACAAATTAACAGACCGGAAAAAGGCAAGAAGTAAAGCAAAATATTCACTGCCATATAGATAAGGTAGAGGGCAGTATTCACTGCGCAGTTATAAATTATGACGTTACATCAATATTATTTGTTGGATATATGGTTTCATTTTTTCAATTAATTAAATTTATTTAAAACACATGCTCGATTTTCCGGTTCCACCAAGGAAAAAATTGGAGTAACCTGTTTTATAATCTCAAAGAGGGTAACAATTGGTGAGATTAATCGTAAAACTCAGCATCATTATGGAAATATTTGTTTTAATGTTAGAAAGACATCTACGTGTTTATAGGTAACTTTTAAACTACCGGCCTTCTGTCTGTGATGAATATTTGAAAGGTAGACCGGTGACTACACAGGACAATGATAATACCAAAGCTGTTACACGAAGCCGAAGATGAAGCAGTAACCGATGAATACTGAACCTCTTGAGTTACTGAAGAAAAAATACAAGTCAAGAAATACATTGTTGGAAGGTGTGATGATGGTAAACTACAAATATGGCGTGATGTTGCTTCAAGAGAAATCTCGACATCATGCGGCCTACTATTCAACGTTCGCATTCAGGATCTTCACTTTGAACTGTTACACCAGCCACCATTGAAACAGACTTGGTTTAAAGACGCTTTTATTTTTTCCATTTCGTCTATTAACGTTTGAGGTAAGAGTAGATAGAACGGTTTTGATCAAATGAAGGGGTTACAGAAACGTTGCCATATTAGTTACACACAGCCACGATAGGGACCCAAAAGCTTGTTAAGAGGTAAAATAAGTGTGTAGAAGTGAAATAAAACAGTAGAATATTTATAAAAATTACATTTACGTAAGTTTAAAAACTTTTTAACTTTAAAAATTTCTCCTATATGGTAAAACAGTAAACTATAATATTATTTTCTATTATTTGCAGATGTTTTGTGCCAATAAAGTTCATGATAGGCGACAATATGTTTATATTAAAAATATGTAATGCTATAATGTTTTTGAAGTCTTCTTCCGGTATGGACCACATACAAAATGTTTTGTATAAAAGCGTTTCTCTCATATTACAATGAGTACCCTTAGGTCTATGTGGATATTTTACATGTACCTGATTATATACACCTGTAGATACTCATTGTAGTATGAGTGAAACGTTGTTATACAAGTCATTTTTGACTCAGTCCATACCGGAAGAAGACTTCAAAAGCATAATGGACATCGGCTGGGGAAGCCTAGATGAGAATATATGCAATACTACACTCTCCGAACAACAAGTTACAACAAGGTCTTTAAGATTATTACGCGGCAGGCTTTACTTATTTACGTACAAGTAAGTTCCCAAAGAATTTGCCATGTTTGGGGTTACATGGTGAATCAGTAAGTAACAGACTTTCTAGAGGTAGCATACATATTATATAAATATTTTTTTATCAAAAATATTTTTAACAACTAATTTACAATTTAACTTAAGCCACACTTTTTAGGGTGCATATAAAATAAAGAGAACATCAAGGAAACGAATGTCTACTTCGTTGGTATTAATAACGTTAGGTGCTTACTAAACTAAAATATTATTTAATTTCTGAAAACTAATGTTTATGTTTAAAGCTTTAGCATTCTTAAGCAATTGATTTTATAATTTTATTGCTTTAAGCTTACAGACTTTAAAAATATTTTTAAAATTGAATAATTTGCTGAAAAACCCTAAGCTTATGAACACTTGCCTCTTTATTCTGTAGATATTCTCAACGGTCCCCAATGTTTTCAACTCGTTTCTGTAAATGATTATAAACTTTATGAAATCTAAAAATCAGTATTCTGTTATAATTTTGATATATATGCGATTTCCGACCATGATTTTATGTTAGTAATACGGTAATTGTTGGCTGCAGTATACCTACACCACTTAAGGGAGAGTAATTAATATACCCCTTGCAGTGGCTACTACTTATTCTTATTAGGAGATATAGCTTAGTGTTTCCTCTCCATACAGTAGCATGAATTTCCTGTAAATTTCCCTCCGGTCTTGTACCGAGTAGCAAAGTTGGCAACATTTGTCTCAGTAAGTTTACACGGTGCAGCAAACGCTAGGGGATCGTAACGTGTGTTCAGAAACTACGTCAGAGGTTAGTGAAAGTAATCGATAGTATGTACCTATGCAGATAATAACTAACTAAACAGCTGGCTGCATACAACAATTGCTATGACGAAAACACTAATTGTTGAGCACCTGAACACAGCGCCTACAGCACAAAATTAAGTAAAAAGTTCTGATTCTGCCAATACTGTTTGATCGTCCGCGTATTTTATATATTTTAATCTTTTTCCTTCCACTATATTTCATCTAGCTTATCTGTCGGTTTTTCAGATGACAGATGTAAGCTGTATATGATGTTGAATAGTACTGGTGACAAACAGCATAATTGTAATAATGTATAACAAGTGTTCCATTCAGCATCCCTTTCAATTGCGTCTCATTTGTTCTAACTACAACTTACTGTTTTATGCACAGTTTATTTATTAGTTTTCTATACTTCCAGGCTACTTAAAAAAGACATCTATAAATTAGACACATCCATATTATGTTGTAACAGGTTTTTGGCTACATCCTTGTATGTGATGCTTATATTTCCGACGTTTCGTTCCGGAACATTTTCAAGGCGTACTGATGTGATTTTATTACGCTGCGCGTTTTATATCTTGCTTCCCTTGTGATTTCTGCCCTGAGAGGGTTAGGGCGAGAGGGTGAGTGTGTTGTGGCCATATGTTGTTTGTTAATTTGTGAACTGTCAGTTAAGAATTTCCAATTTGTCGCTAGTTTTGTACATTCTTTTCTGTTGTTGACCGCTCTCCTTCCTTTGCGGTATATTTCAATGGTTTCTCTACGCTGTCTGATTTTCTTATATTTGGTTTGTGTCAAGATTTTTGTGTTTTTAAAATCGGAAATGTGTCCTGTATCTCCTACATTACAAGTGTATTCTTTTAATACAATTGTATTATGTATCTTCTACCCTCCTCGTTAAAATCATACGTTGTTTCATGTATGGAAACATCTAAACATATAATAGCATTCCAAAATCACGAGAAGAGTAGCTCGCGACGTATTTGTTTCTCACCGCCCAAGTACAACCGATATGGGAAAACCCAACGCGCCGTCTTCTTGACTGGCACAAACGACTTAGCCAACAGCTGATGTAACCGTCTTACTAAGAGAACACAAATTACCCGCCACTAACTCAGAACTTTCAAGCACAAACCTCTGTACCACATGATTTAATAAATCTCGTTTTATAGCTTATTCTTTGTACACCCACATTTCATTTTTACACGTTAATACGTAAAACCGTAAAAACTGTAAGTATGTGTAATATTTATGTATATTTTACAACCCACAAAATTATTCATAAAAATGTATTAAAAGTGTTTTGTTAGTTTACCATAAAACATTATGTCTCAATTCTAAGGTGAAAGGGTAATGTTTTTGTACTAATGGTTTGGTAACTGTACTGGTATAAAGAGCTACGAGGCACTACATAACACAAAGTCTATTACTGTTACTACGTGGGGTGTGGAAAGGTCAAATGCTTTAAACTAACTACTATCCACTTAATGAAATATGAACTCTTAGTTGTTTTTGTAAAATAGTTTATAACGTTAATTACTCGTTACCATTAAATATATTGTGTTAATTAAAAGATTATGTTCTCTTCAATCTAGCCTACGTTCTTGGGCGTCATTTGCAACGGTAATTAAAGTTACAAAGATGCCTTTTGATGTTAATTGTAATAGTATAAAGTTTACTTAGGAGTGATGAGTACCAATTATATTTTCGTTTCAAGAAAACTAATAAGTAATATTGTTGTATCATCCCTCACGTTGTTATTTAAATAATCAAACACGTACACATTTATCAGTTTAATTAATGCATTTATTAAATTTACGTTACTTGTCATTAATATCAATTATCTTGAATTTTTACATATTATGATCATTTATTATTTTAAAATATGATTTCTCTCAATAGACATTATTTATAAGATCTCTATATCTCAAGGTTCAATTTAATTTATCTAAGCATGAATAACACTTATCTCTAGTTAATTATCATATTAACACATATTTTATTTCTAAATGAATTCATGTTTAAGATATGAAATTATTCTTAATTGAAATGATGTAATCATACTACTTCAGGTTTACTGTTACTTCTTGCGTAATTAGTTTAGTAGTACATGTGTTATTGTGTAGGTTCTTTTAGGAGTACAGACAGGTGTTTTAGCAAAATATTAACTAATACATAAAAGTTACTGTCGGTACGATTATCCAAATCTATGGTGCATGGATCTGCGATGTTCTCATCTCCCGCTCCTTAGATCTGCGTTGTATGTGATGATCCGCTTCTCACTCCTTTGCACGAATTCTCACCTTGCTGAATCATCGTGGTTTACTCTCGTAGTGAATAATAGCTAAACACTTTTTATCACTCCACTTTAATTAATACTATTCGGCATCTTCTGACATTACATTTGTACAAGTACCGTTCACGAGTTGTAGCGTTTATTCTCGTTACGTGAGTTATGTGAGTTACGTGAGTTATAGTTTGCACACGACTGATTCCGAACACATGCGCCGATCCTAATTATTTTTACAAGTTATAAATTAATAAAACCATATTTCTCACTCTTTCAATATTAACTGTATTACACACATTGTTTGTTAATTTTGAGTCTACGAAAACAAAGCATAAGTTTATTAATCTTCACAACTATTTACACATGTTAACCCTACGTAAGTCTTAAGTCAACTCGCTGAACTTTCACCACCGAGTACTTCCGAATTTAAGTAACGACTCTTAAATGTTTATGTCAAGACTCCGCGAAAATTATAACGGACTCCATCGATACGTTACTACCGACTCTCCGAAAATTTAGTAATAGACTTCCTGATCGCGCTTTCAGCTTATTTTATACAGTCTATCCATAGGATTCCCCACTAAGTCTCTTTCCGTCCCACGGCTGCGCATCCATTGGTTCTTCTCTGTTTCTTCTCCGAACTTCCCTCCTAGATCTCTTTACATGTTACCCTGGTACGTTTCCATTTGTTTTACGCTTCTGTCTTCTAAGAACTGCACTCCTGGAAACCCGCCTATGTTGAAAGCTAATTTCTGATAGGTCATCTTCTTACCCTACTCTATTTCTTGGCTACTGTTTCAACCCTTCCTGCTACGTTAAGTCTGATTTCACACTCGTAAATCTTCCTGTAATTTTTTCTATGTCCCATTTAGACAGAATCACCCTTAACTGCTTTCCTAACGCACAGCTGCATTGGTTAATGAGTTCACTCAACTTTACTTTAGTTTCCTCAGTATTTATTGTTAACCCTCTCGCTGACTTTTTTCTATACCCCTTTAGCGAGAAATATTCCTTAATTGTCTCTTAGTGTCCAGCTGTACGATTTATTACCCTTTGTTGTGTTTTCTCGGTACTTCATTCAGTCACCCTTACTGTTGTTTTCTACACCTTTGCCAGAACAACCCTTGTATTATCTAACGTCCAGCTACACTGCTAATTAGCTCACGCATATCTGTCGTATTTTCCTGGTATTTCCTAATTGTACTACTTGCTGGTATTTTTCTATTCCCATTCAGCCTGGACACTCTTTAGTTTCACTAAGCATCCAACTGTCCCGTTGATTAGTGCGTTCACCTCCGTCGTAACCTTTCTTAATATTTTCTCATTGTACTTCGTTCTGGCGTCCTCTATGCCTTTCAGCTAGAACAATTTCTGAATTTTCGCAAGCTTCCAGCTGCACTTGTTAAATTTATTCATTCACCCACGTTGTCTTCTTCTCGAGACAACTTATAGTACTTCTCTCTGGCGTCCTGCTGCACTGTGAAATTTATGATACATACCGACATCTGCACGTCAACGTTGAAGGATGACACCCCCTTTTGTCCTAACTCCTTTCATAGTTTCTCCATATATGTCAATGTCATTTCAACTTCCACCTGCCACCTGCTTCTTCTCCTTTCCTTCTCTGTTTTGGCGTTACAAGTTATAGCATTATATAAAAGGGACTACCAGCTTATACAGACCACAGAAATTAGAATTATGCGTTTTAGTTTCCATTGGTTTTCATTTGACAAAATTACCCAATTCTCTAGATACCATGTTCCCATTATTACTCATCAATACTATTGTCTCCGTCTGTAATTTGAGAATCTTATTATTATTTAATCTTGTTATATTCACATTAACTTTATAAACAGGAGTATTTATTTAATTTTATTGCAAGGATTATTCCTATTATATGTGAGTTCAGATACCAATTAATTTTGTTGCTACTCAGTACCAGTTATTCTGAAGCTTTTTATATAACCATTTCAACGTATTTGATAAACCCAGTGCCATGACTATCGTAGAACCGATGCGACAACTTAATTTGATAGCTACTATTCTCAACAATAAATTCTATAAGTCATGAAACTACCCCACTTTAAATGTACTGTAGAATATTGTTCCCAAAGAAAACTATATTTATGCATCTATTTTAATAAGATTTTCGATCACTTTCTGTGCGTTTATAACTGAGGGTATTCATTATGCGAGATAAGAAAGTGTAGGCATTTCTGTCGGCCAAGTGGATTCCAAATTACTCATTGTCGACTGGCATTCATATTGAAATTGGAATTCAAATTGCTGATGAGCTTCCATTAGCCTGTTATCGTAAGAGTGCTCTACTCTATTCAGATGCTCAATTTTTCATTTAGAAATAGTGTTCCTTTACAAAACAAGACGTTCAACCCTATATTAGATAATGGAGTTAGTAGTAATATTTAAAAAGAACCTACTTATTCTTATGAGTAGCGAAGCGTACAAATACTTTTATAACTTTGTGAAAAGTGCAAATGGTCGGGTAAGTAGAGTTAAAGGGATACAGATGTTTCAAGTAAAAGGCAAGCACCCGGAAATTTTAATTACCTTACCTTAAAAAATCTCCGCCCACATTTTTCGATTTGATGATAGCAGAATACGCAAAAGACATTTCATATAAAATAGGTCGAAAGTCGCCTACAAAAAATTCGTTTTTGACATCACTTAGTGAACCTGATTTTTGTGTGACTTGTTACTGCAAAACGTTTTTATTTTATGGTATAAGGAAAATAATACGTAAGTGATAATTTTTACTATTTTCTCTTTTATTTACATATTTATATACCTAAATTCATAAAAAAGGCTCAATATACGATTGTCAAACTGTTAATTATTTTTGTATTTTCTGTATATAAATTCTGACGGTACCAATAAATTTGGTGGAAATTTAAGGACAACTGTTTTAATATAATGTCAACTTTATGACCAAATTCACAAAGGACTCCATAATCCACTATCAACACTAAACCAATGATAACTTAATTGTGCCAAGCTACTTATGAATCACTTAATTGTATATGTTAGCTAGTATTCTGCCTGGACTGCAGAAGTCGCTCACTATTTTGAACACATTACATTAAATATTAAATAAATTTCAATTATGAAATAACTTTTCAAATATGTAAAAATGCAACATTTTGATTACTTTTTTATTTTTTTAGGAATATAATTATTTGAGAGCACAAAAATTTGTGCACAAACATTAAAATTTCTAAACATTTGAATTTGGGTTACAATTCCTTTCAATTTTACACCCTGCTGAATTTTCACAGTCTTCAGAAAATTTTATCTCTTTTTGAGGGACTGCGTTGTAAAAATTTTGAAATGTCCTTAACTTAACACTGCACTAAGAGATATTAGTTTAAAATTCAACCTTTTCTCATTTTATAATGCTGTCGTCCAAAAAGTTTGTTATTTTTGAAAATCAATATAATTCACAAATTTTGGTTGAAATCCCCTTTAATATGATACCACATGAGCTTAGGCTTCCAGATTGTGTGCACAATATTAATCCCTTACAATTTGTCTCATTCTCATTTACTTTTAAAAAGTAAATCTAAAAGAACAATAGGATTCTGAAGGATATAAGTGCCAAGATTTATAAGGATAGGTTGAGGCGTTCAAAAAGAATCGTAAGGCGTACCCTAAACAGATAAATGGACAGACAGACAGGCAAATGTCAATCAGTAGAGGCAAAACTGTAAACTCGCTTCACTTGTTTACTAATATATAATAGCGTTAATACAAAGATATAAGTTTTTTGTAGCTTTTTGAGTTTCATATAACGGTGTTTTGACAGTTTTCCTATATTGCTACCTTCAAAAATTATAGAAAAAACAATAAAGAGTTAATTAAGTAATAATTTAGACTCAATTGTTAATAACAGCTATATTATATATTATTACAATTACTATACTGTCTCCTATTCAGTATTATAGTATATGAAAGTGACAGTATAGAAACTCTGTCAAAACTCTTATACCAAGTTGTAACATATATAAAAATATTTGTTGTATGGAAAATACTATTTACTGTTCATATAGTTCAATAAACAAGAAAAAGCGGTGAGTAATTACATATGTGCGTGCGCGTGCGCGTGTATGCTCGTGAGAGGGAGTGTATGGGTGGTTTGAAGCTTCAACAAAAGAGTATACTACAGTACAGCTAAGACATCGTATCTTCTTTATCCTGTTTATAGCGCCATTTCACTATAGCGGCATATAAAGTCCATACATGAAGTCCGAGCATTCTCAAAGCTGTAACACGTAAAAGCCAAAACATTGTTAATAAAGAAAGGATTCGTTGTATCACACAGCGACCAGCTACATAACACAGCGCACCGCAAAATCAATTTGAAAACATCGTATCATAGAGAATCATTTTGTCAGCTGGAACAAATAACAAAACTCAAATAGTATGTGTTCATTTTACTTCCATATTCCTTAAGGAATGGAAGTATGGTGATGGCAAAAAAAATCGTGTTCGAGATTATTGCAGATTCTTATTCTACTACACTCAAAACATGAAAAAAAGTCGTTTTCCGAAAAGTGTCTGTGTGTCTGTGTGTCTGTCTGTCTGTCTGTAGATTTTTTTTCTATGGCAAACGATAACTGCCGCAAATTCAAACAGAATCAAATAATTTTTTGCATACAGCTCGGTTTTGCAGAGTTCTCGCGACCTATTGTTTTTGGTGAAGATCGGTTGAGGGAAAGGGGTAGTTTACCTGCAACGGTTTTTTTTTAGCAAGGGTAATTTTGTTTGTTTGGCAAACGATAACAGCCGCAAATTCAAACAGAATCAAATAATGTTTCGCATACAGCCCTGAATTGTAGAGTTCTCAAGACCTATTGTTTTTGGTGAAGATCGGTTAAGGGAAAGGGGTAGTTTACCTGTAACGTTTTATGTTTTAACAAGGGTATTTCCTATGGCAAACGATAACAGCCGCAAATTCAAACAGAATGAAAAGATTATTTGCATACAGCCCTAAATTGTAGAGTTCTCAATACCTTTTGTTTTTGGTGAAGATCGGTTAAGGGAAAGGGGTAGTTTACCTACAACGTTTTTTTAACAAGGGTATTTTCTATGGCAAACGATAACAGCCGCAAATTCAAACAGAATCAAATAATTTTCTGCATACAGCCCTGATTTGTAGAGTGCTCAAGACCTATTGTTTTTGGTGAAGATCGGTTGAGGGGAAGGGGTAGTTTACCTGCTACGGTTTTTTTTATCAAGGGAAATTTTTTTTTTTGGCAAACGATAGCCGCAAATTCAAACAGAATCAAATAATGTTTCGCATACAGCCCTGAATTGTAGATTTCTCAAGACCTATTGTTTTTGGTGAAGATCGGTTGAGGGAAAGGGGTAGTTTACCTGCAACGTTTTTTTAACAAGGGTATTTTCTATGGCAAACGATAACAGCCGCAAATTCAAACAGAATCAAATAATGTTTTGCATACAGTCCTGATTTGTAGAGTACTCAAGACCTATTGTTTTTGGTGAAGATCGGTTAAGGGGAAGGGGTAGTTTACCTGCAACGTTTTTTTATCAAGCGTATTTTCTATGGCAAACGATAACAGCCGCAAATTCAAACAGAATCAAATAATTTTTTGCATACGTCCCTGAATTGTAGAGGTCTCAATGACTTTCGATTTTGGTGAAGATCGGTTAAGGGGAAGGGGTAGTTTACCTGCAACCTTATACGTTTTAACAAGAGTAAAGTACTTGAAAATTTATTTAAACTTGTTGAAACAATGGTAATTGTTAAAAATAAAATAATTTTTTTGCCAGGCAATAAAATTATAATTTTTTCATTTTAATGTAATATAATATTTTTCATTTAATACAGCAATAAAAAGGCAGGTAAGACACAGCCTGGCTGTTTGGCTGAAAATGATTTTAAATATAAATCTTAGAATATGGAAGTCATGTATGGTTCTCCATACCGATATTATGTAATATGACCGAACAAAACAGTTAGCTTCAAGCTCTTACGAGATGGAATTTAATTATATACCACATGCTACGTTTCGTTATGTCAAAATTACTTGCTTACGTCACACAACCTTAGCAACGTAATTAGAAACTATAAACAAAAGCTTTTCCCACACACAGCACAATGCAAATGTTGTCGTCTCCTGCAAAACGTGCCCGCGACCAATAAACTAATTAATGTCAGATCCGTTGTTGACATCGTATATCTGATATAATAATTAATGTCAATGTGACATTCTGAAACGAAGTGCAAAATTCATTTTTATATCGTTAGAATGTTTACAAAATACTTTGTGTGTTGTCGGTAGTTATTAAATTTCATAAACAGTTTGCCTTGTTGAAAATTACTTAATTTAAACGTCATATTATATTTAGCGCAAAGACTGGCTATGCGGTATATATTATAAAGTTATTTGTATCGTTGATGAGACCCCCCGTTGAGTAGCACAATTATATATAACTTTACAAATTTTCAATAGGTGTAATCGTAATAACAAAAAAGTAAAATTGTTTAAAATAGCTAAAACATTTATTAATTAAAATTTCAAAATATATTTTGTTTTAGAATTTCATTATTGTGTGTGGGTAATCGTAGTACCCATACTTATTGATTTCATACACGTAATATCGGATATTCTATACAAACATAAAATACTCTTATAATTATAAATACATTGAATTATTAATAATATGGCTCTCGACTTAGTCAGTATTATTATGAGTAATTTATTAAACTCTGAAATCTTTCCTTTAAAAAAAATAAAATAAATCTTATTGCTATTGCATATTCATAACTTTTATAACTTTCTATTCTTTCTAAATATTTTCAGTAAATTATTAATTCAAAAATTATGCTTTCATAATTACTATACAATTTAAATTTAAATATTTCCAATACATTATTGATTCAGAAATTATGCTGTAATTACTATACAAGACATTTATATTTACAAATTATAAATTACACTTCTATAAATTGTTGTTTTTCTTTTGACAATGTTTAACTTTCTCTGATTAAGTCTTTTGTTATGAGGAATACATGGCTTTCTTTCACCTTAATTGTAGTGGTTCCTCAGCGTACCCTCCCCTGGTCCTGAGTCCTTTGTTGGTGAATCTTGCGTAGTCGTGAAGTCCTGGATCCTTTCCTCGTCCTCCGGGTACTCTCGAAAGTCCGATGACTCGTCCTCTACGTCCAAAATTTAAGCCATGTAGTGTGCTGCTCCCTCGTCCTCTGTAATGGTCTCTGGCTGCAATGGTGGTGTCCTGAAAGTGATGATGTTGTCAAGCATCGCCTCCGGCTGCCGTTGAAGTCGAATGAGAAAGAGTTGAAGCCGTTGGGCAGAGCCTCCGGCTGCCACTGTAGTTGAACAAGAAAGAGAACAAGGCTGATGTGCCTCGCGTATTTATAGTCTAGGGCGCAAAATTCTTGTTTCGACAATTCTCTGCAAGAATCGATTGGTCATGCAAATTTGTTGTTCACTTTAAAGTTCAGATTGAAAGCTGAATTATTGTTACTAACAATATGCATTATTTATTTAAATTATATTAATTACCTTAACTAATTGTGCAATGCACAGTAGGGCTACCCTACACATTTGTACTGTTGCAATATTAATAGAATTATCTTCACTAACAAAGTCTGTTACACCATGTCTGCCTGGTTGAAAGAGCGTTAAGGTATCTGCTGACTACCCAAAAGTAAACGTATCTACACAATGAAAAATGTGTCTAGAGCAACTACTTAAAAAAAATCGTTAACATTATTTTTAAATTAAAATTGTTTTTGTTGATTTTTCTACATAAACTCATGATTAAATTTACTTATATAAGTTTTAGGGTTGTAGATAAAATTTAAGGTTTGTATAATTTGCATAAATTCCCTAAACCTATGCACAATTTTTAATTTCTCCTCTAGATATTTTTAGTGGCCCGCAATGTATTCAATCCTACACTGTAAATTATCATAATTTTCTCAAATTAGTAAAATATATAGTTTATTAACTTTCTTCAATATTAACTTTTTTATTTATTACGTTTTTTCAATAATTTTAATACTCACTTTGTTTACACACACACACATTTATATATATATATATGCTTTACGACCATGATTTCTAGTTAGTAATACGGTAATTGTTGGCTGCAGTATAGTAGTATACCTACACCACTTGAGGGAGAGTCATTAATATACCCCTTGCAGTGGCTACTATTTACCCTTATTAGGAGATATAGCTCAATGTTTCCTGCCCACACAGTAGCAGGAACTTCCTGTATATATCCCTCCGGTATTGTACCGAGTAGCAAAGTTGGCAACATTTGTCTCAATAAGTATACACGGTGGAACAAAAGCTAGGGGACCGTAACGTGTGTCAGAGATTAGTGAAAGTAGTCGATTTTATTTATATATGCAGATAATAACTAACTAAGCAGCTGGCTGCAGAAAACAATTTGTATGACAAAACCACTAAATTATGAGCATTAGACTGGATCACCTACACTACAAAATTGAGTAAAAAGTTAAAATTTAATGCTAATCTTTTCATAATTATCTTGGATTATTATTTTTTTTTAGTAGTAAGATAACATTTTTAGACCGTTCCAAAATTGTAACGACTAACGATTTTTTTTGGCTTTATGGAAGAAAAATGTGTCGTAGTATAGGAAACCAACGCCCCTGACTGTGTGGCTGCAGTCAGCCTCCTGAAAACTCTATGTACAGTACTTTGTGTCTCTAGGACTAACACCGAAGACGGCCCTTGCTTCTGCTGACTTCTGCTAATCCCTTCGATCTGTTCCATGAAGTCTCTCTTGTTTATCAACACCTGACGCAGTTAGAGTACACAAGAGTTAGACGTGTTTTTTTTTATTCTTTTCTTTATACACATTTATTCCGAGAGTACTGTGTGGAATAATCAAATTAGGTAGAATTACTAAAACGTTAGTGTTCCCTTTCCCGCTAGATAGAGTTTAATCTGGGTGTGTGCATGAAGAATCACCGTAGTAAGTTAGTACGTGTCTGTATAAATGTACGTAGGCCTATATCTTTTCGTAAACATTTTGTAGTGGACATTTTAATTAACAGAACGGTTTGATAATCCAAATCTTTCATATATTTTAGATCAGCCCTCACTTGCGGACTTGTCTGACTAACGCTCATGAAGGTGCAGACATCATGTAAGAGTACTCCAAATCTGTTTGGTTGCAACCTCTTTGCTTTGCCAACTACTGCAAGAAGTTTTAAATAAAACTTTATTTACCACGTTTGTAAATAAAAATTTATCAAAGTTTTGTCACCGGGGACTATGTGTATGTTTGATGGATAAAACAATTGGTAGGCAAAGCTGTTTGCTCATGACTGTAGATGATTAAGCCCTCCCGTCTTTCCTGAACGGTAGTCTGCGCTGACCCAATGAAAGAATTACCCCCACTTTCAAGTATAGCTAAGTTATCTAGAGAGAAGAGAGGGGAGACGATGTGATAACATTTCATTGTCACACTTCCATATTACCTCCCTCTCTGTCACACACATGCTTCAGTTGTCCCCGCCAGGCTTGTTGCAGCCGATGTTCACGCTGCGAGACACCGCACAAAACTGTTCTGTGCATGTGCGAAATGAATGAAAATTTTGTTAGCCTCGCAACGAGGTGTTTGTCTACTGCGCATCGAGGCATTATTGTTCAATTTACATCGTCCTACATAAACATACAACCATCTTTTTAGGACAAAAATCTTAGTTTTGACAGAGAACATTCTTATTTTTAAGTAGGTTTGATCCCGTGCATAAAATATTGGTATGGAGAACCATAACATCCATGTTTTGAGATTTATATTTAAAATCATTTTCGAAATGAAATATTAGCATAGAAACTACTTCTTTCTTCAGCCTTAACCGCAGTACTGTGGTCTCTAACATATACCACCTCAAGTTGCCGCACTCGATTTTCACTGATGATGGCAGTCGATAGCACTGCCGAAACGTCTGAGTTTGCAGAAAACATTGGACCACCGCCAAACAGCCCGGAAGGGAATTTAACAACAAACTACTTCTTTGTTGCCGATAACGTAGTACAAAATTATCCCTTTCCCTAAAACTACCCTTTTCGTTTATACATATTTCATCTACCATTCTGCAGTGGATTATAATGATCTTCTTTTAAGGATACTTAATTTATCAAAATTAAGTACTTTACTCTTGTTAAAACATAAAACGTTGCAGGTAAACTACCCCTTCCTTTCCTTAAACCGATCTTCACCAAAATTAAGAGACCTTGAGCCTCCTACAACAGAGGCACATATGAAAAAAATTATTTGATTCTGTTTGCATTTGCGGCTGTTATCGTTTGCCAAACAATTCTACACACACACACACACTCTCTCTCACACACACACACACACACACACACACACACACACACATATCGAAAACAACTTTTTTTTTAGGTTAGTACAATCAGAATCAGCCCTTCTCTCGAACACTTTTTTTTCGCCATTTCCGAACGGAACATGGAATTAAAACTACGCTTCGTTTAAAGAATATTAATACTAACGATGGTTCAACATTTAAATAAGGAATTAATGCGTAATTAAACCACGTAGCCATCGTTTCAAATGTGTTTGAAAACGGAAATTGGATGTTATAGTTTCGGGGTATAAACAACTCCAAGAGGTTTCCGACGTTGAATGTGGAGCTGTTTAATTTTCAGTCATATTTTATTATTGCGTATTATATATTTCGGTATGACGTCACTGGCTGTTTGGACACGGCGTAAATAAACTCAAATCCGCGTCCTTGTTGGGTACATTAATGTATAGAAATACTTTCATCACACACACACACAAACAATGATTCTGTATTTGCTGAAGTGATACTTAATAACGTTAAAGAGTGTCGAGGATTACCAAACTATGTATTACGTTTTATTAACACAAATCGTTAACTCGTTTTTTGCACAAATTAATTTACACCTTTGGGAAAATACAAAACCCCGGGATAAATAATATAAAGTATCAAGAATAAAAATGTGCAATGAGTTCTCATAGTGAAAGAAAGTTTATTTTTTATCACAATGCTGTGTAGACAAGAATTGACGGTACAAATTTTAAAATAACGACGCTACACTAATGTTCTCAAGTGTAATGTCCGCCAGTGGCGTATCCAGAATTTGGACTTGTGGGGAGTGTCTGGTCGAGTCTGCTTCATGCATCAGAAAAAGTAACTTAACAGTAATAAATATTATTATCTTCAAGGTCGTTGAAAAACATGTGAAAACATCCTTAAATAAATCCCATTAAAGTCATCATCATTATCACCTTTACGGATTAAAACAAGGATGGTTTGTTTCGGTCTCAAACAAGCGAAGATTACAGCTGGTCACTCCAGCGCTTCCTCCGACGTCCCCTCGGCCTATAGTTCCATAGTTATTTGGGAATGGGGCAGTCATCCATTTGGCAAAGATGTTCTCACCAATTCAGCCAATAGTGGGCAATCCTTTCGAGTATACTCATAATATTCAGCTCCTGCCATATATCTGTGTTTCTTCTATGATCATGGAGAGTAAATCTTCCCATGTGCCTGAGAAATCTTACTTCAGCCATTTGGATTTCATTTTTTAAATTTAATAGCCTATTATATTAAACGGAAATATTGAATCATTGCTTAGAAGATACTTATTGACTGAATTAATTTCCTAAATTTCATATAAATTTAAACGTATAAGCAAATGCTGTGTAACAAAACTGTTTGTATATTTATAAAAAAGAGTTACTACTATATTAGCGTGCGGAAAAAATAATAAAACAGTCTAAGCATAAGATGTTAACAAAATTAATCTACTGTTTTGACCGTCTGGCGGGGGTGGGGTCTTGTTTGTCTCCCCCAGGAAATACGTCCCTGATGTCTGCTGGTAAGTTGACTCACATTGCAGCTCGGTAAATAGGATGTAATATTAACAACATGAATGAAAGTAAGCTGTAGTTCAAGATCAAATGGAAATGGAAATCAGTGTTTAAATGTAATGTTGTCCTTCTCGTCGTCAGTTCATTGGTGTAAGCTGAAGGCCTTCCTACAAATGATTTCCAATTCTGTTTGTAAGCCACTGTCAGCCTGACTATCTTCTGATTTTCCATTCCCCAAATTTGTTCCATCCAGGGTCGTTTTATTCCACTTTCGTGTTACTCACCGAAAAATGGTTTCAATTGTGTACTTATATCTTCTTTCCACTTACCATCTTCCTAATATATATTTCCAGAAGCATATAAATCTAATTTAGCCACACATGCAATAAACACAGGACATGAATTCCCAGACATAACCAATATGACACATTAAAACACATACCACACAAAGGCACCATAATGAACATATGGGAACATTTACAAATGTACAAACACAACACGCGAAACAGACTAATACCTGAACAAATGCAAATCAGTGCATAACAACAATTTTTAAAGCACTGAACATCAATAATACACAAAATACTAATATATACCCTACAATCACACACAATAATAACAGTTTAAAATAGCAGAAACCAACAGGAAACCATAACAACAATCAACTAAAACACAAGTACCCTAAAAGATTAAAAATTAAGAAGGCATAAGAATCTTATGAGAACAATAAAATTACCGAAAAAATGTTCCAAATAAGGAAAAACAACATCTTAAGGTAAAGTTATTATAAATATTAAATATATTATATATGTATCAAGAAATAGACTGCAGCAAAACATGTTTGAAATATATATATATATATATATATATATATATATATATATATATATTGTAACGGTAAAAATGTACAGGGTACTGTGCATTGCACAAAGTAATTAAAATAATTAATTAAAGTAAATAAATAATTCATATTGTTAGCAATAATAATTCAGCTTTCAATATGAACTGTAAAAGGAACGACCAACTTTCATGTCGGGACAGGTTGATCACGCCACTCCGCTATGTCTGTGTATGTTACATGTGTGTGTGAGACCTGTCAATTCCTGAAAAGCGTCACTTTTAATGAACGATATTAATTATATGAATTTATTTATTTTGTAAAGATTGTGTGGATAATATCGCAAAACCAAATACGCCAAAGTGTGTATAAAAATAAGTCGTACATGTGTATAAAACATAGTGTGAAAAGAACAAAAAGTGCGATTGTAATAAAAATAAATATAAATAAAACGTATGTTAATTAAAATATAGAAAAACGGTTTATACACAGTGAACACATAAAAATTACCGACAAGATGAATATCGGGTAATGTACAAAAGACTTAGCATATCGCGAAGACCAGCGAATTAAGAGTGAAAAGAATAATGTTTAAAAAGGGACGCCAACGACAGACTCTGACATGCAGAATATTGTCGAAACATGATTTTTGCGCCCTAGGGTATAGATACACGAGACGCGCTAACTTAATTCTCTTTCTCGTACAACTACTGTGGCAGCCGGGGGCTTTCCCAGAGACAACAACTCTTTCTCGATCAACCACAGCATCAGCCGGAGGTTCTTCACTACTACTCATCACTTTCATGAGAGCACCTGCAACCTGAGGCCATGACAGGAGACGAGGGAGCAGCCAAGTACATGTAATAGAATCCAGCGTACGGGACGAGGAGACGGACGAGGAGAGGATCCGAAGGACGAGGAACAATGACTCCAGGACTACACGACTACCAAGGAGCATCCAGGATCGATGACCTAGGACCGAAGAGGACACGCTGCCGATTTACCACGACAACAAGGTGAAAAACAACCATGTATTTCTAAAACAAAGACTCACATAAAGACAATATAATTAACGATGTAAAAAGAGGGACAATGTAATTCAAAGATGAATTAGTAAATTTTGCAAATGTAAATATTTATTTGTATAGTAATTAGAGTAAAGTTTTAAAATGTTTTAACCATAATTTGAATCAATAACTTATTCATTGATATTTAAATTAATATAAAAGTAATTAGTAAATTTTTATTATAAAACAAAGCAATGCATATGCAGTATATTCAAAAGAAATTAGATCATTAGAAAGAGATTAGATAATCTAATAATTATTACACTAATGAGCAAGCTGAGAGCAAAATTAGATAATTATAAATCTTTATTATAGTATAAGATTGTATATTATGTCTATGTGTAATACGAGATTATCACTTATATATAATAATTAGATGTGTGCTACGACTACACACACAAGCAAATAATAATGATATTTTAAACCGCAACCAAATAAGAAATTTTTTATTAATATTGGTTATTAAACTTTCACTTGTTAACTTACTTTGTTTCCTCCCGTACGCGTTTCGGGGTGAAACTCCTATGCGCCTTCGTCAGCGGTGTGAGACAAACTGTCAGTAACATGTAACCGTTTTTACTCCCATGTTCCTTAAGGAAATGGAAGTATGGTGATTTTAAGTTGGTAGGTTGAGTGGGGGGTGTGTGGTGGAAGGGAATTGGCGCGGGGATCCGAATTACTGTTTGTTTTATGGCGTTTTATACATCCGAATGTATGTTGTTGCTGGATAGAGCTTTTAGGTGTTCAGAGGAACGTGAAGAAAAAGATCTTCCCGTCTGGCCTATATAGAAACTATTACAATCATTACAGTTTAATTTGAAAAACACCTGTTTTGTTGTATTTGTCTATGTCCGTGTTTGTATCATTGATGTGTTTTTTGATGGTATTGTTTGTTCTGTATGCTATTTTGTACTTGTGTTTCCTGAATGTGTTGCCGATTTTGTGTGTGTTGGAGTTATGGTATGTGAGTGTGATGTATTTATTTTGTTGTGTGTTGTTGGTATTTATTGTTTTGTTGTTTTTGTTTATGATGTGTCTGTGTAGTTTGTTTATTAAATTAGGGTTGTAACCGTTTTTTATTGCTATATATTTGATTGTGTTGAGTTCTTCTTTATGATCCTGTTTACTTAATGGTATTTTTGTTAGTCTACGGAGCATATGGTTGAATGCCGCATGTTTGTGTTGCGTTGGATGGTTTGATGTGTTGTGTAAGACCATGTCAGTTGTGTTTGGTTTTCTGTATATTTTATACGTGTGTGTATTGTTTGTTTTGTTAATTGTTAGGTTCAGAAAATATATACTATTGTTTTGTTCCATTTCCACTGTAAATTTCAGTTTGTGGTGTATAGTGTTTATGTATTTAAAAAATTTTTGGCATGTCTTGTATTGCCATTAAATAGGCCAGACGGGAAGATCTTTTTCTTCACGTTACTCTGAACACCTAAAAGCTCTATCCAGCAACAACATACATTCCGCGTTTGCCACACACATACACACAAAAAACCACAGCTACACCAACATAGATGCTAATTTTGAGATATTACACGACTTACCTAAAAGTAGAAAACTTAACACAGCAGAACAAAATGAAATATACAAACACTACACAACACAACCAAACAACATACTTAACGACCAATTACATTATAAAGCATACACACTCTTTGACACATTTATACATAAAACAATAATTCGGATCCCCGCGCCAATTCCCTTCCACCCCCCCCCCACTCAACCTACCAACTTAAAAAAACGGTTACAAGTTACTGACAGTCTGTCTCACACCGCTGACGAAGGTGCACATCACGCCTTAACGCGTACGGGAGGAAACAAAGTAAGTTCGCAAGTGAAAGTTTAATAACCAATATTAATTTCGTGCTGTGAAAAAAGAAGATGAACTATCAAAACAAGGAATTTTTGATTAATGAATTTTTAAATGATTTTAAACCGTATTACATTGTGTTATTATTATTATGATTACACCTGTCATAATTTTATAGCGTAAGTCATGTTGCAAAATAAAATAGCTCACAAGAAGTTGGGGGCTCAGCAACAAATAACGTTGTAATATATATATATATATATATATATATATATATATATATTACTATAATACTTATAACTAATTTACCTCAAGATATACTTTTTTCCTTTAGGAACATGTTTCGGGAGATCTTGTTCTCCCATCTTCAGCCTTCGCCATCTTGTTTCTGGTGAAGTATTTGTGTGTTGGCTTCTGGATGTTATTAAGGTAGTTTGTTGGTCTTTGGTCCTTCAAAGTTGCATTATTGTGTGTGGTTGTGGTATCTATTTTTGTATTTTGTGTATTTTCGATGTTGAGTGCTTTGAATATTGTTGCGGTGTGGAAGCTCTTGAAGAATCGCGAGTTATTCCAAAGACGCTAATAAGGAAGGCTGGATTGTTTGTTAGAAAGAAGTGGACTGTATTTAAGATATTGAACATGCGTTTATTGAATAATTTGGTTTGTTAGTTACGATCGGCACGTGCGGAAGCATTTGATGCGATAATGCCCGAGATTAATTTTGAATGAAATCGTGGTCCATTGTAGATGGACGCAGTTAGACGATTTAAGTGAAATGTTATAAGTGCACGCTGAACAATAGCCAAAAGCCGCGGCTGTAAGAGAAGTGTTTAACGAGAGTTGCGCTCGGAGTCGTGTTATAAACTGAACTAAAACTGGCTTGCAGTCGGCTAGGCTGGCCGGTTGCAAGGTTTGATAAACACGTGACGTCCTCCGCGCGTGCCGTGCAATGTTAGTAGACTGCTTACAGCTGATAAACCAGTACAAAGTCTAAACATACTGCCCGCCAAAATCGGGACGATTTTGTACATTAAAGGTTAAATTGAACAATATAATAATTAGACTTACTTGTCGTAAGCGATACAATAATTGGGGCACTGGCCAGAGAGCAATGACATAATGGACATAATATGAATTCAATTAACAATCACCAAACATACAATAAATTGACCCTTACGCCAATAGCAAGGGCTTACTGACGTTAAAATTACTCAAAACATAATAGTAATACAATACGCACAATAATACAATAATTAAGTAGGTATTGATCTTTCCCAAGTGATACCCCTTGATATTTGCCAAGCATTACAATAAATTGATAACACCATAAAAAATACGATAATTTCCCCATGATATTGACATAACAACCCCAATGAATTTCATAATGTTTTGACCCTTAGAAAATGCAATACATATAGAATAATTGACACTATGACTGACACTTGTGGTTCTCAGAATTTGAATCACACGAACATATTAACAATACACAACATCCATAATAACTGATAGTACATATGAGACACAGTCACTATTTCTGTAATAGCTTAACAATGTTACAATGCTTATGATACAATTGACTTGTATGCTCGCCCCGGGGAATGTCCCGGGCGTGTTCCATGTAATGTGACACGCACACACTCACACACACACTCACACACCGTAAGGCACGCAAACGACTAGCTCGTTGCCACCAGAAGGGGGCATAATTTGTGGATGAGTCGGCGTAAGATACCTAGCGCGGTGCGTACTTCTGCGACGCGTACTAAGGAATCTTGACCCGGAAAAACATTGGTAATTACCCCACGCTTCCATTCTAGAGGGGGGGAATTGTCATCCAAAATGAGGACAAGTTGTCCGACCTTCAAATTCTTAAATGGGGTGCGCCATTTATTGCGCTGCTGCAGCTGGTGCAGATAATCCCTAGACCACCGTTTCCAGATGGTCTGCGTAAATTTTTGGAGCAGAAGCCATCTGCCCAAATGAGTATTATTGCCTTGTGTATAATCGGGTTCCGGAAGTGCCGTCAGTGGGGCACCGACCAAAAAATGAGCGGGTGTTAAGGGTTCAGGGTCTCTAGCATCGTCGGACACCGCGCATAACGGGCGTGAATTAAGGCAAGCCTCAATTTGAGAAAGAAGGGTAGAATATTCCTCAAAATTCAAGATCGTACCGCCAATTACGCGACGTAAATGGAATTTAACACTCCTTACACCACTTTCCCACAAACCACCGAAATGAGGGGCTGAAGGGGGGATAAAGGACCATTTGATGCCGTGGAGACCGCAAAACTCCAGAGAAGATTGTTCAACTTCCTTGGAGGTTAAAAATTTGTACCAATCATGCAACGTGTGGTTGGCACGACGAAAATTCGTGCCATTATCCGAAAATATTTGCGCGGGAATACCTCTGCGCGATATGAACCTTTTTAAAGCCGCTATAAAGGCGTTGGAAGTAAGATCCGACACCAATTCTAAATGGATGGCCCTAGTACACATGCATATAAATAGAGCGATATATGCCTTGGTCGTGGACTTAGAGCGCTGCCCGCCATGGCGCAAAAGCACCGGACCTGCGTAATCCACGGCCGACTGTGAGAATGGCCTTGACGGCGTGACCCTAGAAGAGGGTAATTGACCGAGTAATTGATTCGCGCCTTTAGCCCGGAAACGAAAACAAGTGACACACTTATGTATCACTGAGCGGATATAGGACTTATCGTGTATGATCCAATACTTACGCCTAAGCGAAGCTTGAGTTGATTGCACTCCAGCGTGCAACAAACGGATGTGTTCGTATTCAATTATTAATCTCGTGAGATGAGAGTGCGGGTGTAAAATTATTTGGTGTTTAGTCTCGTAGCTAAGTGGGGAGAATTGCAAGCGTCCACCCACTCTTAAAATGCCTGATTTATCCAGGAATGGGTTGAGAGCAAGAATTTTACTACTGCGTGGAAGGCACCGGTGTCCCTCAAGTTCCCTAACCTCAACGTCGAAATGCAACTTCTGAGATTGCCGGACAAAAACCAAGAGCGTGTCAGACAATTCTTGAGCCGACAAAAAGGACGTGTCTCTATCAACCACCGCGAGCCTAGAATTGCGAAGAAATCGACGGCAGTATGCGAAGACGCGAATAAGCCTCGTAAGAGATGAATAGTTTTCAATGTAACTAAGTGTTGAGGACGCGACAATTAGTGAGGTTTGAGCCTGCTTGCGGCATTCCTCTTCAATGTCGGGAAAGGTACAGGGAGTATTAATGTCGAACGCGCTGACCGGCCATGAGGCCGCATCACGAGCCAACCAGGAGGGACCACGCCACCATTGAGCATGACAGTGCAGACTACGAGGGAGGCAACCGCGCGATAAAACGTCGGCAGGGTTGTCATTCGATACTACATGACGCCAAATTCCCCTGCTGCTAACAAGACGCTGTATTTCCGCGACACGGTTAGCCACAAATACCTTCCAGCGGGAAGATTGCTGATGTATCCAGTACAACGCTATCATCGAATCCGAATAAAGATATAATCCGTCAAAATTGTAATCGACGGCATTTAAAACCTTGGACGTTAATTGAGCCAACAATAAACAAGCACAAAGTTCAAGTCTAGGAAGCGTTATCTGTTTCAGCGGAGCGACCCTAGATTTAGCACACAACAAGTTTGATGATATGGCGCCGTTCGAATAGACCGCCCGCACATAAATGCAACACGCGTAACCTTTAACCGAAGCGTCGGCGAATCCGTGCAGCTGCAATGAACTAACTGGGTAACTGTTCGAACTCTTAACCGACCTCGTAATCTCAAAATGAGTGTCAGAGACTAATCGGGCGTATAATTCCGACCATTGATTGGCTAGTGACCCGGACAAGGGTTCGTCCCAATCAGTGCCCGCCAACCACAACTGCTGCACGAAATGCTTGCAGCAAAATGTGATGGGAGCAATTAGACCTAGTGGATCATAGATCCCGGATATGATTGACAACACGCTTCTCTTGTTGAGAACGGTTAGATTGTCATCACCCCTAACGGTGTACAAAAAGTTATCCCCCTCAACATTCCACTGTATGCCCAAGGTACGCACGTTCTGACCCTTGCTGAAGTCACGGGTTACTTGGGCGCGAAGAGTCATAATCTTATGGTGGTTAGAGAACCATTTGTGTAACGAAAAACCATACCTCCTCAACAACTTCTCGATCTCGCATTTCATTTCAGCTAAGCTGTTCGGATCATCCGAACCCGTTATGAGATCGTCTACGTAAAAGTCATTTGCTATGGCCTTAGCAGCGGTAGGGTAATCGGCTTTATTTTCATATGCTATTTGAGCCAGACAACGCGTAGCAAGGAAGGAGGCACTAGCAGTGCCATATGTAACCGTCCTTAACGCGTAATGTCGCAATTCCTTATGCGGTGCATCACGCCAAACAATGCGTTGCAAGTTTGAATCCTTAGGATTAACAATGATCTGGCGATACATCTTTTCAATGTCCGCAATAAGCACGTATCGGTGGGTGCGGAACCGAACCATTATCGAAAACAGATCCTGCTGGATCGTAGGACCGACCATTAAAGTATCGTTAAGGGACAAATTATTGGTGGTTTTAGCGGATGCGTCAAATACCACGCGCAATTTAGTGGTTAAGCTAGAGTCTTTGAAGACTGCGTGATGGGGCAGATAAAAGATCTCTGACCTGTCAAGCGACAGATCGTATTCATTAAGCGGCGACATGTGGCCAAGTCTTAAGTAGTCATTCATGAACTCACTATAATCCTTGTAAAGGGTAGGGTTCTGCTTGAATTTGAATTCTAACGATTGGAATCTGCGTATTGCTCCGCGGAGAGAATCTCCCAAATAAGATTTATCAGATCTGCGGGGCAGGGCTACCACGAATCTCCCGTCGCGATTGCGGCTAGTGTTTTCCACGAAATGCCTTTCACACGGTGAGTCCTCAGATCGGGCTTCGCGACTAGAGATCTCCTCCAACTTCCAAAATTCCTTTAGTTGCGAGGAAACCTGATTATCATCCTTACAAACCATAAATGAAGAAACCGTTTTAGTCATATCGACGTTGAATGGTAAGTCACCGGCCAAAATAAATCCTAACTTGGTTTCCTGAATTATAGGAAAGTGTGGTCCGCGCGTATATTTCACAGGTTCAATTAATTGTAGAAAATATTGAGCGCCGATTAATATATCGACTTGCGATGAGCAATGTAGGTGAGGATCCGCCAAGAATATGCGCTTGGGTAAATTTAAAGAGGTAAGATTGAACGACTCCGCCGGTAAATTATAAGTTATACTGGGTAATACGGCACAATGTACGTTTAACGTGAAGGGTTTATAGCGTGAATGTAGCCTTACGTTAGTACTGAAGTCAGCCTGGGAAAGCGAGTTGTTTATACCCGTGATGGGCAATTGCGATTTAACTAATTGGAGGCCCAACCTGCGGGCGAAATCCATTGTGCAAAAGTTCGCTTGAGAACCGGAATCCAGTAATATCCTAACGGGAAATTTTTTGCCGACCTTATTGTATGTCATACAGACGGCGGTAGATAACAATACCGATTTATTGGTCTGTGATTTCAGTGAACACTGGTTGTTAACAGAAGTTACGTCCCTGTTGGGGACATGAATCATGGTGTGGTGACGCCTAGAACATTTTTTACATGAGAATTTGGAGGGACATTTTGAACCCTCGTGTCCCGAACGGAGACAGTTTAAGCAAAGTTTGTTTTTTAGTAACGCATTTTTTCTATCAGGGATAGACAGCGATATAAATTGTGGGCAATCGCTAAGTCTATGTCCACCGTTACACAGCCTGCATAAATTATTTCTAATATGTGAGTGGAATGCGCCCTTTGGAGTGCTTATCTGTTTAACTGCTTTGCGATAAGGAGACTTATCGCTTTTGTTCAACCTGCTCGTTGGGCTAGTCGCGTTATCGATATTTTGCAGTAGTTTCCTACGTGAATTTAAAAAATTTATAAAATTATTAAAATCAGGGAGTTTATGCTCCGATAAACTCTCTTTCCACAAACGTAAAGTGTAACTGTCAAGTTTTTTGGCTAGATAATTTACGACAATAATTTCAAACGTGTTGACTGGCAGTTTGAGATTATTTAAAGCGTTTATATTTGCAGAGATTTGATCAATAAATTGCGATATGCTACCTTGGGATTCCTGCTGAACTAATGGTACGTCTGGGACATTCCACACGTGGTGAGCGGAGACAATCAGCTTACTATCATATCTATTCCTCAACAGATCGATAGCCACCGCGTAATTCTCATGTGTTATGGGCAATGATTTTATTACGTTAAGCGCCTCGCCATGTAATGACGAGTGCAAATAATGAAGCTTCTGTATATCTGTCAGGTCTGTTCTGACATGAATTAGTTCCATAAAAATATGGTAATAATGTTGCCATTCCACAATACTACCCTCAAACCGTGGTAATTTTATTGGTTCCAATTGAATGGGGGTTGTTTTAGGCTGTTTACCATCAGTATTAATTAGTGGTTTTTGGTTCAAGTGCTCAGATTGCTCCAACAAGTGTTGCAATTTACATTCTACAGCACAGAGATCGTCCTCCGTTTGCACTCTATCACTTGTTGACGCAACGTCTGCTTCCTCAGCCTCGATTTGTGACTGTATCTCGTCATATTTGGTGGATAATTCCATCAAATGACGCAGTTTTATTTTGAGCGCATGAGGATCGCTGTTTAACAAATCAAAATTATCCGCGAAGGTATTTATTCGGGATATTGAGGCCTTAATTGTACCTCGTTTTTTTATCAGAGCCCTTACATCGGCCATTATTACAGTTTAAGATAAAAAAGGGAAAGATATTTAGAAACAATTGAGCATCGAGCATGTGAACCATAAACTTAATTTTGAATGAGTTTAAATACGTTTGGTAGCTAGCGATCGTTGGTTTGAACATAAACTTACTCTCTCTAACTAATCAAACTCGTTGGCAGTTAAATTATTGAAATTATAAATCTAAATGATTACAAAGTATAGCTTTATCTTTAAAGTTCTGACTGATAATGAGCTGCCAACCATTTATTAATTTATATTGTGTAATAAGTTATTTGTTTATATAAATATGTCAAAAAATACACACTGAGTGAAATATTATTAAAAATAAATCAAATATAGGTAAAGTTTATAGTCACGTGGCCGTCGATCCATTCGTGATGAAGCTGGCTTCGATCCCGTTTGGAGCTGCTACACCTCCTGTCTCTGCCGGTCAGCCGTTGCCTCATGTTGTACCCTCCATCAATTAAAGCTGTGGAATCTCGAAAATGTTGTCCTGTTTCGTCCCGTCGTCTCTGGTCTACTGCTTGGCTGAATCTTGTCGAGATGACTGCGACGTGATTCACGATAATGGTGTCGCTCAGGACGAAGATGATGCCCGTATGTCGTGATTAACTTCAGATTGGTTTTTCCAGAAATGATGTATATAAATAAATGCTGTCGCCTGTGTACTCAGGTATGAGAAATCTGTGCCGTTGGGACCAAAAATGATGTAGTTTGTTTTGGCCTGAAAATATGAAATCCTGCCTGGTTGGACCAAAAATGATGTCGTTTTTGGCCTGAAATGTGAAATCCGGTCCGGTGGGACCAAAAATGTTGCGGTTTGGAAGCTCTTGAAGAATCGCGAGTTATTCCAAAGACGCTAATAAGGAAGGCTGGATTGTTTGTTAGAAAGAAGTGGACTGTATTTAAGATATTGAACATGCGTTTATTGAATAATTTGGTTTGTTAGTTACGATCGGCACGTGCGGAAGCATTTGAGGCGATAATGCCCGAGATTAATTTTGAATGAAATCGTGGTCCATTGTAGATGGACGCAGTTAGACGATTAAAGTGAAATGTTATAAGTGCATGCTGAACAATAGCCAAAAGCCGCGGCTGTAAGAGAAGTGTTTAACGAGAGTTGCGCTCGGAGTCGTGTTATAAACTGAACTAAAACTGGCTTGCAGTCGGCTAGGCTGGCCGGTTGCAAGGTTTGATAAACGCGTGACGTCATCCGCGCGTGCCGTGCAATGTTAGTAGACTGCTTACAGCTGATAAACCAGTACAAAGTCTAAACAAATATTGTGTCATGTTTTGTATTGATTTGTATTTGTTCTGGTATTAATTTGTTTTGTGTTTTATGTTTGTAAATCTGTAAATTTTCCCAAATGTTCATTATGGTGCCTTTGTGTGGTATATGTTTTATTAGTGTTACATTGGTTATGTCTGGGAATCCATGTCCTGTGTTTATTGCATGTGTGGCTAAATTGGATTTATATATATTTGTTTTTTTGTATGCATTTAGTGGACTAAATGTTTAGCATTTAGCAAAAACATTTAGCACTAAATGCATACACCGGAAGTAATTAGAGCTGAATATGTTAACATTGTGATAAGTCAATAATAAAGTTGAAAAAATACTCAAGATAATTCTTTACGACGTCCTGGACATGTAGGGGGAGGAACAAGTGCAATAAACGGGAAAACATTGTCAACAGATTACAGGATATCATTAAAGTCTTTGCACTATAATTTCATCTGTGATCATGAAGAGTTCCCTACAAAAGTCTTATTAACCTTTCTAATAGGTTCTGGTAATCAATGTTTAACTTTAAGCTAAAATTTAATAGTAATTCTTCAATGTAGCCATTCACACATTACAAATACGACAATCGCAGACAACACATTTTTAGGGACAATATCTGCTCGTTACAATACAGTTGTACAGTGGGTCCCCACAAATCTCAAATGGTCGGATACTTTTCGGTCAGACCTCGTAGTATATATGAAAAGCTGTATGTTCACTTTTTCATTAAGACCTCGATATTTTTAGGGACAACATAGAGTTACAATACAGTTGTACAGTGGGTGTCCACAATTCTCAAGTGGTAGGATACTTTCCGGTTAGACCTTGTTATATATTGCAACAGTACAAATGTATAGGGTACTGTGCATTGCACAATTAATAAGATAATTAATATAATTTAAATAAATAATCCATATTGTTAGTAATAATAATAATTCAGCTTTCAATCTGCTGTAAAGTGAACTACAAAATTGCATGCTAGGACAGGTTGGTCACGCCACTCAGCTGCATCTGCGTGTACACGTGTATCTTACGTGTGTGTGTGAGACCAGTTGATTCCTGTCAAGCGTCACCCCTAAATAAAAGCTATTAATTATATGAATTACTTAAACGATGATAAGTGTGTATGAAATATCACAAAACCAAATACGCCACAGTGTGTATAATATAAATACGCACGTGTGTATGAAAGATGATGCGAAAATAATAAAACGTGCGAATACAGTGAAAATAAACATAAATAAAACCCATAATAATCAAGATAACGAGAAACGGTTTAAACACAGTTCTGCACATAAAAATTACCGACCAGATGAATATCGGGTAATTTGCAAAAGACTTCGCATGTTGCGAAGACAAGTGAAAAAGGTGTGTGAATAATCGTGTTTGTAAAAGAACGCCAGGACAGACTTATTCCTGCAGAGAATTGTCTAAACATGATTTTTGCGCCTAGACTGTAAATACGCGAGGCACATCAGCCTTGTTCTCTTTCTCGTTCAACCACAGTGGCAGCCGGAGGCGATGCTTGACAACATCATCACTTTCGTGACACCACCGCTGCAGCCAGAGACCATTACGGAAGACGAGGGAGCAGCACACTACATGGCACATAAATTCCAGACGTAGAGGACGAGTCATCGGACTTCCGAGAGGACCCGGAGGACGAGGAAAGGATCCAGGACTTCACGACTACGCAGGATTCACAACATCAAGGACTCAGCACCAGGAGAGGGTACGCTGAGGAACCGCTACAATTAAGGTGAAAGAAAGCCATGTATTCCTCATAACAAAAGACTTAATCAAAGACAGATAAATATTGTCAAAAGAAAGACAATAATTTTTAAAAGTGTAATTTATAACTTGTAGATATAAGTGTCTTGTATAGTAATTATAGCATCATTTTTAATTAATAATTTAATGAAAATATTTAAATTTAATTTGTATAGTAATTATGAAAGCATAATTCTTGGATTATTAATTTATGGAAAATATTTAAATTTAAATTGTTGAATTATGAAAGCATAATCCTTGGACTAATAAATTATTGAAAATGTTTAAATGTAATTTAGAAAGAATAGAAAGTTACTAAAGTAATTAATGTAAATGACAAATGCATATGCAATAACAATAAGATTTGTTTTTAAAAAACGAAGATTTCATAATATAATAAATTATTCATAATATACTGAGCAAGTCGAGAGCCATATTATTAATAATCAAATGTATTCATAATTATAAGAGAATTTTATGTTTGTACGGAATATGCGATGTTATTGTATGTAATCAATAAATATGGGTACTGCGAATACCCATACACATGCAATAATAATGAAATTTTAATTCGAAATTTATGTTGAGATTTTAATAAATAAATGTTTTAATTATTTTAAACAACTTTACGTTGTTGTTATTATTACGATTACATCCATTGAAAATTTGTAACGTTATAAATATTTGTGCTACTCAACAGGGGGGCTCATCAACGATATATACAACAGACACAAATAACGTTATAATATACTGTATATGAAACGCTGTATGTTTAATTTTTATCCCCCACTTCGACAAACATTAATAACTCAATTACTATTAATAATTCCTGCCTACTAAAAGAAATGTAACTTTTAAAAACATTACTTTTTCTTATGACTTTAGCGGCATAACAAACACACACACGCGCGCGCAAACACACACACGTGTAGAAAAGGAAAACCGCTATGTGTGTCATGTATTTTGCTAATCATCACCATATATTCCTTATCCTTGAGTAAAATATCGTGTAATAGTAAATCACTGAAGGTAACTTTGTCAGAAGTTTTTGCGTTTCCGCTCGAACAGTGCGAGAACAGCGAATGTAGAGATTTGAACTTCAAGCGCGTACTAGATTGAATAATGTTCTTTTTCCTGTGCATGCAGTGGATGTTTCTATGGAGTTGATATAGTGACATTTCAACATACATATAAGACGTTTTTCCACTTAGATACAAAGCGGGCAGACTGAGGCAAGCTTATCACACACAAACACACACGCGCGCGCACACACACATACAGGCACGCACGCACCCACATAAAGATGTGGGAGTGCCCTTAAATGCACAGAAACGATTAAGGTTCGTTGTATTCTCACATTTGTCTTGTTATTTTGTGTAAATGATCTGAGTACCTAGCAAGTGATAGATAACTAGCAAGTGGGAGACTAATAATTCCGGTAGTCACTCGGTCGCCATTTCCTAGTCAGTTAAACCAGGGGATAAATGACAGGTATAAATATGTAAATAATAAATGAATTTACTCACTTACTTGCTTAAATGTAATAAAGCAGACATAAAATGTTTTTATAAAGAAAACAATATTGTATAAAGTATAGAAGTACTTTGGGTAGTGAAAAAACTAGATTACGCAAATGAAAAAATTAAAAACAATGTAGATAGCAATAGAACTAAATCATCCTCTTCACTAAGTGTTTACGTTTATAGTCTGGTCCGTCTTCAGTGCCGCTATCTAATTCTTGGGCTACCTAGATTCTTTCTTCCTTGTGACTTACACTTTATCTAAAAATAAAACTTTTACTTGTGAACTTACTGTTTTTTCTTCTCGTCGAACGCGTTTCGGCGTCGTATTCGCCTTCTTCAGCTTAGAGCAGGCGAATACGACGCCGAAACGCGTTCGACGAGAAGAAAAAACAGTAAGTTCACAAGTAAAAGTTTCATTTTTAGATAAAGTGTAGTGCTGTGAAAGAAGATGATGAACAATCAAGACAACTTGTGATTTATTATATATTACCTGTTTTATTAGAGAGCCGTCGCTCATCCTCAGTATATATGTTTCCACATCAATGAATACTGTCTAATCTTGTGATTCATAGTGTGTATCCTCAAATTGGCCCCATATATCTTGACGTCTATTTCGATCACGGAGGGAAGAACCTTTCTCTCGTTTCAGGAACTTCATTTCAGCGATTTGTATACGCTGAGTACAGCGCCCACGTCTGACTCCCATAGGTTAACACCGCTACTGCCATTACATTATAAAAGTTCAACTTTGTTCCTCCTGATGTTTTGTTACGTAGTCCGCGGTGTATAAGATCACACATCAGTTGATATTTATGAAGTTATTCGTGATATCAATCTTAGTCTCATATACCATGAGGATGTCCAATATATAGCATTTCATGTACAACTTACCTTCTCGAAGTACAGCAAAATTATCCGGAGCTTCAAGCTCCCTAATAGGATCTCCGGGGGGAACAGTTATAAAGTAAAAAGATGTTATTACCACAGTGAAGATAAGTATGTGGGAGATTTCATAAGAAATGAACAGAGATTTTACTTATTGCACTCCATACTACAGGGAAAAGTACTTGGAAAGAGAGGAGTTGGGCGACCGAGAATCTCTTGGCTGAGAAATTTAAGGACCCGGTTTGGCACGAATACGACTGACTTATTCCATGCAGCAGTACCACAATTAAAATAGTCTGATATCCAACATCCGAAACGTATAGCAACTATCAGAAGAAGAAGAAGAAGATACGCTAGGAAGTTAACATGTGACAGCTGTTGTATAGATTGTCCATTTACAACTATCTTCAAACGTAGTATCAAAAGAAATTGTAGGTGCTATTTTTGTTACAATTTGTATTTACTGTAGGAATAAATTCAAACAAAATCCAAGTTTTGGTACCTACGAATTTTACGGCCGCCGTAAACTCTGTTGAAATTTCATTTACTACTCTCCGGACTATTCGGCCGTGGTAAACTACTGCCCAAAGCTAGTCCACTACAGACGATTCGGCCCCACCGTTAAAAGCCAAGATCAGTAAAAACGACTCGAGAACTGGTACGGATCTTCCCCCAGTTAATCATAGCACTGTGACATCAATTGGTGTCTCTAAAATGGCCTCCTTTAGTGAGGCCTAAACGCCTGTTCTTTGCTGCAGTAGTGGACGACGGTTTAAAAGCTCGGAGAGTTGTCAATCAAATTTTAACAGAATATAAGTTTTATTCTGTCTGCGGTTTTTACGGCCGGATCAATGATACAGGGTAAGTCAAAAAGTAAAGGCAAATTTTATTTTCCCTGCTCCAATGGATGGCAGCACTGACTGAACAATGACATATCATAACCTCAAAGTTTTTTTGTTCTTTAGCTGTGTTGTTTCAGTGCTCAGCTCCATTCGTAGTGATTTCAGGGCATTTTATTAAGAGTGCCCCGTTGTCCGTGTGCACCAAGGAAGAAATGAGGGGAGTGGTACGTTTTCTGCACTCTGAAGGGACTAAACCTGCGGAGATTATATAAGCGGAGTTCTTAGTGAACGAAAAATGTATGAGTGGATAAATCGCTTTAAAAATGATCGTGTATCTATCTGCGATGAAGAGCGTTCAGGTAGGCCATCCACTTCGAAGACGGACAAGAACATCGAGATAGTTGAGCGAATGATTCATGATGATCGCCGTGTCAAAATTGATGATATTGCGCATGCGTTGAACATTAGCCACGGTTCAGCAGTTGCAATCATCCACGAATCACTAAATTATCGTAAAGTGTGTGCTCGTTGGGTACCACATCGACTGACAGACCTGCACAAACAGAAACGTTTGGAAATTTCGAAATCACATTTAAGGCGTTTAGAAGAGGAAGTAGAAGAGTTTCTCAGTCGCATAGTAACCGTTGATGAGACGTGGGTCCATCACTTCGAACCACAGAGTAAGCGGCAGAGTATGGTGTGGAAACATCCATCCTCGCCTACAGCAAAAAAGTTCAAAAGACACGTTTCTGCAGGAAAGTTGATGATGACAGTGTTTTGGGATATGAAAGGTCCACTTCTAATTCATTACACTCCTAAAGGTCAAACAGTGAATAGTGACAGCTACTGTGAGCTACTGCGAGATCTGAAACCCAAAATCAAAACAAAGAGGCGAGGAAAACTTTCAGAAGGTGTGCTTTTCCTTCAGGACATAGCCCGTCCTCATACTGCGAGGAAAACGATCCAGTGCATTCAAGATCTTGGTTTTGAGCTGCTGGAGCATCCGCCGTACAGTCCTGACCTAGCTCCAAGTGATTTTCGCCTTTTTGGTCCGATGAAGGAGCACCTGCGTGAATCCAAGTTTTCGTCGGATGACGAGGTTGTGGAGGCGGTGCGCGAGTGGCTGTGCAAGATGCCACAAATCTTCTTCCAGGACGGAATTACGAAGCTTGTCAAGAGATGGACCAAGTGCATAGAAGTTGAGGGATATTATGTAGAGAAATGATGTTACTTGTCATCTTGTTTTCACAATAAAAAGTTCCTTTTTAAATATTTGCCTTTACTTTTTGACTTACCCTCGTATGAGTACTTCGAAACTACACCGGAACTACAAAACGTCCATGCCCCCGCATTGATGAATACAGCCGCTACTGTCGTTTGAGGCAGCCGTAAAAGTCTGCTATAGCGGAGCACGCACTCGCCAATGCCGGCCATCGCATACCATTTTAAGAAACGAGCCTTCTGTCGTCGGTGAGTGCGTATTTCCCTCTCACGCATATGGAGGGATATCTTGTCCATATTCACACGAATCGGCGGAGTGAGCTCATCTCATTGAGTGCTCTTTGGACGCGAGTTGTGACAAACCAATAAGAATTTGCCTTTCTTCTGATTGGCTGGTTGTGTCAGACAACAACTTCGTGCCAAGTCCAAGTCCAAGTTGGCGGAGGAACAGCTTGTCGTACGCCGGTGGTCGCAGTGTTCTGTGACGCTCTAGGCTGTGCGGTTGTGTGTCGCAGAGACGAACCGCTCGTGTACTGGGTTCCAAACTACCTTCTGGAGCTCCTGCCTCGTGGCCCTGTAGAAGTAGGGCGTGTGCTCTATAGCAGGCCGAATCTCGGCTGTTGTGCTAGCTTAGACTAGCGCAGTATACACCGAGGGCGTTTCCGCGAATCACCTGGACGTATAGGCTAGCTGCCCAGCCCAGCCACAAATGGATTGTCTGGAAAACTCGACGCACGTGCATAAAATTTGCGTGCAAGCCGCCTGAATGTGTCGTCTCAGGAGCGGGACGCCAAGTCCTCTCCTCAGAAGGCGAGATGAAAAGCGGCGAGGAACTTTTGCCGCTAGCCGAAGACCCCTGTCGAGGACGCTCTGCAACTTCTTTTTATGCATTGCGGAGAGGTAACCCCAAACTGGGCAAGCGTAAGTAATGACAGGCAGGAAATACGCGCCAACGATCATCTTGCCCAATTTCCTGGTCATGGGTGAGCTGATCGGGAGTGGAAACAGTAAGCTCAGACGAACGGATGCTCGCTTATGAACTGTCTGAGCGTGGGTACGCCAGGTGAGCTGACGGTCAAGGTGTACTCCGACGTACTTGACCTCGTTGGACCAGCGCAAGTACGTTCGGCCGATACGTAACTGCCTATCAGGGCCTTCCGTCGCTTTGAGAATTCGACGGCTACACTCTTTGTAGCGTTGAGTTGCACTCTCCAATTTTCAGTCCAGTCCCCCTGTGCCGTGAGTGGCACAAAGCCTATAATCACGGCGTCTTTACGGTTTAGTAAATTCCGTATTTTATCTTCTCGGACGCCCAGTGCGGCGTTGAAGTCATGCTCGCGCATTCTGGTGACTGAAAAAGGAAAGTGGGTTGGCTACCGACTGCCAAAGGACAGGTCAGTTCAATTTCCGCCACTGCTGATTCACTATCTCTCTCGACGGCGAAAAATTGTCTCGTGTGCTCATCTTTATATCCGTATGGATCATTAATCCATAAAGTGCCTCTGGTAAGTTGATTTAATAATTCTAACTGCGTGTGAAAAGGAATTAGGATATGAATGAGTTTATGGCGTATGTGAGATTATTTTACATAGGCGGGCGTGATTGCTGACTTGTTCTGAAAGGCATGAATGACCACGTGGTGAATTTTAATGATGAATTTCAAATTTGAAAGTAATTATAGAGGTTCTGTTGTTAATTGTTATTTAATTAAATATTACAAAGCAAGATGCTAATGAAGTATTAGTAAAAACAGCAATGCATTAATAATTAATATGTTATGTAATTCCGCCCACGTGACGAAGCTTTACGCGAAACCGATTGTGGTTATAACAGGTTAATAGTAACTATTTAAATAAGAAATATCATGCTGTGGCATCGATGAATGTTTATTTTGTGAGTTAAATTTGATTATTCAATCTGAATACTAACTGGTTGTAAGCGAAGTTCCTGTATCCATATGATTCGTGGTGTGTGTGTTAGAGCTCGAGTGAAGTTTTGTAAGTGTGAATATTGTGAGGGTTGCTACATAAGTCTGTTCCCCTAGGGTTCCTGACTCGTCGAAGTGCTCGAGAGATGAGGATGACTACAATTCCATCCGTGGTCATCTGCTGAGCAGCTAAGCTTTCACCTGAATTTCGCCGTCGAGAGTATGTAACCTGGGAACCCGAACCTTTCACCCTCTATCTGGAATGAAATGTAACTGGAGCTTCTGTGACCTTAAACTACACGTAGGCAGCTGATCGCCTTCTAACCACGGAATACAAGGTGACCATTTTCTATTATTTCAAGCTCGAGTTTCGCAACAGAATTCACACGTGATTGACACCTTCTACAAATCAAATTACATTCTCTTTGAACTTAACTTGTAAAGTGATATGAATAGACCGAACTTGACGTGTGCGTAGAAAATGTGGTCCGTTGTGCACTGTTTGTATTACACCGTAGATTAATAAGGAGTCATAATTTGTATGCGGGTTAGCGGGCATCGCCAGCTCCCTTATTTTTTTTGTAACTTAATTTTGTGTACCTTATGATATATATACTTTTATTAACGCAAGTCCGTCTGAACTACATGCTGGAACATTCGTGAATTACCATTCCAGCCTTGCACATGCTATAGTTGAGTTGCATGTTTTTACCTTAATGATGTTGATTTGGCTTACAGTTGGGATGTGAATTTCGCTAAACCCTTGCGCTAATTATTTTAAATTTTTAAATTTATTATTTTCGATTCTTTTGTCTCTTTCACTCTTTCGGGTTATGTTTGTGCAAGGGAAGCCTAGCTTGGGCATGCGGCTGGGGTCCGGTCATTTTGATCCTGTGTGACCTTACATATTGTAAATTGCCGTTTTTTAGTCTAGTCTATAATTCCATTTAGTTGTTTTATTTAATTGTTCGAATTTTAGATTTCGGTTGATAGTGGGCTGGTTATGATAGCTGACTTGCTGGTCACATGTGTCACTGCAGTATGTAATGGAAGTGTTTCAGATTCTATTAATGCAGAACGAAGGGTCATGAATAATTATGAATTTATTTTATATAATAGATGTTAGGCTGTTATGAAAGGGCACACAAAAAAAATTTATCTTTCTATGGGTTACTATATATATATCTCACTACATGTATTTAATTATGGCGACGGAAATCCATGATGTATTTTTATGATATTAATATTATGTGTTTTGCGTAGACAGTTATTTCAGATTTATTGTAAAATTTTGTGCATCCATGTAATTTATGAGCAGATGTAAGTTTAAAAAAAAAGATAAGTCAAGGATGCCCAAGTGACATTATTATTGAAGGATCTATATAGTCAAGTTTTATTGTACAGGCATATATAGTATGTGAGATGCTTTACCACTACTTGAAATCAAACTTCAATAAAATTTTGTCATGTTAATAAGGCTGTTTCATTTCCAAGTCCTGTCATAATGGGCCTGGTAAATTTTGAGCTTCCTCTAGGTCATGGGCCTAGTTTTAAATTTTACGAGACGCCTTCCCCTTTTTCAAAAAAAAAATTCCAAAAAAAATGTTCTCAAAACTCTGAGAAGGGGTAATGAGGCGGCTCACCCCAGCGAGTCGAGCTGGCGCTGCAGTCGTAAGACGGCTCTTTCAACATGACGATCGGCCGTAAATACGGCAGTGTCGTCCGCAAAGATGGACATCTAGACTCCAGGTAGTCTTGGTACGTCGTCGACGTAGACTGAGAAAAGAACGGGATCAAGAACACTACCTTGATTGACGCCGGCTGTGATTCGTCTTCCGGAAGAGACTGAATCGCCAACTCTCACGAAGAAGGTCCTCTCCGTCAGAAAGCTAGCGACGAACTGTTCGGGGACTGAAACGGAGGCCGAACTGTTCGGGGACCAGCACGTCAAAGTTTACTAGATTTTCTCATACACGACGTTGCACGAGTTGCACAAAAATCTTGGACGTAGCGGAGAGTAGGCTGATGGGCCGGAGGTTGTCGGGGCGGGAAGCATCCTTTCCCTGTTCGGGATCACGACGACCGTCGCCATTCGCCATTTCTTGAGAAAGTAGGCCTGTCTGAGACACGCGTTGAACAAGTCAGTCAAAAATTAAACTCCAGACTCCTGGAGAAGTCGTATAGCGGTGTTCGTGACACCGTCCGGGCCTGAAGTTTTTCTTGGCTGAATTTCAGCGAGCCGGTTTGAGACCTCTTCCAAAGAAATGGTGTCGGGCTCCGCCGTGATCGGAAGAGATGGAAAGTGTTCCACAACCATCTCGACTTATTCGTCGAAGGCCCAGTCCATGGGCGGGTTGGGAGCGAACTGACGCTCGAAACACCCACCCAAGTATTCGGCCTTCTCCTCCGGGCGACCCAGGAGTTGTCCGAACGGCCCAACAATATCGGGGAGTGGAGGTGTAGTGTCCGGTCGAGCCCGATAACTGCATGTTGCCTGCTTGTTACCGTGACTAGCGATCTCGCGCTATTCAAGGAATTGAACCTCCTTTTAATTTATTTTGGTCAGCAGGATGATATTATTTTTGTTGGACCCTCGGACCTCGAGGAGACCCACGACGGAAGAATAGGGGAGGCCTCGGAGACCTTTCGTTTTGAGAGGTAGGAATTGCCCGCCGAAAACGGGCAGGGCGCCTCTAACCCAACAGGAAAAGCAGCCCAGGGCTGCCAAGCGGCAATATTGGGGCACGGGAAAAAGGAAAAGAGGAAAAGAGGAGGTAGCGTCCACCAGAGGTAGCACTAAGCACACCTAAGGCAAGCGCAGTCCCCCCCAAAGTCACGCCGGGCACCGGCACGGATAAGTTAGAGAAGGAAGGAGTGGGAAAATGAAAATTCCTCAAGATCCGGGGAGGGGCCAGAAGTTCCGTGATCGGCTTATGGGGGGTCATCGAGCAATGCTCGGGGGCGTTTTTATCGTCTGGATGGTGAGCTAACATCTGCACTGAATCGGCAGATGTGAGGATGGGTCGAGACAGAACCTCGGGTAATAGGTTGAAGGCTAGGGTCCGAACGAATTCCATGAGAGAAGGAACCTTTAACCCTCGCCTGGTAGCATCGTTTCTGACAAACGAATGGAAGTAGGAGATGTAGCCGAGTGTTTGGATTGGAACGCTTCCAAACAGGCGACTAGGGAGGGGCTGAGTAGTCTTCAAAAGGCAAGAGCTGCGTACGTGAGAATTGCCCTAAGGAAAAGCAAGTAAATGGTGAGTTTAGTGCGCACAGGCACTGCAACCAGATGCCAGAGAAAGGGATACAGTTTGGCTCTGACGCCACGGGCGCGCTGGAGACTCCGGGAGACGTGGTTTGCGAAGCTTATGCGCCGGCCCAAGTATTTCACAGACCGTTTCCACTCGATAATACTCCCTTCAAGGGAGAGGGACTGGCGTCGGGAACAACTTTGTGAGGACACCAAAAGTTTATAAATATGGGTGTCCTAATAACGGCCACTAGCCTTAACCACAGTTTACTGGTTACCTTGGACGGTGTGTTGCAGCCTTCTGCACTGAAGTTAGCCGTCAAAAGCACGGCCGAACGTTTGCACAAAACGACCATAGGCCACGGCCTTCCAGCCTGGCAGGCGCGAAGTACTCATATCATAAGTTATATTCTTTATTTATTCGGCTGCTTGCTGTCATCAAACCTATTCTGAAATTATTATTTCGGTTTGAATATAACCATATGTTAACAGAACATGTACAAACTTGGATGCACGTGTTTGTTGTGGAAAATCGTATTGCACGTGATCAATCCCTCTTAACACACCACTTAACTTATGTGTTTGTCGCTAAACTGCAGGCGGCCAAAGCTGACTGTATAATCAAGGCAGCCTATTGTTGAAGTTTCATGTACAATTAGGAAAATCTTCATTGTTTGGTGCATCATATCAATGAGTTTCCTTCATATCCCTATGATCGACAAGGGCAATAGAAGTTTTTTTTTAAATTTTGAATTGTTTAAATTTTCAACATTCTGATTGTGCAAAATATTACGGACAATTAATAAACTGATTATAAGATATACTATGTACCTAAGTTTGTTTAGACACTCCCTATGTGTGTGCCCGTGTGTGTGTGTGTGTGTGTGAACCCTAATTCTACTGATTTCATATTACAGATATTCTACGATTAATGAACACTTATTACAATTGTCTCACGTCGTAACTATATCAGATAATATTTCATAAACCTTATCCATATTAAAATTAATTTATAATTTATAGTCACTTACGGTTTGATAATTTCCTCAGTGCATTTTGTTAACAACACCAACCTGAAAACAAAAATAACAAGTGACCTGTATTAAAATATAAAATTCTTATTATCACACTGCATCTACAGCAATACTAATATTCTGCATTATTATAACCAATAATCTTACATTTCCAAAAAAGAGGAAATGCAACTTTCTATCATACATCAAATAAATACATAAGAAAAAGACTCCAAAACACAAAGAATTTGATAGTCTCACAAACTTTATTGCTATACAATGACAATTGTTTCACCTGATTTGGCAATCAACAAAGAGGTCATACGAATGACTAAATACGAAGAATGTGTGTTCCAATTCAGTGTACAGATACTGAACGTACGTACAAAAATGTAAAAGCATGCTTACCGTACGTAAAAGTACCACAGACAAATCAGCATTATGTTGAGGAAATACGGCATTAAAACAGTGTTCCAACCACATAAGAAGCTGGCACAATTTTTAAAACCAATCAAAGACAGAATCTCGTTTAACACTAAAAGTATCTAAAAGTTCCATGCAATTGCGGAAAGGTTTGCATTGCGCAGACGTGCCGACTGATTTCTATAAAAGTCCAAGAACATGTCAGACATACGAAGAACTCGGCAGTTGAAAAGTCTGAAATTGCTGACCATTCAGCCTTAACTAATCACATGGTAAACTTGGAACACGCATCTGTAATAAGTATTATGACAGATTGATCATAGAAGTAATAGAAATTAATAAACACAAGGATAACACCAACAGAGAAACGGCCACGCTTAGTCCCATTACTGTCTGTTTGACTGCACGTGGGTTGACTGACCGCACGAACAATTCATACAGCGTAACGCCTACAGGGCAGTGTCCACTTACCGGACCACCCAACGCTACTTCTACACTGAATAACTGTGTTCGCTTGCCGGTGTTTTGTCACTTATACCTGAGGATACTCATTCTAATATGAGTGAAACGTTGTCATACAAGACATTTTTGACGCGGTCCATACCGGAAAAAGACTTCAAAAATATGATGAACACCGGCCGCGGAAGCCTACGTAAGAATATGTATATTAAAGATCGTGGAGCGCAGATTGTATAGGACAGGTCAAGTAACTCTATGCTCCTGGTATCAGAGGAATGTAAATTTTAAAATAAACTGAACTAACTAGCTACTTTTAAAAAGAAGATACAAAGAGTTCTGTCTTTCATTATTATACATTTTTTTAGGTGTAATTCTTTTTTTAAATTTCAATATTTCCGATAAACATATCTTTTACTAATTAATAAATTATTTACCTTAAATTATCCGCCGTGTGATTTCTTGTAACTTTGTCTATTACGCGTTTCAGAGCCTATGCTCCATTATCAGATATTAAAAAAGAAAAAACTGTCACTCTTGCGAGATCGTTGAGTAGTAAAAAATGTCAAAATTTGCATGTGAACCGTACGCGGATTTGGGTGCGCACCCATTCAAGTTCATTCTCCCACTGAGCGGTTGCTACCTCATCGTAGCCCCAGCGAGCAGACTCAAGGCGGTATCGTACAATCGGTTGGATACAAAGTTCAGGTGGTCATTTAAAACGATGTCGCGACTCCTTGGGTTTGCATATGCACTGTAAATTTCAAATTCCTCCAAGGCATTCATGAAACGGCCCTTCTTTATTTTTGTTATAAAAATAAACACCCGTTTATGGTTTACTACTAGCAGCAGCTGGTGTGTGTGTGTGTGTGCGTGCGCGCGCGCGCGTGTATCTGTTTCAGTTTAGGGGACAAGAAGCGAGGGTATGTCAGCAGGTGTTATTGGTTGTTGAATGGTAAACACATGCAGGTCACATTTCAAATAAACGCTAAACTGTGACTTCCTTCTCCCTTTGGTATAGAATCTACCTATTACCAAAGCAAATACATTACAATATATTGTGTTTGAGCATTGATATAGAAAATGCAGCTTGCGTATTACATTGAAAATCTGATGTCGTAGGGTGTTGGACCTCAAGCATATTTGATTCCATATATTTGAAAACATAATTGGCCTGGATGTTAGGTAGCAGGGACTAATAATAAACACACAAGTACAAAATTAATGACAGCAGAGATGAACTTTTGAAGACGTTTTTCAAGAGTACCAAGACGTGAGAAAATTAGAAATGAAGTCATTAAAGATAGAATGAATTTGAAAAATGAAATTGTTAATTTTATCCAAACAAAAAAAATTACAATGGTATGGACACACGAAAAGAATGCCATAGGAAAGATTACCAAGGAGAGTTATTTACTGAACCCCACCAGGAACAAGGAAAATAGGAAGGCCACCTATCACCTGGATAGAAGAAATTCAGACTGCATTGAGTGTATATTGAGGGAACGAGAAATTGAAGAAGATCTTTGGGTGAAAAAGCAGCAGTGAAATATGATAATTCAATCAAGTCTGTAATCTTTGGTTCCGGAAAATGTGTAAACATTTGTACAACCGGAATAATAATAATGTTAGGACGTGATCTAGCGTCTTTGTAGACAGACGTTTCGGCCAGCACGAACAGCATCAAGTGCTATCTGATTGATTTGGGAGCACAGTGTTCACCAACGCAGCCGCTGTTGTCGCTTGAGGCGGTCGGAGAAGTCTGCGGTGGCGGAGCATGCACGCTCCTACGCTGAAAATTGCGTGCTCTTTGAGGAAACAAATATCTTTTCCTCGGAGAGTGCCTCGGCTGCACACGAAGTCCGTCGAGATCTACATACAAACATGGTTCCGCCGTGATGATTAGAAGAGCAGAAAGCCACCTATTACACAGAATTTTGCACTCTGTGCTCACAAACCAATGAAATAGCACTTTTTGCTGATTGGTTGACGCTGTTTTCCAGCTTAGTTTGTGCTGGTATGAAAATCTGTATAAGTGGGCCTTCTCAAACAAAATAGCTAGACTCTACCTAATCGCCGGGGTGAATTGGCGGACACAGTGTCAATTGTTACCGACACTGAGGGCCTCCAATAGTGGGGACGCAACGTCTGTCAGCAAGGACTGTAGACCTTGGCCTAACAGACAGATTAATAACGTTCCCCACATAGTGATGCGGACACCGGGTTTGAGAGCGTTAGGAACTTTATTCGCTTGTCTTACAAATTGTATCTACAATCACCGTTTTCTGTTGGGTCATGTTATAAAGAAAATATAAAAATGCTCCTTGGGTAAAAGAAACAGCTACGAAGAGATTAAAACATTTTGTTATTTGTTTGAGTTAAGCAATTTCCGAGAGAGCGAAAAAATTAAAATATAAGTGCATATTTTAGGTAATAGTTGTTTATACATTAGAAGATCGGAGTATACATTGTATATAAGAAAAATACGTATATCTACCTATAATTCTATATAAAAACCACATTTAGATAAACCGTTTACTTTCTCATTGCTTTTAATTGTTCAGAGAGAATACGTGGTGATACCTGTAGTTGTAATAGCAACAATAATTAACTGATAACTGCTTACAATTAAACGTACTATACACTACCTACTTTCTGTTGTACATTGTCCATAAATCGTCTGTTTCTATTTCTGTTTCCATTGTTGTGTAAATGCGACACGTTTTCACTTGAAATCTATTCATAAAGATTTTCTCTTGAAACACTCCTGTATTGTGTTCTTTGTAATAGAACGCTACGAAACAAATTAAATTCTCTGTCACCCTCCACAAGGAAAAGTAGGCAATCTGAGTACAGCAATACATAGCAGAAGGAGGTCCATCTTGAATAACAGAGTACCCACTCGGATTCAAACTAAAAAAATATTGAGTAATGACTGAATCACTTGAATGTGTACCAAATATTTTTTTTTATTTGCCAAGAAAAAGTAAATTTATTTAATTGTAACATTTTTAAACACTTGGTTACTCACCGTCTTGTGATTTCTTTAAAACTTTCAATAACTACGCGTTTCAAGGATAAATCCTCGTCATCGGTTCGTATAAAAACACCAGTCGTACTGGAGAAGTCGTCAAAAAATCACCTGAAACGCACGTGTTTCCAGGCAGTCGATCGCGTGTAGTGGTTCACACCAGGTCGCGACGCGACGTGAAGTGCTACAATAATATGTTCTTAGATGACATACATACTGTGATGTTTGGTAAATATCTTTGTTTTTTTGACGATTTCTCCAGAAGGATTAATGTTTTTATATAACCTAATGATGAGGATTTATCCTTGGAAAGCGTAGTTATTGAAAGTAAATTTCAAAGAAGTCACAAGACGGTGAGTAACCAAATGTTTACAAATATTACTATTAAATACTTATGCACGTGACTTGGACACTAAAATATAATGAAAAGTAAATATGGTTAAATTTATCAGAGCCGCACGTCTGCAATTCAACTATTCTTTATTATTATTATATTGTTACGACGGTCTACTTTATCGTAGTATGGTACAGTGGAAACAAAATTCAAAACACTAATTAAGTCACTAATCACCAGCTTTAATTTTCACAGTTAAGCAGTTTGTAATTAACAACACAGTCTCTTATAACAAATCAAATAAAAATTGTTCGCACGCAAATAAATGTCAACTAATATTAAAACACAATTGTATTACAATATACTGTCCGATTATAAAACACAACACTTAACTAATAACCACTTCCACGCGCACAGTAATATCGCCAGATAATCTCTTGTAATCGCCCGACAATAAACTCGGACCGCCTGTAAATATATCGTAACTAATAGTGAAATTAAGGCCGCTGCCGCCAAGCATTTATGCCTCCGCTCACAGACCAGAACGTTCCAAATTGCGTCTAAGAGGACGTCTGAACTACGTAATTAATTGCGGCCTTGACACAGTCCGCGCGGCTGGCGGCTTCGAAAAACTCTCGCGAATGCGTCAAGAGTCACGTATGTTACACACATTAGAGCGAGATTCTTCTGGCACATTCGACGAACACGTAGATTGTTCTGTGATGTCGTAACAATATTTAAGCTTATTACACCACAGTTCCAGTGAACAGAAGTGAAAATTGCTACTGGGAAGCTTGACAGTGAAATTGTTAAGTGTTTAACTGTTTATTTTTACTGGGTGTGCTTGATTTGGTGACCTTTATTATTGTAACTGTACATGGTGTACTGGACAAAAGTATAAGTTGGGGGACTGCTTTTGGCAGCATATGAAGAAGAAAATTGAAAAAAAGAAGAAGAAAGAGAAGAAGAAGAAGAATGAGGAGGAGGAGGAGGAGGAGGAGGAGGAGGAGGAGGAGGAGGAGGTGGAGGTGGAGGTGGAGGAGGAGGAGGAGGAGGAGGAGGAGAAGGAGGAGGAGGAGGAGGAGGAGGAGGAGGAGGAGGAGGAGGAGGAGGAGGAGGAGAAGCAGAAGCAGAAGCAGAAGCAGAAGAAGCAGAAGAAGAAGAAGAAGAAGAAGAAGAAGAAGAAGAAGAAGAAGAAGAAGAAGAAGAAGAAGAAGAAGAAGAAGAAGAAGAAGAAGAAGAATGAAGCGAGAGAATGAGTGAATGAGTACGTGTGAGAAGGAGAAATAATGAAAAAGAGAGATGAGAAAGGGAGTTAGAGGGAAAGAGTGTATCGTGTGTGACTTCAGTGAGTCCGGATTTACTGAATGAAGTTGCGGAATTTGAAGTAGATAGAAAAATAATTTTAACAAAGTAAAACAGGAAGAACGGAATTTTTGGCTGGAAAGTTTAATCAATATTCCCAAACAAATTTATAATCTGAATAAAATAATAAAACCAATTTTACAGACCGCCTACAATAAAAAATAACGGCACACCGTTTGTGTCGTTGCTATGCTTCTTATAGATCGACCACTTATGACTATAATAAAAACGTTATGAAACGGAAAAACAGTAAAATGTAATAGCGTTTTTACAATTTTACAAATCGTTAAGCCTTTATGTCTAGTCTGAACATCGAAGAGACTGACTGCAAGCCTCAGACTCACAGTATTTCTTTAAGAATTTTTAAAAAGTTTTCCTTCTGTGTAAATGTCAGCCAGCTTTAATGCATTTAAAAATCCTTCCTAGTATTGAAACGTAATGGATAAAACTCGTGACCTTTTGATCAGTCACTGACTCGGACAGTCTTGAGAGAATTAAAACTCATCCTGTCCTTCCGTAGACAGTGCCTTAATCAGCACATACCTTCTATCTCCTTTTATCTCATTTATATCGTTACGACGGTCTAACTGATAGTCGTAAGGTACAGTGGAAAACAAAATAAACTCGAAGTGAAGTTACAAATCACAAGCTTTAATTATCCACAAGTACAGTTTATCAACAAGATTATACTCGTACAATAATTCAAGTGAATTCATCTACACCAATAATAATGTCAACTAATAGAGTCGCGCACAATTATAAAACACATAACACTTTCCCACAAAAACCTTCGAAACTCATTGAAATAAATCGCAACTAAAACTGAAACTAAGCGTTGCCGAATCCTTGTATTTATACTCCGCTGAGATTCCCGAGTAACCCAAAATACACGTCAACTACTACAAAACACTAGACCGTTATTGACTGCGGCCTTGAACACAGCGCGCCCGGACCGGTATGGTCAGGAATAGTCTCGTTGCGGAAGCATGACAAGTTTTCTTTATCTCACTGTAGCAGCAATATGTACGCACACACACATTACAGCCGGTTTTTCACTGGAATAGCCGAGAAACACGTAGGACGTTTTGTAATGCCGTAACAATATACTCCTGTCTTGGCCTTTTCCTATTGGACCAATTGATCATTCTCATGATCAGAGTGATAAACCAGTTTGAATGGTGTACGTGGCTGGGAACCAACCATACTGCATCTCCTTTCAGCAGTAGTTTTAACGAAAACCTTCCTCTATCACTTCTCATCAAAACCTCACAATTAGATATGTTGTCCATTATTTTTTTAATGCCCTACTCCAGCACCACATCTTTACAGATTTAAGGTAGCTGCTCCGTAATTTTCTAAGGTCTAGGTTTCTGAGATATATGTGCGGACGTTCCAAATGACACTTCTCGTTATGTTTTCCTTGTTGACAGGAACAGGTTTCTGGACAACGGAATCGGATGGAAAACTGTCGTAAGCCACCAGTAGGCAACTCACTTATTTTTGAAGGCAAAATAAAAGCAGTAATAAAGTGCTAACAATATTTCTGCAGAAAAACTAAATTTCTCACTAACATTAAAAATGCGACAAAATTCCTCCTAACAGATATTGGTCGAATAGAAAGGGTTAGAAAATTAAAGAATCTAGAGGAAATAATTCAGGAGAATGGTTCAGAAAAATTTGTTATAGAAAAAAGGATTTACAAAGTCGAAAGAGATATTTAGAATAAAAAGTGGATATCTAAAAATGCGAAAGTAAGGCACTACAGCACAGTAGTGAGGCCAGAATACCCAGGCGTATATGCAAGTAAATGTCTAGCATTGAATTATAATTTAGACAAACTAGAAATATTGAAAAAAGAATTATTAGAAAAATATTGCTCCCACGAAAAACTTTAATACAAGGTTGGAAATTAAGAAGTAATGATAAAATATATTAAAATATAGACAATATAATATAAAGAGTGGGAAAAGAATAATATTTTTTAGACATTTATATAGAATGGACGAAAACAGTTTAACAAAACAGTTCTTCAAATACCTGTTTGGAAAGAAGTCAACATCAAGTTGGATTAAAGAAGTAAAAAAGATTTTATAAAAATAATATAAACGCAGAAGAAGCAATTGAAAAAGAAGTTTTAAGGGCAAAAGTGTTAAAATTGGAAGGAGTCCAGGGTAGGAGAGAAAAACACAGGTTCAAAGTGAACTGAAGACAGGAAGATGAGACAGTAAAAAGATGAAAGAATATTAAAGAAAGAAAAGAATAAGGAATAAAGAATTGAAATTGACATGTGGGTTTTAGATGCCGATAAAAAAAGTGTTAACAATAAATCCAATAAAGAAATAATTCAAGTTAATGTTGGTCATAATTCCAGTAATTTATGCTAGTTTTTTCCTGTATTGTTTGTAATTTTGCACACGTGAGGCAGATTATGTAGCTCGTAGTTTTTAAATGTATTAAGATGTTTAGCAATCTCTGTTGTTTCTCTAATGGTCTCAGAAATTAGTCGTGCATCCCCGCAATAAGCGTATTGCTAGGAAATAAGATTAATTGCGTCATAGTGTAACTACCCTCAGGAACAGCTGATTTTTCATGTGCCGCATGCGTTCGTTTATCATTGTAACTACCGACATCTTTTTCTTGCCAACCTTAAATAGCTTGAAGATTACAAGGAATTTTGTACACGTTGGATTCTGCAATTTAGTTTCTAAACACCGTGTAGATCGAAATTGTTTTGTGTGTGTGTTTTGATAGTGTGTGTTCTGTTTTGTTAGTAGTTTTTTAAGGATTCTGTATCCTGGTTTTTTGAATTTGTGGGTTACTTTTTCAGTTTGTTTGTTAATGTATGTTAGTGTTATGAATTTGTTGTTTTCTGTCTTTGTCTATTGTTTGTTTTGTGTTTTGTGTAGGAGTTTACTGACTATTGTCCTGTCATATCCGTTAGATTCTGCTAGTTATTTTAACGTGTTTAGTTCGTCTTTGCAGTCTTTTTCATCTAAGGGGATGTTGTTAAGTCTATGTATCATGGTTCTGAAGGCAGCTAGTTTGTGTTTTATTGGGTGATTGGAGGAGTTGTGTATTAGTGTGCCAGTTGTAGTTGGTTTTCTGTATATACTGAATTTGTGCCTGTGTTCAAGTTTTGTGATGGAGAGGTCTAAGACGTTTATGGTATTGTTGTGTTCTTATTCGGCAGTAAAGGTTATGTTTTTACAAATTCGATCTACCCGGTGTTTACAAACTAAATTGCTCAAATTGCAACAAATTCTACATAGGCCAGACAGGACGTAGCTTCAAACAGAGATACATTGAACACACAAAGGCACTCCACTCCACTACAGAATCCACCTTTGCAAACCACCTCATCGAGGCAAACCACACATACAAAAACATCGACAATAACATGAACGTTCTACACGTACACACAAAAGACCGAAAACTAGACACTCTAGAACAATTGGAAATATACAAACACACGAAAACAAATAAAAACGACATCCTAAACGAACAGACACAATTCAAATCGCACGCATTATTCGAACACATCTCACCCCACACACACAACATCGATCAAATAAACTACGTTACTCACCGTCAGAGGCTTAATTCTTCTATTTGCGATGTTATATTATACTCAACATGCTTCGGGACAGCCTGTCCCATCTTCAGGAGTAAAACACTGACGGTGAGTAACGTGGTTTATTTGATTGTCATACAAGTGGCTTGGTACTGTAAATAAAACTTAATGTTACAACATCGATCTTTGGAAATTCGATTCCGTCGCCCACAACAGGACGGACAGCGCTACCAGCGACAACCTCTGAAGAAGCATTTTAAAGGTGAAAACCGGTTCAGGTTGTAAGGTAAAACTTTATGTTTTTATTTATAAAAAACTTTTTGTTCCGAGTCGTGAATATAATAGTTGTATTTAGAAAATGTTAAAATATTATCTTTTATCCTATTGTAGTTGAAATAATAATGAACTGGACAAAAGTAAAGTAAGATAAAATTTAAGTGTGTTTAAATTTTGCATTCCATCATCATCATCTTCAAGGATTAAACCAAGAATGGTTTGTTTCGGTTTCAAATAGGCAAAGATTAAAGGTGGTCACTCCACCATTTCCTCGGACATCCCACACGTCTCCGTCCCCTTGGCTTGTAGTTTCAGAGTGGTTTGGGGATGCAGCAGTCATCCATTCGGCAAAAATGTTTCCATCAATTCACCCGTTACTGGGCGATCCTGTGGAGTATACTCATAATATTCAGTTCCTGCCGTATATCTGTGTTTCTTATATGATCATGAAGAGTATACCCTGCCGCGTGCCTGAGAAAATTTGTATTTCAAAATATAATAATCGTCATGTTTCTTTACACGGATTAAACCAAAATTAGTTGTTCCAGTCCGTGCAGAAAGAATCTTAACAATTCTTTGAGAATGCGGCAGTCACATTTTCGGTTGTGATGTTCCACGATCAATTTACCGATATTAGATTCTTGTATACAGTATAATAATATTCAGTTCATGCTGAACATCCGCATTTTTTTTGTCGATGTAGAGGACATAACGTGCCACGTGGCAGAGATATCTGATTTCAACCGCTTGATTACGATTGGGCTGGTATTACGTTAAAACAAACCCACAGTAAAGAGTAAATAAAGCCTCACCTTCTAGAACTTTAGACGTAGGTTACTTGCCCATTTTAAAGTTTTGATGGCCGTAAACGTGGGAGCTTTGTCTCCCACAATTGTTTGTAATATAGGCCTAAGAAACATTATAGCACAGATATTCAAAATTACTGACCCGCTCAAAAACCCTACAATTTACAATATCTTTGCTGGTATGGATTTACTTCCATGAAAAGCTATCTCCTTAGATTTCAATTTGAAAGTATGTAATCTGAAATCCTTGCATATACTATGAAATTAGTTTACTTTTCAAATGATCATTATCTTAATTTGAAGCAAGATTTATAAAGATTAGATTTTCTAAGAAGAGAAATGGATGTATTAAGTAGTGACAAAAGTTTGGCGCGTATAGTTTTTGTTTAGAGAAATATTTGCGCATTACGTAAAGTCAAATCAGTGAGACTGTTCTCATTTGAGTCGCGGGTCGGGTGACGTTATACAGTTTCACACCAGTGAATCCTTTGACGGTATTGGTTTACGCTTTGATGACGGGTTTGATATTTTCAGCTGACTGGTCACCCACCAGCAGGATGTCAGAATCAGTGAACTATTATCGTTACAACCACGTCCAATGGGTGCAGTCCTTGACGCTAGCCAGACCTAATGCGTGTTTATATTTTACTCTGTTCCTATTCTAAGCATACGCCTTGCGTCCATTCATTTTACTGCTACATTCGTCTGCTCAACCTTTACAACAATTGCTATATTAATTTACTTTCATTATATAACACTTGCTTTAACAATAAACACAAATATGACACTTTTACGATGCTACGTAATCTCGGTCTTTTTCTACAGTGTAGAACCTTGAACTTTGACTGAAGCCACAACTAAAAAATTGGAAACTTTCGAAATGTGGTTTTACCGTAGAATACTGAGCCTTTCATGGACAGCACATATAACTAATGTCGAACTTCTTAGAAAGATGAAGAAAGAAAGGGATGTTATTAACACAGTGAAGATAAGAAAGCTTCACCTGAACATGACCTGGGACATCTCATGAGAAATGAACAGATATTTTACTTATTGCAGTCCATACTACAGGGTAAAATACTTGGAAAAAGAGGAGTTGGGCGACCGAGAATCTCATGGCTGAGAAATTTAAGGACCTGGTTTGGCATGAATGCAACTGACTTACTCCGTGCAGCAGTACAGAACGTTAAAGTAGTCTGTATGATATCCAACATCCGAAATGGGTAGGAACTATCAGGAGAAGAACCAAAACGCTTTTCCATAACAATAACTTTGTTATACATAAATTTTACTTGAACGATAGTTTATCGTTTAGCAGATGGTCCAACCGGATCTTTGAATGCTTGCAAAGATCATATATTTTCACAATATTTTTGTGCCTGTATTGTTCCTGCACTGTTGAATTAGGTGGCCTACGATTACGTCTAATTAACAAACTTGTATAATTTAATAAAATTCTTAATAACATAAATTTAGTGGTCACACACACACTCACGTCCATACACACACACACACACACGCATGTACACACATAAATACGGTTAAGCTGTATTTATCATTTTATTTAGTGTAATTTTGTAACTATAAAATCGTGCAAAAACCGCAGTGAGAAGTTTGCACTCTCAATCACGTATACAAAAGAGCGACACACTGAAATGACGCACATAGGAAATAAATTTATGTTTGTCCCCGCTGCTACGTCAAATGTAAACGGCGCCGCTCCCACGCTTTCGATTCTTGTAAACACCAATATTAAACTCCCACGGACTCGAGATCTGATAGTCTAGATTGAGAACAGTGACAGTGGTCATCAACAGAAATTGTTTGTGTAATTAATGTTTTAATTGGTTTGTTGAAACACTATATATATATTCTAATGCACGATCTGTATTTATACACATTTGTCTCCTGTTCTTGTTAGTGCACATTCATTGAGGTTGCTTCATATTAATTGTACTTTCTGTCTGAGGTATATTTATAAAGTTTCGGTCAGTGCCCTTGTAGTGTTGACGTAATTGATTAGACAAGACACTCGAGAGTACCACCAACGTCTGCCCACGACAGCTGCTGCCAACGTACGGATGCTTACCCCAAATTACTCACCCCATTTCTCGTCCGCTGTGTCTACATTTTAGTTACCCTTCCATTAATTTATCATGTTAACAAGGGCTGCTCCCTTCTCTTTTTTGTCCAAATTGTTGACATTGTCCAATGTTAACTGGACATTTTGTTTATGGAACCGTAAGGAATTCATACGCTTTGGTGATGGAAATAGTAATGAATAATAATACATGCATGCATACATATCCATCGTCAAAAACAAAGCAAAAGTAAAACAGAATAATAAGCTGTTTAATAGCTGCAAAGGTGGACAAATGTAGCACTGTATTGCACTAGCAATGGACGACATGCGGCAAGGCGTTTTAGTTCTGAAGACAGAGTAAAACTTAAGTTGACGATATTGTAATAATAGCCAGATCAGGACAACGGCTAGTTGAGGTATATAAAGAACTGAATCCGAAAACCTCCTGGGGTTCCTAGCCTCCTGGGCTAGGGACTCTATGTAAATATCTGCAAAACTAAACATGCTGATTTCAACATTAGAAAGGAGAAGAAATCTATACAATCCGTTATGTGCATCGAGGTTACTTCATGTGATTTTGTTAATAAGTTTAGATACCTGCGTAACATGATAGATAATGAAGGGTCCATAAACACGACAATACATGACAGGAAATATGGCGTATTATGTCAATTTATGACTTTTGGGAAGCAAACTTGTTTGTTGTAACACACAAGTAAAAATGTATAAGACATCCGACCGGTTGTTATTTAGTAAGGTGATACAAGGACACTGATAAACAAAAAAGAAAGATCATAAAACGTGTTTATGGGCCGATTAAAGAATTTGACAAATTTAGAATAAGAAATAACCACGAGACAGATAAGCTATTGAAACGTCAGAACTTGTAAGGTTCATAGAGCCTCAAAGAATACGATTGTTACGTTACCTATAGCGGATAGATTATCAGCCAAACAAAATTCTGAGGGCGCAAGTGTACAAAAGCAGAAAGACTTCTGACCTTGGATAAGATGGTTAGATGATGTGCCAGAAGATTTTAGAAGAATGGATGTGAAGGGTTACACTGAGATGGTAATGGACAAATGGAGAAGATTGGTGCTGGAAGCCAGGGCCCACGTTGTGCTGTAGTGCTGAAAAAGAAGACAGCGTTAAACGAGTTTCACTTTAAAATTACTCACCATCGTTTAAATTAGTATATATAACTATGTATGAAAATGAATTAAAAGTGGAATGTAGGAGAAGCTATTAATAACCAAGCATTAAAATTCTTTGTTATTGCCGCTGTGTTCATTTTATGACACAGGAAATTACGCTTTTGCCATCTGATTACGTTAAAATTAACTAATCCGGGATGTAGTTTGGAAGTCTTGTAATGTTCGAAAACCGGATAACTGAAGGCGGAGATTTACTGAACGGTTTCAAGCTAGTGCAAGTTGATACATTTAAGCATCTTGGCAGCTGAAAGAGGTACCAGTGATATTAAAATTAGAATTCAAAAAGCAATGGGAACAATTTTTAAAAAGAAACAATACATTTTCGACATCTCTTCTAGCATCCAGGTAAATGTCACTGGAAAGCAGGAAGAAATAATAAATTTGAACTCGGAGTTAGTGCATATATGGGTCAGGTACCTGGATTCTCAGGAATCCAGGACAGGAGCTGTAGTCCTACTTCAGAAAGTGATTAGTGTTTAAAATATGGGGACTGATGCGTTTATCGAATCTAATTTAAATGTTTCTTTTCTATACAGAGTTGAGTAACCTCTTTGGTTCAATATAATCCACACCTTCTCTCTGTTTACCTGGTCAAAAGCCTTTTTATAATCATCAAAAAGAAAATGGGCTTCTAGGTTCAATATCCCGAATAAGGAAGATAGTTTATTAATATATGTACTTAATTTAATATTTATAAATTCTTTACCTTAAGATTTGTTTCCTTTTTTGATACATGTTTTGGGAACCATATTAATCCTATCTTCAGCCTTCCAGATTTTATATCTGGATCAGCTTCGGCTACGGGCGCGTGACGGGTGTAATACGTAGTAGCAACGTAGCAGCAATGTGTAGGCACACGAAGATTACAGCCGGGCTCCGCTGGAAACACGTCGATTGTTGGAAATGGCGTAATAATATCGACATCGGGCGTGCAAGTATTATAGAAGAGTGCAGCGTAGTAGTGTATAATAGAATGCAAATTAAAATTATATTCTTTCTTGAAAAATGAATTTTCTATATGATTATACACATCGGCTAAGAAAATAATAGGCTTACATAACTAAAAATAAATTTGAGGAATACCAACGAATGAGTAAGTTTTGGATGAACAAGTTTTAATTTGTAATAGCAATGGTAATGATATAATCCAAAACTAGAAAGAATTACATAAAGGGTGAATATATTTAGACAAAGACACAATATTAAATGTAATTTTATATGCTGACGACCTCACACTATTTGAAAAAAAAGGAAGAATTGGTAAAGTGGTTATACAAACTGCAGTAAATTAGCGAAGGATAAAATTAAAAAATTTCAATTCCTAAAACAAAAATTATGGCATTCGCAGGGAATAAGAGCCAAAAACATCTTAAACGATAAAACACCGGATCAGATAAAACATTTTAAATACCTAGGTTGTGATATTTCCTTCGATTACAGTAAAGATATTGACTAAAAAATTAGTACTTTAACCCTATTTGAGGAACTATCAGTCGATGCCTGAAAAATAAAGCCAGGAAAGAGGCAATGTTGAAATTTTATACAACAATGGCTGTCCCCGCACTTATATATGGCAGCGAAACATGTTTAACGACAAAGGCACAAGAAAATCGAATTCACGTACAGGAAATGAGATTCATAAGACGAGTTAAGGGCTGTAAAGTCAAATGGACAGAATAAAAAATGAAACGATTAGACAAAAACTTCAGGTATTCAACTTAAATGAAAAGATAAAATTTAATAGAAATAAGTGGCAAGAACAATTAGAAAGAATGCAACAGCAACAATACAGGATTCCAGTAAAAGCTAGAAAATACAAAACCAGAGGAAGAAGAAATTTAGGTAGACCAAGGAAAAGGTGGGAACCGTAACAGGCAGAATGCCTAAAACATGAAAGAAGAAGAAGAAGAAGAAGAAGCACTTGGGCTTAGGACACGACCTACGACCTGGCCGGTGTCTAACACTATATCATTGAGTTGTGTACATGGACAGAAGTGTATTCACTTTACAATACTTGTAACGTTGAAATATATAGAATCAAATTATTATTACTTGTGAAAATATTTACCATTAACTCACCTCCATAATTCAAACGATGAAAATAAGCTTAACTACTTGCAGAAGTAATTATAATTCAATTACACATACACACACACACACACACATATATGTAATAAAATTACCATTTATTTTAAAATTAGTTTATATACATAAATTAAAATATCTGCGAGTCCTAATACAATTAAAAGGAATACAGTATACTTAGTATAGTAAATGATTTTGTCGCTAAGTAAATGTAAAATATATAAAGCTCAATGACGGAACTAAATTAAATAAAAGAACACAAGTACTTTACACAGTGTACATTGATGCAATCAGCACTGTTTATTTAAGCGGACAAGGAAAAATAAACTTCATTTACACAGTAAAGAATTTATTCCTCTTTGATGTTTTCGGTTCCTGTTTGAACTCTTCAATATTGTTTCTGTGGGCTTTGTAATTAAATAGCGGTATTTTATTATTCAGACTAAAAGACGGATTCGTCCTTCTTTGCTGTGAGTTTTGCATTAGCTCGGCGTCTCCTTTTGTATACGAAATGAATCCAACACAAAAAACAAACAAAAACCCAATTTTATAGGCGTCATCAGAATACACAACGTTTTCTTCAAACAAGGCGAATTCTTTCTTTACGAGGGTTTTATTTACGTGTTTTGTTAAAACGAAATTTCAAGAAAGTAAATCCGGCTCCTATATAAATCAGATGTTTCGAAATTAGTTAAATTGTTTTACGTTAATTCATCACGATAGTTCATACGCTTCGGCGATGGAAATAGGAATTACTAATAATGCACGTATGCATACATATCCATCGTCAAAAACAAAGCAAAAGTAAAACAGAACAATTTAGTTTAATAGCTGCAAGGGTGGACAAATGTAGCACTGGATTACACAAGCGTTGTATGTCGTGCGGTAAGGCGGTGTTCGGGTAGAGAGGCTGGTGCATTTCTCTTCTATGAAAGCTGCTAACGACACACCACCTTTGGACCTCTAAAATAGAAATTAAGGTATATTTTAATAAATGACGAGGAATGTCAAGACAGATGGTGCTGGTCTATGTCAATATGTCAGACAAAAGTCAATTATTAGTAAAATTATTAGTTTACATTGCTAAAACATTACGGACACATTACATGCAGCACTGAAAATGGTGCACAGCTGCAGATTATAAACATAAGATGCTCCTTGAGAGTAGTCCACGCCAATCCCTTGACGCTATTACGACGTTTTCCGCCATCTTTAGCGTCACACGCTGCTCGTCTCTGGTCGCCTGTCTTCAAGATTGGCACTAAAACACCCTCTCACCCTCTCCTAGAGGCTGCCACACTATCACCAACTCACAACTCAGAAACACTCTCTTTACTTTCAGGTATCTCCACCTTCTCAACGGCCGGTCAGCGCTGGCGTGCGAAACCAACCAACCCATATGGCTAAAGGGAGCTTGCCCCAGAACCGCCCGAGTCTGGTCCTAACAAGGGCCAGTCTTGAGCAGCTCGAAAAAAAGTAAGAGTAGAATTCTTTCAGTGCAATATTCTGCCAAGAAGTGACTGCAGTCGAACAACCTGCTGCTACCCGTCGCAAAACCTGGCACTAGATTGTCATCACATTGTACTATGGGAATTGCTTCAACTACTACTCTCTGTGTACTGAGAACTAGGTTTATGTTAACTGATGCTGAACAGAACTAAAGGCCTGCCATGATTTGAAACAATTTCATCCTATTCCTACACGAGATTTAGTAAGCGTGACCCTCACACACGGTTCTCAAGAAAGTAAAAAATAAACACTATTTATCATTTTAAAACTTTAAAAGGTGTGTTCAGATATATGTAAATAACAGTGTAAAAGTTAGAGATTTGTCTTCTGCTGACTATAAGATAAATAAGTGTAGTTATTCCTTTTTGACATCGCTATTAATGTTAGACATATTCATACAATAAAACAAGAGATTAGAACTTAGTAAGACAGACATCTTGGTTAATATGGTGCACCCTGTTTTAACTGACAAGGAAAAGGCGACCGAGAGACTCCCGGAAAAAATAGTCTCCCACTTCCTAGTCAACAGTTTCGGGTGGATGAACTGGCAAGCGGTAGGGCACCTCATTGTCCTGGGGCTGAGAAATCGGCCCCGAAGGCGGACGAACCAGTTACTAGTCAACGACACGGGAATCTAGAAGGCAACGAGAAACCAATACATTAAAGATCGTTTAGACATCTCTAGTAATATCATCATGGCTATGTTCAAGGCAATCATGCGGAGCTTCAAGTTCCCAAATCGGATCTCCCGGGGGAGGGACAGTTTTGAACAGTTATGCAGTAAAAAGGAGTTAAAATGGTTTGTATGATATCCAACATCCGAAAAGGATAGGAACTATCAGAAGAAGAAGACAGACGTACGAAATAATTGTCCTTAAATCTGTGCATCTAACTGACCTTAATTTGTCACCTTGTTATTTATGTCTGTCTAAGGTCAGAGGCGCGCGAGTGTGTGGGTGGCATGGATGCGGGAACGCGAGTGTTTTTGTTTGCGTTTAAATAGATTATTGTTTATTAAAAAGGTTTGATAACATTAAGCTCTCGCAGCTCGTCACATCGACCAAATTTTGATGAGAATGAATAAACAATTAATTTTAAACACACAAATAACAAAAAAAAAAAAAATTATCGACACGGGCAATCCTGTAGGGAGTTTAAAATAATTCAAAACTGTGAAAATGATTTGTAGCTTTTATGTAGTCTACCTGTTTTTGTTGAATCTTATTGAAATTCAACAAAACATTACTTATATTTAATTAGATTTAAAAGAGAATATTTACAGAATTAGAAAAATGTTGAGAGAATCGATGTTTCATGTCTGCTTTAATCTCTGTTTGTCTGTCTATTTGTCTCTCTGTCTCTGTCTCTGTCTGTCTGTCTGTGTGACTATCTCTCTCTGCCCCTCTCTGTCTGTCTGTCTGTCTGTCTGTCTCTCTCTCTCTCTCACTCTCTCTCTCTCTCTCTCTCTCTCTCTCTCTCTCTCTCTCTCTCTCTCTCTCTCTCTCTCTCTCTCTGTAGTAAGACAGTTTTACTAAAGAATAAGAAACAAACAAAATTTCTTCACGGTTTTCAGAATTTAACAATACTTTAGTACTCTGATGTAAATGACCAGCTACTCAGAGAGACTGCTTCTAAGAGTCGTTCGGCGCACAAGGAAATCTGTGTGGCAGTACTACGCCTCGGTCGCTAATAACGTGTTATTATAGTACTCATTTATAAAGGGTATATTCCGTGGTATTCTAAAACTCACCAAGACTTGATACTGTGCGCGCGCGCGCGCGTGTGTGTGTGTGTGGAGGAATGAAAGTGGAGACTGGTTTGATTAGTACGGAGACGCTACTTACTGGATCTACCGGTGTGCTTCTTCTTCTGATAGTTCCTATCTGTTTTCTGATATTTGATAATATACAGACCATTTTAACTTTCTGTACTGATGCATGGAATAAGTCAGTTGTATTCATGCCAAACCAGGTCCTTAAATGTCTCAGCCATGATATTCTCGGTCGCCCAACTCCTCTCTTTCCAAGTACTTTTCCCTGTAGTATGGACTGCAATAAGTAAAATCTCTGTTCATTCCTCATGAGATATCCCAGATAGTGAAGCTTTCTTACCTTCACTGTGTTATAACTTCCCTTCCTTTCTTCGTCTTTCTAAGAACTTCAGCATTAAGTGGTGTGCTAAAGCTTATAAATTCGAGTTTATAATTATTCAGCTTAACACTTGACTTCCTCTGATTAAGTGTTTGCTCTGATTTAAATGTAATAAATAATTACTTGAATTATTTCTGAAGATACCTTTTAGTGGTCATGCCAATAGTTTTTCCGGTTACGTCAGCTTCAGGGATTAGATTGACACTGACGGAATGAAGTGCATGTAAAGCGTGGGAATGGTAGAAGTGGGGGTTGCCAAACTAGATAACTGATAAAACCCATAGAACCCAGGTAAACGGTTAATAAGGAAAGGTGTTGTCCTCTATAGTTTGTAACAAAAGTACAATTAAAGGATATAAATAGTATACAGTTAGCTTTTGGGTCTACGGCAATTTATAGTAAACAATATAAAATTATGTTTTGTTATAATATCACCATCATCTTCTTCAAGGATTAAACCGAGGATGGTTTGTTCTGGTCTCTTATAGGCGAAAATTAGAGCTGGTCATTACAGTGCTTCCTCGGACGTAACACACCTGTCCTTCCCCTCGGCTTATAGTTCCACAGTTGTTTGAGGACCCGGGAGTCATATATTCGGCAAAGATTGTCCCACCTATTCAGCCGATACTGGCCGATCCTGTCCAGTATACTCATAATATTCAGTTCCTGCTGTTTATCTGTATTTCTTCTATGATAATGGAGAGTATGCTCAGCCACGTGTCTGAGAAATCTCATTTCGGCCGCTTGGATGTGACTGGCCTGGCCTTTCGTTAAAATCCAATTCTCAGACCCATAAAGAAGTGTGGGGTTGTTATAATGTACATAATTAAAATACGTGTAAAATGTAAAACTATATGTAATTAAACTAAATAAATAAAAATGATTGCTTCAATTAATAGTACCTCACAACACATTTCCCAGCGTGACATTGACATCATAGTTACTAGTCTGATTTAAAATTTAGTTATATAAAATCCCACATGTTACTGATACTGATTTAAATTTAGTACAATCCATTCGTTGGCGTGTTGTACTTTCGTAGTAATTCAAATACCAATTTCACTTGGAAGCAAGTCAAATGTAAAATTTACGGTATATCGGTAGAAAAAGAAGTCTTCGCTTTCAAAACCGTTTTACCGCAGTTTTATTGCACTTACATACGGAATAGAATTCACATAAATTTTATAGCCGCTGAGATGGCATATACGAGTCAGACGTGTTGTAAAATACCAAAGCAAATAACGTTTATAGGGAAAGCTATTTACAAACCAAAGAGCTGACGACTCTTTGACTTTCCATGCAAAAATATAATATATAATTATGTTAAGAATACTGTGTGTTTTGCTTTTAAACTGGTCTCAATAAAATAATTAACAACAACCTCCTTTTCACTTTATTTTGGAATTTAATGAGATTGAAGGCGTAATTATATAATGAGAGAAGGAAACTAAAGAGCTGCTTAGAAACGGTAGGGCCTATTTTCTTCCATTCTTTTATTTAAAAAAATATTTTGCATTAAATAGTGCATATTAAAAAAAAGGATTTTAATGTTTTGTTGAAGGATTTTGGTGTTTAATATATGGAAAAGTTTTGAATTTTCTGTAAAATATAATACTTCATTTAAAAAAATGGTTGTGGAGACACAGTTATTAATGTTTTGTTTAAATTTCATAAATTTATTTAAGACAGTTGTGTTAGTGATTGTAATTACAAACAGAATTATCACTGTTGCACACCACTGTAGAAAAATTATTCCGATTAGCGCTTTCAAGCTTCACAGCTCATCGTCAGATCAAAAATAACAATAGCAGGACAAACAACTTCATAATACCCCCACTTGTACACATTTTCGTAAATAAGCTGTAAGTTAAATGTCCTTTGTGGCTGTTATTAACTACCGAGTTCAGTCACCCATGTCTGTAGAGTTACGTATATTTCTAGCATCTTGTGTGTGTATGTGTGTGTTTGTGGGTGTGTACATCCTTTCCAAAACCGGATTAATTTTTCCGGCTAATTGGAATATTTTTCTCCAGTGGTGTGCAACAGTGATAATTCTCTTTTTTAAATTTCATACATTATAAAGTTTTGATTTCCTTGTAAAATATAATACTTCATCATCACAATTCACTTATAAATAATATAATATCCATGGGTAATTGCTTTAAAATGTTATAAAGCAGTATGTAAAATAAAAAATTAATTTTATGAATTTTCTATCTGTCTTATAGACGAGGTAATATTATTATATAGGAACCACAAAAAACGGATAACAGCAATGGTTGTATGTTACAAACTGGGATCAAAGTGGCACAAACTACAACCAAATGTGTGGTCAAACAAATTAGCGTATATAACGATCGTCTAGTTGTTAGAGCCGTCAGGAATTAGGTTAGCAATTATGAAATGTTTTTGGCTGCTTATTTGTATCTCCTGAATAGGTTTTCCTTTAAAGTCTCAGTTGCACCAACACTCCCTAATAAACGTTACCTTGATCATCATCATCATCATCATCATCATCATCTTCTTCTTCTTCTTCTTCTTCTTCTTCTTCTTCTTCTTCTTCTTCTTCTTCTTCTTCTTCTTCTTCTTCTTCTTCTTCTTCTCATTTTTCTTCTTCTTCTTCTTCTTCTTCTTCTTCTTCTTCTTCTTCTTCTTCTTCTTCTTCTTCTTCTTCTTCTTCTTCTTCAAAGATTACACCAAGGATGGTTTTTTCCGGTCTCAAGTAGGCAAAGATTAGAGATGGTACCTGCAGCGCTTCGTCGGACGTCCCACAGCTCTCCGCCCCTTGGCTTATATTTCCGTAGTTGTTTGGGGATGCAGCAGTCATCCATTCGGCAAAGATGTTCCCACCAATTCAGCCGATACTGGGCGATCCTGTCGAATATACTCATAATATTCCGTTCCTCCCTATGTCTGTGTTTCTTCTATGATCAAGGAGAGTATACCCTACCACGTTTGGCTTGATAGCATCATTATCAATACCAGAAAGCGCCTTACAAAATGACAACCTTCTCCATGGCTGCCTTATCGCTCCACATGCTTGGGCTTTTTTATCAAGAAACCACGCACAATTTTAAAAACCTTTCTTTAGTACTGAACTGCTGAGAATCCAGAAATACTTTTAACCTACTTTTATATTCCTATGTACCTTATCATCATCATCATCATCTTCACAGATTAAACAAAGGATGGTTTGTTCCGCCCTCAAATAGGCAAAGATTAGAGCTGGTCACTCCAGCGCTTCCTTGGACTTATAGTTCCAGAGTTGTTTGGGGATGCGGCAGTCATCCATTCGGTAAAGATGTTCCCACCAGCTGATACTGGGCGATCCTGTCAAGTAGACTCAGAGTATTCAGTTTTTGCAGTAATCTCATTTCAACCACTTTCTATGTACCTTATACTACCTTATATTCTCGATCCACTCTCTCAGATGCTTCTAAATTCTCCATGGTGTTAGTGAAATGCTTGAATGACAGCTTCTACATTTAAGAAGACTTTTCTCATTTAATATGACTTCTTAGGTTGCATTCTTGAAAATCAACACATACCAACAGTTCTGCGCGGTAGTTTGGTCGTAATTTGCTTAACGTTCATCCTTTACAATGTGACACTTTTGTTATCTGCTTTACGGTGTAGCACCATCCGGATGATTTTCAACATACTAAAACGGGGTGACAATTTACCACGCGTTTTTGTTTTTACGTAAACAAATAAAAAACGCATATTGAAAGTGTTTGACAGATGAAAACTGATTTGCATTTTAACATACCCATCTCAAAGTGTTAATCGAACAGACCACTGAATCTAATGGAGAGGCCCTCATTTGTTTCAACTGAGGCCCATAAAGAATTTTGGAAAAAGCCATGACCTTGTAGAATTTTGGGTGTGTTCCTTTACTTCCCAATATTTTATAAAAACTATATTTTGTCACTATGATAAAAACCAGTGGACAAAATTTACTGTTTTATATAAGTTGAACAGAAGTTGGCAAGCTATAAAAAGTAATAATACACATGGTACAATAGTACACCTTTACATTTTGTAAATATTTAAGTATTTCAAGGATTTTAAATAAAGTAGATTTAAAATAAAGCCTGTCAGGACAAAGGAAAAGCGACATGTCGTCATCATCTTCTTTCGCAATGATTAAGTAAAAAGTGGTTGATTCCGATGCCAAAAAGATGGACCAGACTTTGTGACCCTAACGTTCTTTAGACGTCCAACACGTCGGCCTCCTTCGTGTTGGAGATGCGGCAGTTATCCATTCGGTATAATGTTCAACAATAATAAGCAGGCATACAGAATATTGTTACGACATCACAGAAAAATCTACGTGTTTATCGAATGTTCCAGAGGGATCCGGATTGTAATGCGTGTGTCGTACGTGCTTCTCGACGCATTTGCTAAACTGTGACAGAATTTGGGCGGTCGCTAGCACCGTGTCAAGGCCGCAATTAATTACGTCGTACACACTGGCGCTAACATGTAGTTTGGAAACTTCTGGTCTGTGAGCGTTGTATACATATATATATATATATATATATATATATATATATATATACGAGGCGGCAACAGGCTTAGTTTTCAGTTGTAGTCGCGATATATCACAGTGCGGTTCGAGAGTAATTATTGGGCGATATTACTCTGTGCGTTCAAATTTAATTAGTGACGTGTTGTGTTTTATAATCGGGCGGTATAGGCTAATTGTAATACAATTTTGTTTTAATATTAGTTGACATTTTATTGTGTGTGAACAATTTTTATTTAATTTATTGTAAGAGACTGTGTTGTTAATTACCAACTGTTTAACTGTGACAATTAAAGCTGGTGATTAATGAGTTAATTGGTATCTTGTATTTTGTTTTCTACTGTACCTACGACGATCAAGTAGACCATCGTAACAGTGGTGTCAGAACTGGGATAGAACGGTTAACAGTGGAAACAGTGGACACTTTGTTCAAGACGAGGTAATTCGTAAATTATCGGTAAACAATGGATGCCAGTCAGATGATGGAAGCTTTCCAAGCGCTGCTGCAGCAGGCACAAGAACAAACCGCTGCAGCGTTGGGACTCTTACGAGGTGAGCTTAGTAAACAAGTTACTAAAATATCGGAGGTACAAGAATCAATGACATTAAAAATAGCTGAAGTAGAAAAATCTGTTTCGATTGTTGACCATGTAATAAATGTATAAATATCTGTCCTACAAGAAACCATGTAAAATAAAATATATGCAGGATAAATCTCAATGGCAAACATAGGAGAGCAGTTCCTGAAGATACAACCAAAACAAACATTTGAACAGACTGTACAAATGATAAAGACAGAAAAAGACACAGAAAATAAGACAGTAGAGAAAGTCACTTTTTCTCCAGTAGGGACAAACCTAACCCATGTCTAAGCTCCAACCTCTGACGGAAGCATTCACTGGGCAACGTACCTCCGCCAATTCGAAACTGCTGCATGCGCAAATAATAAGACAGTGAAAGACAAGGCTGTTTCACTCGTTCTCTCATTAAAAGTACCTGCGGCAGAATTACTACAGAAAGTGCCACCTGACAGCCGGAACATCTATGCCGAGTTGATAAAAGCTCAAGAATTACGGTATGGTGATAAACATTTGCGAGATGTGTACAGCACCCAGTTGAGAGCAAGGCGACAGCATTCCGGGGAGAGCCTTCAAGAGTTTGAAGCTAGTGTGGCCAGACTAATTAGACTGGCCTATCCTGAAGCGCCAGAAGATTTTCAAACGAGTTTTGCAATGGAGATATTTACTGCCGGTGTCCGAGATAACGAACTAAAGCAAGTGTTACGAATGGCAAGGCACCAGAACCGTGCGGACGCCCTGGTACATACTTTGCAATTTGAGGCAGCCAAATCAGCGTCTGGTTGGACAAGTCATAAAGTGGGTGCGCTAAAGATCGTGACGGCACAGACGATAAGGAAGAAGAACAAAGAGCAGACACTCGACGGTCGGCGCCACAGAATAAAATAAGAATGAATGGAAGACCGAAGTGTTACAGATGTGGGAAACCTGTACATCTACAACGATATTGTCGGGTTGGAATTCAGCAGCAGGGAAACAAGCACTAGTCGGTACAACGGGGCGTATGCTGACTAACTGGAGGAACGAAGCCCCTAGACAATACGCAATTTCTACACTTCAGAAGAATTGATGGAAGTCATCTGGATGGTGGTCGTAACTTTTCCGCCAAACTCCGAAAAAATCATCATGTTTAGAATCGAGGTAGATACTAGGGGCAACCAGTGGTCTATATTCGAACCCCAGGTAGTCAGCACACAGGCCATACTAATTGTCAGAAGTTTAGTAAAACTGACGAAACTGGAAATGTACCTATTAGAGTGGCGAATATTTTGGATCAAGCTTTCACTTTACAAAGCAATACGCTCCAAGGCAAATTGGCTCCTGTGGCCTGGGTAGCCGGAATGACGTAACGAAGATCCAGTGCTTCGGATAATTCCAAATTACCAGAGAAACTGCAGGAATTATTGACCAGATCTTCTAACGACCTCTCTTGTGGTGAGGTAAAAGAACTCAGACGGTTTTTACAAGAATTCAAAGATTCTTTTGCAGTTCGGGGACAGTCACTGGGAAGAGTCTCTCTTATACAACATCGCATCAATACCGGGAACACAAAACCGATACGCCACCTCCTCTCCTCGAATCCATTACCTAAGCAAAAGGAAATGTCTCGGATAGTACAGGACATGTTGACATAGGGAATAATCGAGCCTTCGTCAAGTGCTTGGTCCTCTCCGGTAGTGCTCGTAGAGAAGAACCGGGAGTGCTCGGTGGATTGCGTTTCTGCGTAGACTACCGGAGGTTAAATCACTTTACAAAGAAAGACTCCTATCCATCACCTTGCGCTGACGATACACTCGACACGTTGTCCGGAACACAGTGGTTTTCCCTTATTGGACCTGAAGAGTGGATATTGGAAAGTGGGTCTGTATCAAGAAAACAATGAAAAGACCGCTTTCTCGACCACAAGTGGCTTATTCCAATTTAACGTCATGTCATTTGGACTCTGTAATACACCGGCAACATTTGAAAGATTGATGGACCTGGTAATCTGAGGCCTGACGTGGAAAATTTATTATTTATGACGATGTCATAGTCATCGGGAAGACATTCAAAGACCATTTGGAAAACCTTAAATAGGTTCTAACTAGAATTCATGGTTCCCAACTGAAGCTGAGCACGAAGAAGTTTTCTCTATTCCAGAAGGAAGTACAGTATCTGGACCATCTGGTTTCGGCAGCGGGTGTTAGCATGGATCCTAATAAAGTAGACACCGTAAGAGACTGGCCAGTGCAGAAGAGTAAACGCAAAGTTCGGAGTTTCCTGGGGTTATGTTCATATTACAGACGTTTTGTGGAAGGCTTCGCTACAATTGCTAAACCACTACACGAGCTAACGGAAAATAAACAAAACTTCCAGTGGCCGAGGGAGTGTGATCAAGCTTTTAGGACTTTGAAAATTGCATTATGTTCGCAGCCAATTCTCGCTTTCCCAGCTTTCGAAGGGGAGAACATCGTAGACACAGACGCAAGCAATACTGGTATAGAAGCAATTTTGTCTCAAGTGCAGAACGGTGAAGAACGAGTATTAGCGTATTACATCAAGTCACTTTCTAAACCTAAGAAAAATTATTGTGTTAAAAGGAGAGAGTTGTTGGCAATTGTCAGAGCTTTGGAGCACTTCCATAAATACCTCTATGGGAGAGAGGTTTCACTACTTACCGACCGTGCCGCGCTTGCATGGGTCTTGAGATTTAAAAATCCGGAAGGACAGTTGGCAAGGTGGCTCGAACGTATGCAAGAGTACAACTTCAAGGTACAACACCGGCAGGGGTGCCTCCATGGTAATGCAGATGGCTTATCACGAAGATCGTGACCGGAAGCCTGCCGACATTGCCACAGAAAGGAAGAACAAAACTCAAGCGAACATGTTCAAGCCATCTCTGTAGACTTCCTGACAGACGGATGGACAACACAAGACTGTCGACAAGAACAGATGACTGATGAAGACATTGGACCGATCTTGACAGCAAAAGAGGAAGGTCGCCGCCCGGATTGGCAAGATATCTGCCATGGTTCCGAAGTGCTGAAGGGCTACTGGACACAATGGGAATCTCTTACCTTAGATAACGGATTGCTGAAAAGGGCTTGGGAAAGTCCAGAAGGACAAGACGTGGTCATATAATTGATAGTACCTCGAAGTAAAGTGCAATCTGTTTTGAAGGAGATGCATGATGGAACATCTGGAGGCCATCTTGGCGTTAACAAAACCCTTCACAAAATACAGAAGCGATTCTATTGGCTTCATCTTCGCCACGACGTAGAGGGACGGGTAATGGGTGCAGACGTGTGAAATATGTGCTGCAAGCAAAGGCCCACAGACCAGAAGCAGGGGAAAAATGAGTCTGTATAACGCTGGACTGCCTATCGAGAGAATTGCCATAGACATTGCTGGACTGTTCCCAGTTACTGACGATGGAAACCACGGGTACATCATTGTTGTAGGAGAATATTTTACTAACTGGGTGAAAGCCTACGCAATTTCAAATCAGGTGGTTACCACTGTGGCAATGTAGTTAGTTCACAACTTCTGTTGCCGTTATGGAGCCCCTATGGAAATCCATGCGGATCAAAGAAGAAATTTTGTATCAGGAGTGTTTAAAGAATTATGCCGTCTACTCGGAATTCGAAAGACCAGGACAACGCCTCTGCATCCTCAGTCGGACGGGATGGTTGAGAGATTCAATAGGACACTTGAGCAGCATCTTTTGAAGGTTGTTGACGAAAACCAAACAGACTGGGCCAACGTATACCACTGTTCCTCATGGCGTATAGATCATCAGGACACGACGCAACCGGCATGAGTCCAGCAAAATTAGTGTTTGGGCTGGAGATTCGTCTTCCTGGGGACTTTATGTTCGGATCACCTGAGACTCAGTCCCAAGAGCCACAGAATTATTCCTCGCAATTAGAAAACCAACAACGAGAAATGAATCACTTTGTATGAAGACGACTGAAGATTGCCAGTGATAAAATGAAACCTCGGTTTGACATTCGCAGAAATAATGTGGATTTTCAGAAAGGTGATCAGGTCCGGTTGTTCAACCCAAAGCGCCGTCGTGGTCGCTCACCTAAGTTCCTGTCTAACTGGGAAGGAACCTACACTGTGAAAAAATGAATCAACGATGTTGTTTATTGGATTCAACAGGAAGGACAGCAAAAGTTTAAGGTCGTCCACCTAGATCGCCTGGCTAAGTATGACTTCAGAGGCGGTTTGCCAGGTCGGGACGAACAGGATTTAGGAGTCGGCAGTGCTACGATATCACAGAACAATATACGTGTTTATCGAATGTTCCAGAGGGATCCGGAATGTAATGCATTTGGCGAACGTGCTTCTCGACGCATTTGCTAGACTTTCCTAGAATTTGCGCTGTCGCTCGCACTGTGTCAAGGCCGCAATTAATTACGTCGTACACACTGGAGCTAAAGCATAGTTTGGAATTTTCTGGTCTGTGAGCGTTGTATAAATTCTAGGCGGCAGCAACCTTAGTTTTCAGTTATAGTCGCGATATATTAGAGTGCGGTTCGAGAGTTATTATTGGGCGGTATTACTCTGTGCGTTCAAGTGGTAATTAGTGAAGTGTTGTGTTTTATAATCGGGCGGTATATTGTAATACAATTGTGTTTTAATATTAGTTGACATTTTATTGCGTGTAACCTATTTTTATTTAATTTGTTGTAAGAGACTGTGTTGTTAATTACGGACTGTTTAACTGTGAAAATTAATGCTCTTGATTAGTGACTTAATTGGTGCCTTGTATTTTGTTTTCCACTGTATCTACGACGATCAATTATACCGTCGTAACAATATATTCATAATATCCACCCGTATACTGCTGCATTTACGTAAATGGTAAAGGTAAAGAGAGAAAAAATTAAGAAATATTGGTAAGACAAAAAGGCGAGCAAAACATGGAGGATCGTAATTAATTCAGAAGGTTCGTAACCCGCCAAAAAAAAACAGACCGTGTTGAAGTGTTTATAAATATTCTTGGATTTTGTTGGCCATGTCATTGATTAGTTATTATAAGCATAACACTACTGACTCGCAATACTAAATTTTTATTAGTAAAAATGTAAAATTTTTACTTACAGCCAGAACCAGTTTTGCTTATTATAAGCTTACGATAAGCTTAACGTTTTATCACTATGATAAAAACACAGGACGAACGTTGTTGGTTCGTATAAGTTGAACAGAAGTTGGCAAGCTAGAAAAAGTAATAGAATATAGCTGCCCAAGCTAGAACACATGGATATATTTTGTACTAGTTTAAGTAAATAAAGATTATTAAATAAACTTATAATATGTTTTTAATTCAAGGAATCTCAAAATAAGCAAAAACTGGTTCAGGCTATAAGGTTAATATTTATGTATTATAAGTATAAGGTAGTGTTCCGAGTCAGTAGTATTATACTTATAATTATATAAATAATCTTTTCTGGTCATCGTTACTTCGTTATGGAAAATAAGTATTCCCACTTATCTGAAAAAAAAGTTTTTGTGACGAATGTCAGAATGTTAAATTAGGAAAAAACAAATTTCAGAATCAAACGATTTGAAAGAAATTGAGTACATAACTCTGCAGGCGGTACGTGTTTCAATTCGTTACTCCTTTGGAAACATCCTCTCTACGATATAAAAATATTGTATTATTACTGCGAAATAACGAGAGAGTCTGTAAACCCTTTAGTACTATCCAGGAATTAAATTTAAAGGTGATATAATAATTATATTCTTTCAGTTACGTTTTAAAAGATGGATATAATAATATCTTATGGCAGATGTTTTGTTCTAGCTATTGTTTTACACAATAAGGTATGCGAAATTAAAGAAGAAGTACAAGAACTTTCAACTCCTTTTTAGTCAGTTTACGTTTGACAGGGTTATTTTACCAAAGGTGTCCACATTTTTTCCTATTAAATAAAATATAGATTTGTTTAATTTGACGTCTTGCAATCTTTAGACGCTACAAGACAAGTTTATATTGTTCAGAAATTTAATGTAAAATGTAAACATAATTTAATGTAAATATAATAATTATATTCTCTTATTACATTTTGACAGATGTTTAAAATACTATCTTCTGGCAGATGTTTTATTCCTTTGTTTTCTGCACAATAGTACACAAAAGAAAAAAATAAACGAACGAACAACTACGTCTCGTTCTCTCTACGTTTGACGGAGATACTGTACTAAAACAACTCAGTATCTCTTTACTGTTAAAATGAATGTATGCTTGTTTAATTGATTTTCTTGTAGTATATAGTTTTCTATGCCGAAAACCTGTCCAGTACTCCAGTACGCACTTTAAGGTACTCTATGTCATAGGTTTGCGATAATTGTTGGCCATTTGTATTAGAGTATGGTGCAAATTTTTCTTTTATATAAGTGCAATCTTCTTCCTCTTCTTCTACTTCTTCTGTTTCATCTTCCGTTCTGGAAATAGGCGTTGACATTTGTCCAGTCTTCGTAAAACCAATGCATTGAAAAATTAAATTAAAAATTTGCAAATATTTTAAATTGTATTAAACACCAGACCACCGCGTTCTAGACTTGATACATTTGCAACTACCCTATGGAGCATAAAAATATGTGACCTTTTGTGTATGCAATGAACTTGTCTCATTGATATGAACATAACATACTGTCGTATATTCTTTTCTAAATCATTTACCTTCAATTCCTTCTTTGTTTTGCGATTACTGCTTTATTTATGTTTATCTGTTTGAAAATTTTATCCAGTTCCGTTTTGTTATGGCCCAGTCCTGTAATAGTCCAAGTGGCGATATTAACTATAATTACTACACGCACACCAGTCTTGTTGACAAGACGCCTGAGGAACGGGGGTCTACTGAACGATAGTGCGTGCTTGTGTTAGTGTGGTACTACTGGTTCTGAAAACATTGTTCAGACGATCAGAAGACGTATTTAGTTGTAATTTTGTGTGCCTATTAGATTGAACGGTCGTACTGAATCCTGTAATAGCCTTGGGTTTGGAAACGAGGATTTTGCTAAGACAAGCAGACAGGAGAGATTAGAGTAAGGGGTAAGTAACCATACCCAAGTCATCTTGAAGCGAAGTAAGAATCCAGCTAGGCTCTTCGGGCTAGCGACACCCGTTCTCACAAGGTGCGAGACATGGGGAGATATTACTGTGATATGGATCGATATTTTTATTTGCTCTCATACACTATATTGCTGGCCATTATTGCACGTTTGCTTGGAATCTTTACAGGCGGTGGTGGAATGTGGTGAGAGTTGTGCTTTACTAAGATTGAAGGAGTGTGAAATAACAACAAGATACATACCACGATAGAAACATATAATGATGATGGACAAAGAAAATTCAAAATTCATGACGGAAGACGCCTAGAAGCAGGAAAAGGAATAAGAAGATCAAGATTGCAATAGGTTGAATACGTTAAGAAGTAGGCTACTAAACGGAACTGTACTTATTAGGAGTGAAGTATCTCGCCAAAGATAAAAGAAAGCTTAGGAATTTTATGTAAATTTTGACAGTTGTCAGTATATGAAATTAGAGACAAATATAAACAGGTAAATTTCAGCAAATAAAACACTAAAATATTGTTATGACTGTACACAACACTCTACGTGATTTTTGGCTATTCCAGCGGAGCCCGGCTTCAATGTGTGTGTGTGTGTGTGTGTGTGTGTGTGTGTGTGTGTGTGTGTGTGTGTGTGTACATATTACTGCTACTTTGAGATGAAGGACAATTACGTGACACTTGTCGCGCGTCTGCAACGAGATTGTTCCAGGACCATACCGGTCAGCGTGTACTGTGTCCAAGGACGCAATAAATTATGCTCTTGTGTTTTCTAGTAATTAACGCGTTGTGACGATGTAAATTTAAAACAAATACAAAAAAAAATTAATAATAAAAATATAAAATGGGAAGTTAGTGAAAACCATTAAATCGCACTTTTAAACCAAAGAATACCCCTGAACTAACTCATAATAATAATGAGAATCAAAAAGGGAATTTAACTAAAATAATTAACTAAAACTGAGAAAGAAAGAGTAAAAAAAAACTGTTAACCCTTTATTAAATATACCGGATCCGACTTGCATACCTATCCGGCGTTAAATAAAAATACCTGTAAACTATAATGTAAATAATAAATAATTCAAAGTCACTAGTAGTAGTTGTAATAAATTCTGTAGACAAGCAAAGTCTTGATTGTTTATTATGTCGAACTGTAAGACTATATTACTAATTAAAAGTTGGAACTATGTTATGGCGGAATATTCACTCCGCGTTGTTACAATTTTCCTGTTGTAACAATGTAGGACTTGAGATGCGACGTTCAAACTGTAAACAGCTCCAAACGGAGCGCTGCACAAAATGTTTTTTTTTTATTTTATTATTAGCTTCAACTAACAGTGTGGAAATCTATGTAACTAAAATGTAGTGTGTTTTAACACAAAGATGTGAAAGAATAAAATAAGTGTGTATGGTGACATCTCTTGAAAAAATATAGTTCAAGTTATTTTAGGGTTCCGTCATAATGTGTAACAAATATGTTAACTCAAATACTACTGTGCTATTACAAATGTGATGTGAATAACTGTGAAAAGTGAAGACTGAGACTTCAACTACATTTACACTACCACTGAGAAACAGGACGACTTCATTCTAGATGAGACCGTAACATCCACTTCATCATTAGTTGACTCAGAGGAAAGACTACCACGACGACGACCCATTATTAAGAGAGTACAGAAGAATCACGCAGCAGGACATGGACTGAAACGATTAACTAGAGGTGACGCGGAAGCTCGTCTTCCGTGAATAATGTATCTTTTAAATATAAGTAATTTTAAAAGAAAAAGATTTTAAATGACAATCTCTAAGCGTTAAGAATAACAATGTTGTAACAAGAAATTTCAGAAATCATACTTTGTAACATAACTCTTGTGATGTAGCTTTGGAACATCGCACAACAAAACGAAACCATTCTTCTAATGGTATTTTAAGTAATAATGTAATTGACTAAAGAAGTAGAGTAATTTTGAAAATTCCTAACTAGTTTAAAGAGACTCGGATCTGAGGTAAATACACTAACTGTATTATCATTTTAAATATAGAAAACCCCCTTACCATTTCAGTGTAAGCTAAAAGTTTTATTTGTAATGTATTATTAATCACACGTAAATAAAGAGATGTCATCTTTGTTACATACTAAATTGAGTGCATAAATCAGCAAACCTCCCTCCCCAGTTTCCTTTTATTAGAGTACTTATAATTATTGATAGTGATTTGATTAATTTTCAGTTTGTTACAACGAAGGCAGCCTGCATAATTGGCCAGAGTCAATTATCACGGGTTCCCTAGGTTATAACGTAGCCGACACGTTATAGCGTATTACCGATTATCCTGGATTGTCAGCGGGGTATTATTCAGCAACGCTTAGGTCTAGTTACATGAGCGATTTTCGTTAGCGCGGATCGAATGTTTGTCGAACTGGAGAATTATTGTGTAGAAATCCATCAGTTGACATTATTATTGCGTGTGAACAAGTTTAACTTTGATTGTTGTACAAGTTGATTATAAATTGTTATTTGTGATAATTAAAGCTAGATTTTAGTGACTTAATTGGTGTCTTGTATTTTGTTTTCCACTGTACCATACGACGATTAATGAGACCGTCGTAACAATAATATATATTTTTCCATTGGTTTCCTTATCTGACTCATTTCTATTGTTTGCTTCTATTTGTTGTGAGCAACAACAAATTAATTCAATAGAGAATCCAAGTCCATTTATTAACAAACCATATGATTTGGCTTTGACCTTGTTGGCTTAGGTTACTGTAGACATCGTGTATGTAGGGAATCCTAAAGTACCTCCAATGAAGTGGATTCCATTGCACCTGTATCTATGCCATCTGCCTACTAGCAGTTCGTCGCCTTGAAGGGTCAAATTCCCACCCACAGAGCTAAAGGATATTCTCGCCGTCTAACTGGTCAAACATTGAGATAGTAAGTAGATATCTGATTATATTGTCCTTCTTGCAACATCAGTCGTTATGTACGACGCGTTCCGGGCTCACAGTCTAATCATCAGGTAAAAATCACTCGAGGTGAGCTCGTCAGTACAAAACAATTAACACACACATAAACACTGAATTCTTGTACACACATATCGCGCGAGAACACGATGCGGATCGTCGCCTTACCTAACGACTAAAGTTGCAAGAAGGACAATATAATAAGGTATCTACCAATTATCTCAATTAATTAATGCAACATGGAGACCACATAGAGTGAATGGTCATGCATTCTAGAAAAAAGTCTTCGATGTTTGGCAGAAGTGAGGCTCCTTGTATCAAATGTTAACCAATCAACAGTCCCTCGCTTGAAAATATACAGAAAATGTTACTTAAAGGTGACATTGACAATCCACTGAGATCAATGATAATGATTAATTAAAGCAAGATGGATTAATTTTTAAATTGTTATAATGACTTGAAGTCCTAATGTAATTTAAAGCTTAGGTAATTTGCGTTTCCCTGTACGAGAAGAGCGTGAATCTATTTTTACGCAATTAATAAAAGAGTGCTTGTACAAGCGACCGTGTCTTTAGTTATCGTCACAAAGGATTACTCCCTGGCCGTGCGGTGGAATCTCTCGCATTAAACGCGATTACAAAATGTAAAAACCCCGCACGTTTTTTTTCAATTGTTGAGGTTTAGCCGTTCAGTTAAGCTTCTAAATTTACTGCGCTCACGGTAGAGTAAAAATTCATTAATCTTTTTTTTTTTATCTTACACGATTCTAGTAGTTGAAACTAATCACTACACTAATCTGTAGTAAATTACTTAGTCAAACAGTCGTTAGCGTAAATATTGCTGTTTATTAAAAGTGATCCGACAAAATAATGTGACAATATTCAAAAGCTGACAGGAGGATTTTCTAGAATAACATGGAAGTAAAATTAAACAACACTGATATCTAATAGTTTCCATTAATTTCTCACGACTTAGATTTCAAAAATGACATCTTGCAGGAGTTCATCACGGCGTTTTATAAGTTCCTGCAAACTCCGTCAAAAATGTTCAATTACCTATTAAGTATTTTGGGATGGCGGCTTATATATTTCATTTCATCCCGTATTGTGTCCTTCAATTATAGAATTGTTTGTAACCTGTTTATCTAAATTTATTGTTACGTATCCTTAGAGAGTGATGTAAGGTATATGATGCGCAATATATAGCCTCTCATTTACAAATGCCAAAATTACCTTCTCAAAGTACAGTCTCGGTTGTATGGTGCACCCTGTTTTAACTGACGAGGAAATGGCGACGGAGTGACTACCGGAGTAAGTAGTCTCCCACTTGCTAGTCAACAGCTTCGGGTAGATGAACTGGCAAGCGGTAGGGGACCTCATTGTCCTGGGATTGAGAAATCGGCCTCGAAGGCGGATGAACTAGTTACAAGTCAACGACATCGGGATGTAAAAGACAACGAGACACCACTACATTAAAGATCGCTTAGATATCTCTAGTACTATCATCATGGCTATGTTTAAGGCAAAATCATCCAGAGCTTCAAGTTCCCCAATCGGATCTCCGCGGGGTGGGCAGTTTTGAAGAGTTATGAATTAAAAAAATATATATAAACACATACGTGAGAATTTGTAAAGAGAGGAGTTGGAACCGAGAATCTCGTGGTTCAGAAATTTAAGGACATGGTTTGGCATGAATATAACTGACATATTCCGTGCAACAGTATAGAATGTTAGAATAATCTGTATGATATCCAACATCCGAAACGGATACGAAGTATCAGAAGAAGAAAATCCTTAGAGAATGTGGCCTACATGAGCTAGATGGGGAGATCTTGCAAGCCGCTGTAAGGTCAGCTTTACATTGTATGGGGACAACCAGGTATTTCCGGTGTTCATGTGTTGGCTTGGTATAGATAGTAAAATTTATTCGTTGGTATTTATAGGTCTTGCTTATCCCACACTGAGACCGCAACACCACTTTCGTTCTAAAAAGTGTGCAGACCGATGACGTCACACACTGCCTGTATACAATGCCCTATAGTGCATACCTCGAGAGGGTTAGTAGGAGCCCAATAGCGGTAAATTTTCTTTGTTAATGTCTCCACTTAAATGAAAATATGGCTCGTCAGAAGTAAAGAAATATTTTTTCTCCATGACGGCACATACGGCCAATTTTCCATGGCGTACTGATTGGCAAGACTCTAGGTCTCTCTAGCTGTAACCGGTTGTCTCCTCCGCCTTCAGACACACGGCCTTCTTCTCCTGATAGTTCTCATTCGTTTCGGATAAGATATCATGCAGACTATTCTAACTTTATGTACTGCTGCACGTAATAAGTCAAAACAACACAATGTCGATAATAATACAGTAGAACATAGCCACGTATTTCATCAGCGGGTTGCAAATTACACCGGATTAAGTTTGAACATAACGAAATGACATTATTGAACAAAGGTTTGATGTATAACATTCCCTCGTTTAATAAGAACTTTATGATCCGTGAAATAATATGCGCGGAAAATACCATAAAAGCTATTGATAATATTTCGCATCAGGAGGAAACGCGTGCCATCATAAATAACAAAATAAACAAAGTTATTAAGAAGGATACCCACATCGCTAACCTGCAAAATAAGTACAAACGTGACGCGCGTATTGCACGGAATGTTTACGAAAAACTTCGACATGATAACGCTATCGTCACGACAGCTAATAAGGGTAATACGGTAGTTATTATTAACAAAAATATGTATACCAATAAGGTACAGGAGTTCATAAAAAACAATAATATTAAAAAGCTACACAAGGATCCCACTAGCGCCTATGTCAAGGAATTAAACAACGCTATAAATAAATGCCCCAATCTCCTCAATGAAAGCACTAGACGTTATTTAAAACCCATAAATGCCAGGGCCCCAGAACTTACGGGTTTACCCAAAATACATAAAGAAGATATGCCAATACGCCCGGTTGTAAATTACACGACTGCCCCTGGTTATAAGACGGCTAAAAGATTAGTAAAAATCATAAAAGAGAACATTGACATAGTAAATAACTACAGCATAAAAAACAGCTACGATCTCGTTGAAAACATTAAAACTATTAAATCAGCACCACATTATAGGTTGGCTTCATTTGACGTAACTAATCTGTACACCAATGTGCCGGTAGATGAGACAATGACAATTCTCACAAACAGCTTAATTAATACAAATAGGTTAGGTAGAAATGAAATTGATGAACTTATGCAATTGCTAAAAACAATACTCAAACCAAATAATTTCTCTTATGATAATGAGTATTTCATGCAGGAGGATGGTCTGGCAATGGGGTCACCTTTATCGGGGATTTTAGCGGACCTACACTTGAACCACTTTGAGAATACATTTTTAATGTCTAGTCTTAATAAACAGCGAGACAAAATTAAATTTTACGTACGCTACGTTGACGACACTTTTATGATATTCAATGGAACGAGTAGACAAATAGAAAATTTGAAAGGATATATGAACAGCATAAACATGAAAATCCAATCTACCCTAGAAATGGAGAATAATGGCTGCCTGAACTTTCTTGATCTCACTATCAGCAAATATAATGACCGTTTTATATTCAAAATTTATAGAAACCCACCACCACGAATATTACTATTCATGCTGATTCGTACCATCCATATTCCCAAAAAATGGCAGCATTCAGAGCGTTCGTTCATAGAATGCTTGCTATTCCCCTTGAGCAAAAAGACAGTGGAAGAGACTAATATAATCAAAAGTATAGCTATCGTTAATGGGTATAACAGTGGAATCATAGACAAGCTTATAAGAAAACACTAGGTAAAAATCAATAGTAAAAGCAGATTAACCGGCCCATCTAAAGAAGATACTAAATTTATAGTAACTGAGTACACAAATGTACTACCAGTCATTGTAAAGAATGAGCTGAAAAAACGTAAAATAGCAGTGGCCTTTAAAACCACAAATAACATCAAAAAACGTTTGGGACAAAGAACTCATATCCCGGCTGAAGAGAAAACTGGAGTGTACAAGCTTGAATGCGATGACTGTGACAAATTCTATATAGGACAAACGGGCAGGCCGTCAGCTGAACGTTTTAAAGAACACCTGCCCAAAAGTGATATCTCGAAAACTAGATCCAGTTACGCTCAGCATTTAATGCTCTATAATCATAAGTACTCAGACTTCCACACAAACTTTAAACTGCTTCATAATTGTAAAAAGGGTGCATACATGAACGCTGTGGAGGAATATGAGATATACAGGGGTTCGAAGTTACAAACTGACCAGCTACTTAATGACAAAGTTTCGTTCCGATCGAATCTGCTGTACAACACGGCCATCGATATCTATGGGTCAGCGGGCAATGATAACGGTCGTATAAGACAAAGTGCAACAGTTGGTCTTTGGCAACGAGACGATGCGCATCGGACTGTGCCGTGACTGTGTCGGTGTTTAATTATGTGTGGTGTTTTTTTGTGTTTGTGTATTTTAAATAGTTGACGACCCCTTTTGGGTGAATTTGATGTTTTTAAATTTTTTTAAACCTGATGATGAGAATTTATTCTCGAAACGCGTTGTTTTAAGGAAAAAACTAAAGAAGTCACAAGACGGAAGTTAATACAGGTAATTGCCTAATATTAATTCTAAATAAATAAAAAAATAGTAATAAGTCAGTTGAATTCATGCCAAACCAGATCCTTATATTTCTCGGCCATGAGAATCTCGGTCGCCCAACTCCTCTCTTTCAAGTACTTCTCCCTTTAGTATGGACTCCAATAAGTAAAATCTCCGTTCATTTCTTAAATGAGTCGCATATCATTCAGCCAACATCCTCCGCAACTCTGTTTTCAACACTCTGTCGCTGTTATGTAGCAACCGATCACGGTCTAACAGCCCGGTTTTTAATCACTTTGGTAATATGACGGTGTATTATAATTTATCTTCTTAAAAAAGGGAAATATGAGATTCTAACTGCTTCTTTAGCTGAAGTCGTATTTGATTGTCGACTGAATAAAGTCGTTTTGACTGTTTACAATTAAACATCAAAGTAAAATATGTTTGTTAACCAGGAAGGACTGAAGAGATACAGATTCAGTCTGGAGTAAGATAACTATGTATACCATCTCCGCTGAAGACGTATCTACTCTGAAGATATTTTTAGAGAAGCTTTAGATGAATGTGATGTGGGAATCTCTTTGAACGGTGAAAGAACAAATAACATAGTTTATACTGATGGTACTGTCAAATTCGCAGATAGCTTAGAGAGGCTGCAACAACTAATAAATAGAGTGACATGAAGCAGCCACAGATATGGTCTATACATTAATGTTAATAAAACGAAGCTAATGATGGTATCTAAGAACAAGTTCACAAACTGCACCCTTAGTAAAAACCAGAGACCAGTTAAACGTGTAAGCAAATTTAAAAATCTTGTTACTAGATTTACAAGCAAATTTACAAGCTATATTTTAGTGATTTAATTGGTGTCTTGTATTTTGTTTTCCACTGTACCATACGACGATTAATGAGACCGTCGTAACAATATTATATATTTTTCCATTGGTCTCCATTATTTTTCAATGAACAAAGGGACCACTCTCAAGAAATAAAGAGCAGAATTGAAAAGGCAAGAGCAGTGTACACTAGAATGAGCAGTTATTCAGAAATCACGATTTAAGAATAAACACAAAAATGAGATTTTTACGCTGCATCGGTCCTCTTTGTTTGCAGCTACAATTAAAAAATTGAAATCTTCCGAAATGTGGCTTCAGCGTAGAATACTGAGCTTTTCATATACAGCACATATAACTAACGTTAAAGTTCTTAGTAAGATAAAGAAATAAAGGGAAGTTATTAACACAGTGAAGATAAGAAAACTTCAGTATCTGGCACATCTCACGAGAAATGAACAAAGATTTTACTTATTGCAGTCCATATTACAGGGAAAAGTACTTGAACAGAGAGGAGTTGGGCGACCGAGAATATCATGGCTGAGAAATTTAAGGGCTTGATTTGGCATGAATACAACTGACTTATTCCGAGCAGTAGTACAGAAAGTTAAAATAGTCTGTATGTTATCCAACATCTGAAACGGATAGGAAATATCAGAAGAAAAAGAAGATCTCGTTTTCAGTTAAAATACCGTAACACTAACGTTTTAATAATAAAATAAAAAATAAACTGTAAATAATGCTTTGTATTAAAACAAACAAAAGCTGAAAACAAAATATACAAGACACTTATCTGTACTATAAAAGTAGGCTATTGTTGGGACTTAAGTGTAGTGTGCAAACTAAAACCGGATTACTGAAAGCAATTTATAAGACCGGCTGCCTAGCCGAGTAATCTGTTAAATGAAAATTCAAGTATTTTGCTGCGTTGTACTGACAGAAATTTAAAAACTTAATTTAAAAACGCTTTTACAAGAACGTTATCGTTACTGTTGAATTTACACTGGAAACAAAAACCACGTTTTACAAATTAACACACTTAATGTCAAACCGTAATTTACATCATGGTACGGAAAGTAATTAATAAAGAGTTTTTTTAATAATAACAAACAATTCAAGACTCACAAGGTATAATTTTTGGCGTTTGTGTGTATGTTTGTATGCGTGCCTGTTTTAATCTCTTTGTCTTGTATTTTACATTTCACCAATGCTTCATACTTCTTCCTGTACTTTACCGGCCATATTAATTATGGTTTATGATACGTACATATCGAGTTCCGTAATAGCCACGTAATACGAGGGTCATTTGGAAAATTCGCAGAGCGACGTCTATTGCTTAGAGCTACAACTAACATTTTTCGTATGCTGTAAGATTCGTATTTCCTGCAAACGCCTGTTAATTTTCAAATCTATCTGTCAATTTATTCACTTTTTATCAGTTATTCAAAATTTACTTGTCACGCGTGTATTAAAAAATTGACATTATCATGAATTCTTAGTAAAAAATGTAAAATAGCTAACGGAAATTCACAATGAAACGTTTGTTAAGAGATGGTTTCCATCTTCACAAACAAAGTTTGGAAAGTGGGGACTCGAGTTTATACTTATTCGAACAAGCATTAAAAATGGTGCCCGGTAGTGGACTTCTAAAAAAGCAACACTCCAAATGCGGCAACGATCTTGCACGAACTTTTATTACACCAAGTTCTTAATTGAAAACCTAATGCACACGCTAGTATAAGACATGATCTCAACAATGCCATTCACTCTCAATTGCTGGTCTTCCAACACCACGTACCACTTATTTTTAATAATATTTGGAGTTGTTAATTTTTTGGGAATCATCTTCAACGCTCGTGCGACCGCATTTAAACTCTACTACCCACTTACAAACTACTGTTTTTGAAGGGGGGCAGTACCTCCTAACACATTTAGCATTTCGTTGTGAAATTTTATTGGCTCTAGTCCCGTTTTAACAAACATTTCAGTCACAGCACCACGTTTGATTCTGTCCACTTTTCAAGACACTCGTGCCACGGAAATTTAAATAGCTGATAAACAGTGAATAATTTGACAGATCAATTTGAAAATTAACAGGCGTTTAAAAAAAATACGAATGTGACAGCATACGAAAAATGTTAGTTCTACCTGTGAGCATTAGACGTCGCTCTGAGAACTTTTTATATGACTCTCGTAGGTTCACACTTTGTCTGTGTGCATTGTCAAGTGTAGATAAATGTAACAAATACATTATACCTTAGTGTTGGGTGTAGTATTATATAATGTGTGTATTTGTGACTCATAACAATATGTGCATGATTATAGAATTAAATATATTTGAAGCACTGCAAAAACACTGTGTTTTTATTACGACCAGAACTCGATATCAACAAGAAACTATATACGGGTATATATAGTTTCGATTTCAAATTTAGAAACTTATTAGTCTAAATACCGTCACCCACATGCCATGTCACAATGTTAGCTTTAGTAATATGGCAGCTTATGTGCCGTTGTTTGTTTGCTAATTTGCCTTTATTTGGTTTGTTTGCCTACCGAACGATAGCTTGTTATTATTAAATTTAAATAGATGGCTTCTATCATCTGCTTCACAATTTCGTTGTCTTCTAGTTGGCCTAACATTCACCTCACTGGCCTTTCAGCAGTGGTCACCGCTCTTATCTTAGCAGTAGAATCGCCGTATTATCTTGTTTATACGCGTTGCAAAATTGTACGAAAGCCCTTGCAGATCATCTTAGGTGTAAACTATAAGTACAGCATTTTGTAGTTGATATTAAGTCCCAGCTTTCATCTTTTCCTTAGTAAAATATTGAGTCTGTTGTGTAGACTATTTCTAATGCAATACCAACACAAATATTATATAGAAATAAGCAGCCCCGTAATTGATGGGTTTCCACACAAAAGTCACCTTTACAAGAGGAAACAGAAGCTTTTAGGTAGTGGAAGTTTCCCCAATTTGTAGAAACATCGAGTAAAGAAGTTTAAATGTTTTACAGGATTGAAAACTTTGATTAAGATGCCGGCAGACTGAAGAACGAGAAGAAGAAGTACAGGAAGACAAAGAAGAAGAAGAAACCAACGGTGATGTTGATAATACTTAAGGTGATGATGTTCTTCTTGATGATTACGATTATTGTTATCGTTATGATAATGATTATTATCATTAGAGAAGTCAAGTAGCGTAAGCTAAGCCCAAACACCTTCAGGCATGAATCCAGATGATGGAGAGCTTGTAGCGAGCTTGGGCGCAAGAAGAGCAAAGTCGGTAGACGTTAAGATTCATCAAGCGGGTGCAGCAGTGAGCGGACAGGAAGCACGGTGATATGAATTGCTCACCTAGTTTCTAGCTGCACATGTCTGGAGAATGCTAGAAAGGTAGAATTACAAGAGCGTCTGTCCTGGCCGGGAGCCGCCGATGATGTCAGCCATACGTCCTTCTTATAGGATGGAAACAACGAAGAAGATCGTTGGAAGAGGACATTGAACAGGAAATCTTTCAGTACAATACCACCAAAATGGTGGCTTGAAGGGGGAGACTGTGTAGCACACTTTGAAGAATGAATTCTTTGGGAGAAGAATGTAGAGATGGATGATAATATTATAAGGAAAGAATAAGAAGAAGCCGGATGAGATCGCCAGGACCAAGGATCAAGTGTTAGTGGTCCTAGAAGAGGAAAGAGGAATTGTTTTATTTAGCGGATCCGGTATAATACTCCACCCCATAGCCCTCGTAAGTGCGCACGCTTCTGGACAATTGATCAATAAATTTTCCAATATGGTCAAAAAATATTAGGTTCCTGTGTAATCCAAGATACAATTAAAATAGGATAAATTTTCAACGATTTGTATTGTTACTAAATTACAGAAGAGTCGACGTGTTTCTCGGCTATTCCAGTGGATCCCGGCTATAATGTGTGCGCGCGTACATCTTGCTGCTACTTTGAGATGAAGGACAATTACGTGGCACTTGTCACGCGTCCGCAACGAGACTATTCCAGACCGTACCGGTCCGTGAGCACTGTGTTCAAGGCCGCAATCAATAACGCTCTTGTGTTTTGTAGTATTTGACGCGTATTATGAATTATTCTGAAAATTTAACGGAGTATAAATACAAGCATTCAGCGACATTTAATTTCAGTTTGATTGGGAATTTATTCCAATGATGTCCGAAGTATTGTTACAAAGTATTGTGAGTTTTATAATTGTGCGGGACTCTATTAGTTGACATTATTATTGCTTGTAGACAGATTAATTTGAATTATTGTACCAGTATAATCTTGTTGAATAACATGTTGATTATAAATTGTACTTGTGATAATTATACCTGGTTATTAGTGACTTCGTTTGTGTCTTGAATTTTGTTTTCCACTGTAGCATACTACGATTAGTTAAACCATCGTAACAATATTATACCTTAGTCTTGGGTGTAGTATTATATAATGTGTGAGTTTGTGACTCATAATAATATGTACATGATTATAGAAGTAAATATTTTTGAAACACTGCAAAAAAGTGCAAAGAAACTGCATATGAGTGTATATAAGATTTCGTTTTTAAATTTAGAAACTTATTGGTTAAAATAACGTCACCAATATACCATGTCACAATATTAGCTTTTGTAATCTGGCAGCTTATGTGCCTTTGTTTGTTTGCTAATTTGCCTTTATTTGCTTTCTTTGTTTACCGAACGACAGCTTGTTATTATTACATTTAAATGGATGACTTCCATCATATGCTCCACAATGTCGTTGTCTTCTAGTAACATGCACTTCACTGGCGATACAGCAGTGGTCACCGCTCTTGTCTTAGCAGTAGGATCGCCATATTATGTTGTTTATAAGCATTGTACAATTTATACGGAAGCCTTTGCAGATCATCTTTGGTCTAAGCTATAAGTACTGCATCGTACAGTTGATCTTAGGTCCCAGCTTTAATCTTTTCCTTAGTAAAATATTGAGTCTGTTTTGAAGACTATTTCTAATACAATACCAACACAAAATAACAGAAATAAGCAGCCACGTAATGATGAGCCCCGTAGATTGAAGAAGAAGAGGAAACCAACGGTGGTGGTGATAATATTTAAGGTAATGATGTTCTTCTTGACAACGGCGATTATTGTTATCGTTATGATAATGATTACCATTATCAGAGAATTCAAGTAGCGTAAACTAAAGCCAAACACCTTCAGGCATGAAGCCAGATGATGGATAGTTTGTAGCGAGCTTGGGAGCAAGAAGAATGAAGTCGCTAGACGTTAAGATTCATCAGGCAGGTGCAGCAGTGGCCGAAGAGGAAGCATGGTGATATGGATTGCTTACCTAGTTTCTAGCGGGACACAGGTATGGTCGATCATATTTGGAGACTGTTAGAAAGACACAATTACAAGAGCGTCTGTCCCGGCTTTCCCACAGTTTTTTATGGGTCTGAGAATTGGACTTTAACGAAAGGCCAGGCCATTCGCATCCAAGCGGCTGAAATGAGATTCCTCAGTTATGTAGCAGGGTATACTCTCCATGATCACAGAAGAAACACAGATATGCAGCAGAAACTGAATATTATGAGTATACTCGACAGGATCGCCCAGTATCGGCTGAATTGGTGGGAACGTCTTTGCCGAATAGACGATTGGCGCATCCCCAAACAGGTATGGAACTATAAGCCAAGGGGACGGAGATGTGTGAAATGTCCGAGGAAGCACTGGAGTAACTAGCTGTAATCATTGCCTATTTGAGACCGGAACAAATCATCATTGGTTTAATCCTTGAAGATGATAGTGATGATGATCTGTCCTGGCCGGGAGTCGCGTATGGTATCAGCCATAAGATCTTCGTATGGGATGGGAAGAACGCAAAAGATCGTTGCAAAAAGAAATTGGAAAATAAATCTTTCCTAAAAACACCATCGAAGGAATGTCTTGAAGGGGAAACTGTTTAGCACACTTTGAAGAAGAATTCTGTAGACAAAGATATGGATGATAATAAATATAAAGGAGAACTAAGAAGAAGCTGGAGGAGAACCCTAGGACCAAAGGTGAATTAATAATTTTAGGCTAGGACCGACCAGAGGAAACAGGGATTGTTTTATTTAGTGGATCTGGTATATATAATACCCAAAATCCCATAGCCACCGTAAGTGGGCACGTTTCCGGCCAATTGATGAACAAATTTTCCAACATTGTCAAAAAGTATTTGATGCTGTGTAATACAAGATAGAATTAAAATATAATAAAATTACAGCGATTTAAAATTTTATGTTAATCGTGTTGATATTACATCAATTTTACATTGTATTGCTGTCTTTAATGAATTTTTTTCACCTGTGTTAATTAAGATTTTGTGTAAATGCATGTATGTGGCTGTTATGCTTACGTTCAAACGCGCTTGTACGTGCCTGGTGTTTGATTCAACAGCTGCTCTAATAGATTTAGGGTGCCGCATAAATTACGTGTTTCTGTCTGACGGGTCCCAGTCCCATGGCACAGGCATAACAAATCGTGTACAATGTTATATCACGCACATAATAGTAGCAGCTGATTATCTACAAAACACATGCAGCCCAAGGGAATCGACAAACAACATATTAGAGTACTGTGTGATTGTACAGGAAAACGATAAATCCTGCCACAGAACGACAAAATTCACATTACGTGATGATAGCACGCTCTCAGTAATACGATGGTCAGTTGAGAAGTTCGTGTAGAACTACAAATTTTTTGTGTCTCGTAAGATTCATATTTCGTTTAAACACCTGTCAATTTCCAAATCTATTTGTTAATTTATTCATTGTTTACTGTCTGTTTGAAATTTAGGCGTCATGCGTGTTTTGAAAAATGGAGAAAATCACAAATTCTTTGATATAAAAAGGGTCTAGAGCCAGTGGAAATTCACAACGAAATGACAAATGTGTTAGGAAGTGCTGCACCTTCAAAAACAATATAAGTTCGTATGTGGGTTTTCGAATTTAAACGTGGTCATACAAAACATGTTCCCCGCGTGGGCACCCCAAAAGTGCAACAACTCTAAATGCACAAACGATTTTTATAACAAATCCTTGACTTAACCTGTGATATACACCCTAATGTGAAATGTTTGTGACGTCAGCAATGTCACCTACTCCCAATCGCCGGTGTTCCAGTGGCGTGTAGGCATATGGCATATTTTTAACGATACCTGGAGTTGATGCACTTTTTGATTTGGGATCACCTTCAATGCTCATATGACCATTTTTAAACTAGAGAACCCATTTATAAATAATGTTTTTGAAGATGGAGCATCTCCTAACACATTTCACTTATCGGTTGTGAATTTTAATTGGCGCCAGATTGATTTTAGCCAAGAATTCAATCAAAGCACGAATTTTGATTTTGCCCATTTTTTAAAACATGCGCACATGTAAATTCCAAACACGTGATAAGAAATGAATAAACTGGTAGATAGATTTGGAAATAAACATATGTTTATAAGAAATGTGAATGTTGCAACACAAGGAAAAATTTTAGTTCTACCGTTCTACCGCTCCGCGAACTTTTTAATTTACAAAGTTATTTGACGAAAATATGTAATTTTTAAATTTATTCTCTGTTTATAACACAATCACCTCATAGATACAAAAAAATAACAATACTGCATGCACAACATACAAAAACGTGGATTTATTTGAAATTCTAGAAATTAGAAAAGGAAACAAAATTAACACAAATTCAACAAATAAACAAACTGAACTCTGTGTATCACCTTGTTAAAAGTTGATATTAAGTTTAGTTAATTTTTATATTTTGCCTTCCAATTACAATTAGTTTTTACAGATCTTTCCATTACCTTCCTCATCCTCTCATCCCTCTCCTTCATCCACACCCCACACATGTTCGGATACACACCCAAAACACACGTTCACCACCCACACTTTTTTGTTTAGTTTAGTTGTTCACTGATCTCTTTGACAATAGCTTTGAAACAGCTGTCAGAGTTAACTACACACTGTGAAACGTACCAAGTGTTTATATATTTAAAAACCTTTTGTATTAATATGTTTCACCAAGTGCCCAACAAGTCATCAATAAATATCGTGAAAATATATAATTTCCAAATCTATCCTCTGTTCTCCCATACAAGCGCATGTATGTTACAAGACCACAAACCTTGTACTACGTAATTTTACAGTGTAATGTTAATTTTAAGACTAACAAAAATAGTTAATGTGGCCCAATTATCCGAGAGAGTAAAGTTTAGCAGTGAAATAAATTCCAGTATTTACGATTGGCTTTCACTTTGTGTTTGGCATGCTGTACAATAGAAAGCACCTCAGGGTAACGGAGGCAAAGTGCTAAAGCTTGTATGAATTGCTTTAACCTTCACACGCTAACACATTTCATACACAAAGTGTATCTCAACCTACCCCGTAGACATTTTCCATTATTTTTTCATTTAAATAGATGATCAGAATATATTCTGACTGGTGGGACGCATTTTTGTAGGCGTTACGTAGACAAACCATCTATTTCTTGTTGAAGTGCATTAAGTGCAACTGTAGTAAAAATATACTGTGCTCGGATCTATAGGTTGAAGACATGCTGGCTAGAACTAAACAAAGTAATAATAATCAGAAAATTATGAGCATATTTATTTCTATTTAAGTGTTTTAAGTTATGGTATTATTAAGAGTAATTATAGGAATGGAGAACCATACGTGACTTCCAAGTTCTAAGACTTTTATTTAAAATTATTTTTGAAATAAAATGTTTCCAAGGAAACTACTTCTTTCTACATTCTTTCTTCAGCCTTATCCAGAGTACTGTGGCCACTAACGTCTACAACCTCACGTTAGCACACTCGATTTTCTCTGATGATGGCAGTCGATGGCACTGCTAAAAGGTCTGGTTTGTCAGAAAACATTGGGCCTCGGCCAAACAGCCCGGAAAGGAATTTTAACAATAAACTATTTCTTTGTTGCCGATAAAGTAGTACACATATAAAAAATTATCCCCTACCCTTCAACAATCGTTTTCAATTATAGAAAATTACTCGATACCCCTTCAACACCCTTTCTGTTTATAGATATTTCATCTAATTTCCTACAGTGTATTATTATGACCTTCTTTTCAGAATACTTTATTTATCAAAATTAAGTACTTTACTCCTGTTAAAACATAAAATGTTGCTGGCAAACTACCCCTTCCCCTTAACCGATCTTCACAAAAATCAATAAGCCTCGAGTCCTTTAAAACTCAGGCACACATACAAAACATTATTTGATTCTGTTAGAATTTACAGCAGTTATCGTTCGCCATAGAAAAAATTCTACACATAGACAAACGGACACAAAGACACACGGGCACAAATACACACAGCCACACAGAAACACAGAAACTCACACAGACGCTTTCCGCAAAATTAATTTTCTTCATGTTTTGATGGTAGTACAATCAGAATCAACCCTTATCTCGAACACGATTTTTGTGCCATCACCATACTTCCATTTCCTTATGGAACATGGAAGTAAAATATCGGTATGGAGAACCATACATGACTTCCATGTTCTAAGAATTATATTTAAAATCATATTCGAAATGAAATATTTCCATAGAAACTACGTCTTTCTACTTATTGCTTCAGCATTAACCACAGTACTGTGGTCACTAACGTATACCACCTCACGTTTTCGCACTCGATTTTCACCGATGATGGCAGTCGATGGCACTGCCGAAAAGTCGGGTTTTGCAGAAAACATTGGACTACAGCTAAAGAGCCCGGGAAGCAATTTTAACAAAAAACTACTTCTTTGTTGCCGATAACGTAGTACACATACAAAAAATTCTCTCCTCCACCAACAACTATAATTTTTAATAATAGAAAATTACCCCCACCCCGTTCACCTAACTTCTTCATTTATAAATATTTCATCTACGTTTCTACAGTGGATTACTATGAGCTTCTTATCAGGATACTTTATTTATAAAAATTAAGTACTTTACTCTTGTTAAATCATAAAATGTTTCAGGTAAACTACTCCTTTCTCTTAACCGATCTTCTTCAAAATCAACAGACCTTCCGTCCTCTACAATTCAGGGAAGCATGCAAAAAAATATTTGATTCTGTTTGAATGTGCGGCAGTTATCGTTCGTCATGGAAACATTTCTCTTGTTACAACATGAAATGTTGCTGGTAAACTACCCCTTTCCCTTTACCGATCTTCACCAAAATCAATAGACCTTGAGCTCTCTGCAACTCAGGAAAGGGTGCAAAAAATTATTTGATTCTCATTGAATTTTCGGCAGTTATCGTTCGTCATAAAAAAAATTACCCTTTTTAAAACATAAAACGTTGCTGATAAAGTACCCCTTCCCGTAACCGATCTTCTACAAAATCAACAGACCTTGAGTTCTCTTCAGTTCATAAAGGTATGCAAAAACCTAGTTGATATTGTTTGAAGTTACGGCAGTTATCGTTCGTCATATAAAAAATTACCCTTGTTAAAACATAAAATGTTGCTGGTAAACTACCCCTGTGCCGGGTTTTGGGAAAAACGCGACGGTGTAGAGTATTCCCCGAATACGAGAGGTCGTATTAGAGAATTCCCCCCCCCCCCCGTAGGAATATAGGGCAGATGGCCCTGTTAAGGTGGCAGCCGTGTTCTGGCTTGAGTGGACAAGCCTCAGGAGGTCGGAACTCAGGGAGCTCCCGAACTTCCCTTTCGTCTTTCTTCTCTGTCCCTCTTTGCTGTGGGCTGGCCCTGATCAGGTCAGCGTGCAGCACCCGCACACTGACATACTACACGGCTTCTTTCGTCTCTTTTGTTTTCCTTCTGAGCCTCTGTTCTCCTGAGAGCAAGTACTGCTGGGCCGACATAATCACGAAGACCACTGGCTTGTTTTGGGAAGTGGGGTACACTGCAGGGTACCCTCCCTGCGTTTCACTGTGAGGCAACCAAGTTGCCCTTTTGGGGTGGGGGTGTGCCGTGTTTTGGGAAAAACGCGGCGGTGTTCTTTTATATAGTTGAAATATTAATTTTCGTATTTATTGACGTGAGGGTTTACGTAGGGATCTAAGTACGTATTATTGGACTTTGTCGTTATGTATTATCTTCCTCCCGGCCGATCCGCGCGCGCTCTATGCCCGATGCTTCATACCGTTTTCTCAGCAGCTGGTTTCGTCAGTTCAATTTTGTCATTCAGCATAGCCGTGTCTATATCCGGCTGACAGAGTCAATGTAAAGGTTTTCGTCTTCTAGCTGCTCCTATGGATAAGTAGAAGTCTACGCGACCTACCGGGTTTCCGATGTAGACGGGAATCTGTCTCGCTCCAGAGGATGGCCGAACACCTGCTTTCCATGATATAGATTCGAACACTTCCGTCAGCTGTCAGCCAGGATGGACAGACACACACTCAACCGGACCCTCTACCCATATGCTGCTAACCAGGTGACATTTAAGCTTTTTGAACAAAATGTTTGTGGCCGATATCTTTTGAGACACTTGTGCAGACGCTCCAGTTTGGAGACTTAGTTCGGACAATTGGGGTTATATGTTGCTTTGTAATTTTCCTTAGTAAGGCTTACGCCTCATTAATATATTAATGTCTGTCTCATTCTGAGAATTGTAACTCGGCCAGGGTCATGCAGCACCCGGGTTGAGCTGAGTTTTCTGTAAAAGGGGTCGGCACTAAATTGTTTCTGTGTTGACCAGGCATGTGCAGATGTATCTGTGCCAGTTGGGAAATTTTACGGTTAATTAATTTTTCAGTTAATGGGGGTTGTGTATTGTATTATTAATTTAAAGATCGGGGAAGTGTTTTAACAGGTGGACGACACCTGTAGGTGCCGTTTACTACAGGACTGTATCATGTCATATTTTGCTGGATCTCGTCCGGACGCATGACCATGCCTGAGGTCAAGTTTTTATGAACACTTTAAGCATGTTTCAGTACATTAATTACATAGATTCTGAGTTGCGAAATTTAATTCTACTGTTCAGTTAATTTTGTAACCCTTAAATTTTGCCACATCCAGTTTAAATTTTGTCACGGTTTATATTTTGCCATAGTCTAAATTTTGTAACTGTTAACCTTTATTGCTCACAATACCAGTTAATTAATGTTAAAGAATACAAGACTAATCAGTATCAGTTATGAGTATTTATGGGTGGTTACGTTCCACTATTTTATTAAATTTTGTCAGGAAAATAAAAGAAATGAGAAATGCAGTTAGGCAACCGGGCATCCATGTTGACCTCGTGATGACACTTATTATCATTATCATTATTGAGATCCGAGATTAATAATTAAACTTTTGCTGGGTATGGGTGCGCCGTTCGGGCGATTTAGCCAAATTGACTTTGGGTGTGCAAATACTTATAATTTTGGGGCATGTCTACTCTACTCTTTGGGGATGTATTAATTGAAGTTTTGGTGTTTACTTTTTGAATTGAAAATTAAGGTAGGCCGGATACTTGGTCTGAACAGGAGGGTTGAGGGTGCAAGATGACAAAATATACGCTGCTAACCAGGTGAACATGTGATGTGCCATTTATATGTAAATGTGTTTCTATGTTAATTATATGTTATGTGTTATGCCTTATGTGATTGTTACATTATTATACGTGATTATGCATATATATATATATATATATATATATATTTATATATATATCGTGTTATGATTTGTGTAATTACTGGGAGGGTCGAGACTATGCGCCATTTCACATTATTATTATTATTATTATTTATGCGCCATTAATATTCAAGCAACTATTTGACGATGCATATGTTTAAGGATTTATAATAACGATTGGGGGTTTTTGGAAGTGAGTTATTCTTGATTGTAAAATACTTGAAATTATCTTGCTTTTCAAGGGCGCATATATTGTACAAAAGCCGAACGCAATAAATCCTGTTATTGTTATTAGAGCAGAGTTTCATTTGCAAGTCCCATCATACTGGACCCAGCACAGTTTTGGCTTCTCTAGGCTCTTGCCTAGTCCTAAACAACTAGTGGCCACTCTTTCAAAAAAAATAAATATAAAAATAAAAAAAAATAAAAATAAAACCAAAAAAAAAGGAAGTTTGTTTTCTATATATAAAAGGCATAAAAGGAAAGAGGGGTTACAAATGGTAGCAGAGAGCGTGGTTCATTCTAGGGTTGAACCCTTGGGTTCTTTGGTGTGATGGGGCTTGCAAACTTGGAAATAGTTTGGGCAAATACAATAACATTTGAAAATAATAATAGATAGATGCAATGGCAGGGTTGACATACTATGTAGGTATATATATGTACTATGTAGGAATTATTGTTAGGTGTTTTGAATTGTAAACCTGATGCCGCCACGGGCACGTGTTGTAGTTGGGTTTTGTTGTTTTTGAGATGGGACCTTACCGGAGATCGCGTAGGGAGGGGCTCCCTTGTTTATTGAATGAAAGTAATAGCGCGTGTGGTTAGCGGGATGCGGTATGGCCCGACTGGAAGTCGGTACCGTCCGACTGCAATTGTGATAATGTCTTAGTCGAAATGTCATATGTTGTGGTTAGTGTTTGGTGGTGTGGATTGTATGTTGGTGTTAGTGTCTGATGTTGTCTCTTCTTCGAGTCTGGCGACTGACGGAGATGTAGTTCTGGAGCAGGTCAGGTTTTCGCAGCGCTAGGAAACCCGCGGGTCCTCATCATGGAAGAACAGTACTCAAGGTTTTCCCAGTTTAGTAATTGGTGTTTTCATGTTTGTCTGTTGTGTGTGTGGCGAATAATTAGAGCACTGGCGGCATGAGTGTCATGAATCCCGACCTATTTTTGAAAAACGAGTTGGAGTTCGAAATTAAGTCCCGGTGTGGGAGGCCCCAAGGGGATGTCGCTTCCTTGAGGAAGCAATTAAGAGACGCCCTCTCCTCCGGAGGGGCGACGTCGCTCGTAAAAGTCACTGATGTGACAGCGGAGCTCGAGTTGTGTCAGGAGAAGTGGGGGGAGTTGCGGGAGGTAATGGAGGATTTTGAATCAGCGCCTTCCAGTCTCAGGGCTAGACAGAGAGTGCGTCAACGAGCGGAGAACCTGCAACATCGACTAGAGAACTTGTCCGCGCAGACTACAATCGCTGAAGTCGGCACCACGCTGAAGCTGATTTCGGAACAGGTGGCGAAAGCATTGCGGAATTTTGAGTTTCATTTGCAAGTCCCATCATACTGGACCCAGCACAGTTTTGGCTTCTCTAGGCTCTTGCCTAGTCCTAAATAACTAGTGGCCTCTCTTTCAAAAAAATAAATATAAAAATAAAAAAAAATAAAATAAAAATAAAAATAAATGCAAAAAAAAGAAGTTTGTTTTCTATATACAAAAGGCATAAAAGGAAAGAGGGGTTACACTGGTAAGTTGCTGGAAAGAGGGGTAGTTGCTGGTAAACTACCCTATTCCATTAACCGATCTTCACCAAAAACAATAGGTCTTGAGAACTACAATTCAGGGCTGTATGCAAACATTAGTATATTCTGTTTTAATTTACGGCAGTTATCGTTCGTCATAGAAAATATACCCTTGTTAAAACATACAACGTTGCAAGTAAACTACCCCTTTCCCTTAACTGATCTTCAACAAAATCAACAGACCTTGAGTTCTGTATAATTAAAACAGGTATGCAGAAGAGTAGTTGATTCTGTTTTAATGTACGGCAGTTATCGTTCGTCAAAAAAAAAAATTACCCTTGACAAAACATAAAATGTTGGTGGTAAACAACCATATTCCCTTATCTTCACCGAAAACAATAGTTCTTTAGTACTCAACAAAACAGGGCTGTATGCAAAAACGTATTTGATTCTGTTTGAATTTGCGGCTCTTATCTTTTGCCATAGAAAATACCCTTTTAAAACATAAAATGTTGCAGGTAAACTACCCCTTCCCCTTAACCGATCTTCACCAACACCAATAGGTATTGAGAACTCTACAATGCAGGGCTGTATGCAAAACATCATTTGATTCTGTTTCAATTTGCGGCTATTATTCGTTTACCATAGAAAAAAATTACCCTTGAGAAAAAACCGTTGCCGGTAAACTACCCCTTTCCCTTAACCGATCTTCACCAAAAACGATAGGTCTTGAGAACTCTACAATTCAGGGCTGTATGCAAAATATTATGTGATTTTGTTAGAATTTGCGGCTGTTATCGTTTGCCATACAAAATATCCTTGATAAAACAAAAAACGTGGCCGGTAAACTACCCATTTCACTTAAACGATCTTCACCAAAAACAATAGGTCTTTAGTACTCAAGAAATCAGGCCTGTATGCAAAAACTTATTTGATTCTGTTTGAATTTGCGGCTGTTATCGTTTGCCATAGAAAATACCCTTTGAAACATAAAACGTTGCTGGTAAACTACCCCTTTCCCTTAACCGATCTTCACCAAAAACAAAAGGTCTTGAGAACTCTACAATTCAGGGCAGTATGCAAAACATATTATTTATATTATTTTATTTATAAAAATTAAGTACTTTACTCTTGTTAAATCATAAAATGTTTCTGGTAAACTACTTCTTTTTTCTTAACCGATCTTCTTCAAAATCAACAGACCTTCCGTCCTCTACAATTCAGGGAAGCATGCAAAAAAATATTTGATTCTGTTTGAATGTGCGGCAGTTATCGTTCGTCATGGAAACATTTTTCTTGTTACAACATGAAATGTTGCTGGTAAACTACCCCTTTCCCTTTACCGATCTTCACCAAAATCAATAGACCTTGATCTCTCTGCAACTCAGGAAAGGGTGCAAAAAATTATTTGATTCTCATTGAATTTTCGGCAGTTATCGTTTTACCATAAAAAATACCATTGTTAAAACATAAAACGTTGCTGGTAAACTACCCCTTTCCCTTCACCGATCTTTACCAAAATCAACAGATCTTGAGAACTCTACAATTCAGGGCTGTATGCGAACATTATTTTATTCTGTTTGAATTTGCGGCTGTTATCATTTGCCAAACAAACAAAATTACCCTTGATAAAAAAAAAACCGTTGCTGGTAAACTACCCCTTTCCCTCAACCGATCTTCACCAAAAACAATAGGTCGCGAGTACTCTACAAATCACGGCTGTATGCAAAAAATTATTTGATTCTGTTTGAATTTGCGGCTGTTATCGTTTGCCATAGAAAAAAATCTACAGACACACACACATAGACACATAGACACACAGGCACACAAACACACAGACACACACACACACACAGACACTTTTCGAGAAATGACTTTTTTTCATGTTTTGAGTGTAGTACAATATATTCTGCAATAATCTCGAACACGATTTTTTTGCCATCACCTTACTTCCATTTCCTTAAGGAACATGGAAGTAAAAACAGTAAGGTTACACCCTCTCTCAATAGCAATGTTATGATGACATGACGTTTAAAAAGACTAAAGCCATGACTTTTAGAGCTGAACTTTGTTCAGAACAAAGACATGTGCTTGTACTTGAACCGGGTTGGTTAGATGATTGGCCAAATCATTTAATCCTCTTCTGGAGGTAAAGTAGTTGAGCTGAATTTTGTTCAGTCTTAGAGTGGATCCTAATGTATAAATATCGGTATGGAGAACCATACATGACTTCCATATTCTAAGATTTATATTTAAAATCATTTTCAGCCAAACAGCCAGGCTGTGTCTTACCTGCCTTTTTATTGCTGTATTAAATGAAAAATATTATATTACATTAAAATGAAAAAATTATAATTTTATTGCCTGGCAACAAAATTATTTTATTTTTAACAATTACCATTGTTTCAAAAAGTTTAAATAAATTTTCAAGTACTTTACTCTTGTTAAAACGTAAAAGGTTGCAGGTAAACTACCCCTTCCCCTTAACCGATCTTCACCAAAATCGAAAGTCATTGAGACCTCTACAATTCAGGGACGTATGCAAAAAATTATTTGATTCTGTTTGAATTTGCGGCTGTTATCGTTTGCCAAAGAAAATACGCTTGATAAAAAAACGTTGCAGGTAAACTACCCCTTCCCCTTAACCGATCTTCACCAAAAACAATAGGTCTTGAGTACTCTACAAATCAGGGCTGTATGCAAAACATTATTTGATTCTGTTTGAATTTGCGGCTGTTATCGTTTGCCATAGAAAATAAAACGTAAAAGGTTGCAGGTAAACTACCCCTTCCCCTTAACCGATCTTCACCAAAAACAATAGGTCTTGAGTACTCTACAAATCAGGACTGTATGCAAAACATTATTTGATTCTGTTGAATTTGCGGCTGTTATCGTTTGCCATATAAAATACCCTTGTTAAAAAAACGTTGCTGGTAAACTACCCCTTTCCCTCAACCGATCTTCACCAAAAACAATAGGTCTTGAGAAATCTACAATTCAGGGCTGTATGCGAAACATTATTTGATTCTGTTTGAATTTGCGGCTGTTATCGTTTGCAAAAAAAAAAAAATTTCCCTTGATAAAAAAAACCGTTGCAGGTAAACTACCCCTTCCCCTCAACCGATCTTCACCAAAAACAATAGGTCGCGAGTACTCTACAAATCAGGGCTGTATGCAAAAAATTATTTGATTCTGTTTGAATTTGCGGCAGTTGTCGTTTGCCATAGAAAATACGCATGATAAAAAACGTTGCTGGTAAACTACCCCTTCCCCTCAACCGATCTTCACCAAAAACAATAGGTCTTGAGTACTCTGCAAATCAGGGCTGTATGCAGAAAATGATTTGATTCTGTTTGAATTTGCGGCTGTTATCGTTTGCCATAGAAAATACCCTTGTTAAAAAAACGTTGTAGGTAAACTACCCCTTTCCCTTAACCGATCTTCACCAAAAACAAAAGGTATTGAGAACTCTACAATTTAGGGCTGTATGAAAATAATCTTTTCATTCTGTTTGAATTTGCGGCTGTTATCGTTTGCCATAGGAAATACCCTTGTTAAAACATAAAACGTTACAGGTAAACTACCCCTTTCCCTTAACCGATCTTCACCAAAAACAATAGGTCTTGAGAACTCTACAATTCAGGGCTGTATGCGAAACATTATTTGATTCTGTTTGAATTTGCGGCTGTTATCGTTTGCCAAACAAACAAAATTTCCCTTGCTAAAAAAAAAACCGTTGCCGGTAAACTACCCCTTTCCCTCAACCGATCTTCACCAAAAACAATAGGTCGCGAGAACTCTGCAAAACCGGGCTGTATGCAAAAAATTATTTGATTCTGTTTGAATTTGCGGCAGTTATCGTTTGCCATAGAAAAAAAATCTACAGACAGACAGACAGACAGACACACAGACACACAGACAGACACACAGACACTTTTCGGAAAACGACTTTTTTTCATGTTTTGAGTGTAGTAGAATCAGAATCTGCAATAATCTCGAACACGATTTTTTTTGCCATCACCATACTTCCATTCCTTAAGGAATATGGAAGTAAAAAGACGTGTGCTTGTACTTGAACGGGATTGGTCAGATGAGTGCAAAACGACTTGCTTTGCAGTAAATATTGGACCACGGCCAAGCAGTCCGGGAAGGAATTTTATCAACAAAATACTTCTTTGTTGTTAATAACGTAGTACACATATACTAAAATATCGGTATGGAGAACCATACATGACTTCCATATTCTAAGATTTATATTTAAAATCATTTTCGAAATGAAATATTACCATAGAAACTACTTCTTTCTACTTACTGCTTCAGCCTTAACCACAGTACTGTGGTCACTAACATATACCACCTCACGTTATCGCACTCGATTTTCACTGATGATGGAAGTCGATGGCATTGCCGAAACGTCTGGTTTTGTAGAAAACATTGGACTACGGCCAAATATCCCGGGAAGGAATTTTAACAAAAACTACTTCTTTGTTGCCGATAACGTTGTACACACACACACACACATATATATATATATATATATAAAATATGCATAAAATTAATGGCTTGTATAAGTTAGTGATTGATCTCCATTAAGTAGTGCTCAAATTTCCAAAGTTTTAATATTATGATGTCCGTAATTAAAACATCAGAGCAGGTTTAGTGTGTATGAGGGTACACCGTGGACAAAAATTTTCAACATTTCCTATTGAGCGTTGGTTAGAATAAAGCTGTGAATCTACAGTGTACGTTTCACAGAACAAACACGCGGAAAAGAAGGAGCGCTCCGAAGTCACTCATGGACCCTCAGCATCTTGCAGAGGGTTCATTCCCTAAAGACGAAAAGTCTGTCTATGAATCGTTCCTCTGTAAACACGTGCAGTTACACTGCCCAGCGATCCACAGGAAGCAAATCGCTATCCACGCTTGACACTTTTTCGGCTTGCATGCGTTATGTTGGTATGGGTTCGGCACTTTCCATTTAAAAACCGTGCAAATGTAAGAAAATAAACATGAATGAGGCCAGAAATAACGCGAATTGTGTGTGTGTGTGTGTGTGTGTGTGTGTGTGTGTGTGTGTGTGTGTGTGTGTGTCTTCCCTGCCTTTTCATTGCGGTAGTCATAATAATAAAATGGAAACGTAAACAGTACATAACTGAGAAAAAAACACATAAATGAAAAAACTATAATTGTATTGCCTGGCAACAAAATTATTTTATTTTTAACAATTACCATTGTTTGAAAAATTTAAATGAATTTTCAAGTACTTTACTCTTGTTAAAACGTAAAAGGTTGCTGGTAAACTACCCCTTCCCCTTAACCGATCTTCACCAAAAACAACAGGTCTTGAGTACTCTACAAATCAGGGCTGTATGCAAAAAATTATTTGATTCTGTTTGAATTTGCGACTATTATCGTTTGCCATATAAAATACCCTTGTTAAAAAAACGTTGCAGGTAAACTACCCCTTTCCCTCAACCGATCTTCACCAAAAACAAATAGGTCTTGAGAACTCTAGAATTCAGGGCTGTATACGAAACATTATTTGATTCTGTTTGAATTTGCGGCTGTTATCTTTTGCCAAAAAAAAATTTCCCTTGATAAAAAAAAAACCGTTGCCGGTAAACTACCCCTTTCCCTCAACCGATCTTCACCAAAAACAATAGGTCGTGAGTACTCTACAAATCAGGGCTGTATGCAAAAAATTATTTGATTCTGTTTGAATTTGCGGCAGTTATCGTTTGACATAGAAAAAAAATCTACACCAGACACACAGACTGACAGACAGACAGACAGACACACACACAGACACTTTTCTGAAACCGACTTTTTTTCATGTTTTGAGTGTAGTACAATCAGAATCTGCAATAATCTAGAACACGATTTTTTTTGCCATCACCATACTTCCATTCCTTAAGGAATATGGAAGTAAAAATTATCCCCTACCCGTTCAACTATAATTCTAATTTATAGAAAATTACCCCCTCCCCCTTCAGCTATCATTTTAATTTATAGAAAATTATCCCCTCCCCTTTTAACTACCCTTTTCATTTTTAGGTATTTCATCTACCTTTCTACAGTAGGCCTTCTTTTCAAGGTACTTTGTTTATCAAAATTAAGTACTTCACTCTTGTTAAAACATGAAACGTTGCCGGTAAACTGCCCCTTCCCGTTAACCAATCTTCACCAAAATCAATAGGCCTTGAGTCCTCTACAACTCAGGCACATGTACAAAAAGTATTTAATTCTGTTTGAATTTGAGGCAGTTATCGTTCGCCATATAAACAATTCTACACACACACACACACACACACAGACATTTTTCGGAAAATTACTTTCCTTAATGTTTTGAGGTTAGTACAATCAAAATTAGCCCTTACCTTGAACACGAATTTTTTCGCGATCACCATACTTCCATTTGCTTATGGAACATGGAAGGAAAAAACCGTTGTTTGCTTGTGGTAGAGTACCCTTATACCTGATGTATTTGCTCGTCAACATCCAAAATTTCTACTGTAAAAGTCTAAACCAACGTAGTCTACATAAAGTCAAAACCAAGAGGATCAGTGCTAAGATGAATGTGCTATAAATTTTTTTGTTGATTTTTAAACAAATCAACAAATCTGGTTTGGAAATTTGCGCAGATAAAAGTTTTACATACATGCATTTTCAATGGCTACCCAGAGGCCGATACAAAAGAGGAAGGTCTGGAAGACAAGATATGTAAACAAACATACAATAAGCTCTAAGGGAGCGCAGTTTAACTGAAGGGACTTATAGCGACAGAGCAATGGTGGAAAACGACAACCTCGGCGGCAGACGATGTATAACAATTAATGATGATGAAAATTTACTTGGAATTTGTTGCCCATGACGTGTCCGTTGATTTACTAATTATCAGTATAATACTACTCGCTGGGAACATTAAGTTTTTTACCAATAACAAACTTAGTGTTCCGAGTCAGTAGTATTATACTTATAATTACTGAAATTTACGTACAGGCTACTAAACTAACTTTCGTGCAGGAATTTTAAAAGTTTGTGTATAAGTTAGAATAAATTATTGACTTGTAGGAAAAAATTTATAACAAAAAAACACAAAACCCATTTTTGCAATAAGGACTCGCACGTGCTGTGAAGATAATATATAAACAAACTTGCAAAAAGACTCATTTGTGTTGGTTGCATTATATTTGGAAGTATAACCGGTAGGTAGTGTTAAAATAAACCTCGAATATAAACCTAAAAGCAATTTAACGGTTATGTTGTCAATAAAAATTGCATCGAACTAAATGTAACGCGCATGCTTTCGGTGAACAGTTCTCAGAAATTTTCAAAGATTTCAAACCTAAAGAAAATTCATGCAAACTCTTTTCCAAAGAGACAATAAAAATAAATCAAACTTAGTAACGTCATGATTGTATCTGCATATTCGTAGGTTTATAAAATAATAGAAAAAAGTATAATCAATGAATAAATTATGCAATTAATTAATGTATTAATGGTATGCAATCATAAACCCTTCAATTAACAGATTATGAACTGTTGAATCATGAGGAAATTTTAAGATTCATGATGACTCAACGAATACAATGGCTAGGTCACCAAGAGCGGATGGATAATCAGCGTATTCTAAAGAAAATCCTAAGGGGGCAATTCTGTAAAAACAGAAAGAGGAGCCGAGCTAGGATAAGATGGTTGGATGATGTTCTAGAAGATCTCAGAAGAATTGATGTGAGACGTGAGACGTTAAATTGGGATGACAATAGACACGAGAATTTGGAGAAGATTGGTGTTGAAAGCCAGGGCCCACGTTGGGCTCTAGTGCTGAAGAAGAAGACGGCATTAAACGAATTTCACTTTAAAATTACTCATCATCATTTAAACTATGTATGAAAATTAATTAAAATTGGAATGTAGGAGAAGCTATTAATAACCAAACATTACAATTCTTTGTTATTTCCGCTTGTGTTAATTTTATTTAAACATTTTTCTTGCCTCCAGAAACGATTAAGACTATAAAATAGGTTATTTACCTTCTGTCGACGTTTCTTAAAATCCTTTTAGGATAACTCGAGTTTCGACACCATTTGGTGTCATCATCAGATCGGAATATGAATTAGGTTAAAACGTTAAAGACTCTTACCGTGGGGGCGTTCCTGTACAGGTTCGTTTGCGGCCGCGTTGTTTTTATATTCTATTGTTAATATTATTTTGTTGTGATATAGTTTATTTATTGTTTTATATAATGTTATGTGTTGTTTTTAATTTTTTAAATATCTGACGAGATGCATATGCATCAAAATGTTTTAGCCTAATTCATATTCCGATCTGATGATGACACCAAATGGTGTCGAAGCTCGAGTTATCCTAAAAGGATTTTAAGAAACGTCGACAGAAGGTAAATAACCTATTTTATAGTGTTAATTTTATGACACAGAAAATTACGCTTTTGCCATCTGATTACGTTAAGGTTAACTATGACGAAGTGTAGTACGGACGTCTTGTAATGTTCTGAAACTGGACAGGAGACCTGTAATGGCAATAGACAGGAGACTTTGGAGAAGATTGGTGTTGGAAGACAGGGCTCACGTTGGGCTGTAATCCTGAAGAAGATTAAACTCTGCAATATCATTCATTCTGCAATTTCTAAAACGTTCCACAGTTTTGAATCCAGGCATTAAGCTGTTGCCTCGTATTAACGTACAAGCCGTAGGATTGTGTTTAAAGAAGAATAAGCAAAGTTGAAATGTTATTAAATTTTGTATTAACTCTAAATGTATGATTAAAAATAGCGTACTTGAAGAAGTATTTTACTGTATTATGGATTCTAAATCGCGCCTTCTCATTAGGAGAATTGCTCATTGAATCCATAAAAGAAGAACATAAATGATATGACCCAAATTAAAGAATAATTGTGTCAGTGGAGGTTTAAATTTAATGCTTGAATATGATGGTGCGCATTGAAGTTATATCATACACAGTAATATCTTATTGTAGCCTGACGGAGAGAAACATAAGAATTAGTTATAAGATGTAATCTTTTTATTTGCAATAGAGGTAATTGAGTTCTGCGCGAGTTGGCGCTATTATCTAAGCGGAGTATTGCAGTTTGAATTTACTCAGACATTGTCAATGTTATCATGTAATATAAATCTTAATAATTGTTCATTACTACAGGAATTCCACTTTCCAGGTTACTGCATCTTTAATTCGAGTACAATATAAATAAATACTTTAATGTGTTGACTTCTTATTGAGAGTCAAAACAATTTTACAAAATAATCTCAAAAATAATTGTAGTAATCATTAATAATTATTTCCTAAAATTCGTAGTGATCGTAAATCAATGAATTTTTCCGGTGAAGCGTTTGTGAGGATCGGTCAAAAAATAACAACAATTTTAAATTATTTGTGTCTGCGTTTCGCCAATGTTTATTGTCATCATCAAGACCTGTATTAAATTCTAATATTTAATTGTTGGTTACTGCTTTTAGAATTAATTACAAATACCATTAAATTATTTATAATTTAAATTGTAATAATGTATAAATTAAGTTCTATGATATTATATTTTTCTCGCTATCTTTAAACAAAACATTTGGTGATGTAAAACAAACTGTCTCAACTCTTTCACATATACAAGGATACACACATACGCACGCGCGCGCACACACTTATATACACAAACACGTTTACTCTAATAATTGTTCTGTAGTGTTTGACATTTCTTTTGTATTCCTACACAGGTCCTGATGATGACAGTAATATTGTCAAAACGTCGACACAAATAATTTAAAATTTGTGTTTTTTTTGTGACCGATCCTCACAAAAACTTTATCGGAAAAATTTATAATTTTTCTTATAACATTTAAGTACGGGTGTCGATAAAGTTTGTAAATGTTTAAATGTTTTCTGATGCTAACCTTCAGACTAACTATGCACAATATACTCAAAATTATTAAATACCAGGCTGTTAGGCCGTGGTCGCTTGCTGTATAGTTTCGTCATCGTCGGCAACGTTTCGTATCCTACCCTTGGGGATCTCCTTCAGGTTGTGCCGAGTTTTGGAATACTCGGCCCTTTTCCCAGTTAATTATGTGACGGTCATTGCGGAGGTTTGTGAATTAATTATTTGAGCGAAGTATAAGCCGTTATCTGCTTGCCTTGTTCGCGATCCGTGCGCGCTCTATGAGGACTGATACGTAACGTTTGACTTGTCACTGCTCTGGGGAGTATTCGTCAGGCAGCCGAACACGAAACAGCTACCAATTTCTCCCGGCGGCCATCAGTTTGATTTTGTTGTCTCCGAAAACCTATCATGACTAGATAAGCGACTACGTGACTCTTCGGGTTCCCGACCTAAGACGATCTCGATCCACTTCAGCGGGTGGCCGATCATCTGCCACCAATGGTATTACACAAGTGATTCTCCGTCTGTGCCGTCGGGAGGAAGAAATGGACAATACATCAGGTTTCGTGCGGATTTTACCAGGAGACATTTAACCTATATACATATATTTTGGCCTCTACAATGTAGAACATCTCATTCTCTTCCTGGAACTTCTCCAGTTAAAGTTGTTGGGACACAAGTCCAGCGAGACAATTAGTGCTTTTAAATTTTGTCAGTGCATTTTACTAAGGCTTATGCCCCCTGAGTAAGTGTGAGCCCGGACGGGGTCATGCGCTACCGAATTTTGCTGAGAAATTTTCTTTAAGGGTAAAAGTGTGTGTGACTTAAGTTTACTAATTATAGGGGGTGAATTATGCTTACATTGATTAAGGGTATTCATAGCTATATGGGTTTAGTTTTTTTTTTTTTGTAGATTTAAAGGTTTGGGGAGGTGCTGTAACCTGTGGACGTCACCCGTATGTGCCGTTAGTAACAGGTCTATAGCATGTTTTAGGTTGCTGGATCTGGTGGTGCGCATGGCCTCGCCTGTGGCCAAGCCAATTCTGTAGAAACAACTCAAATGTGTTTTATTAGGGGCTGATGTTATAAAGTTTTTTTAATTAAAATTGTCTTTATATATATTTTATAAAAATTATCTTAACCCAGTAATAATTCAATATAAGTGATATTTCATTCAGTTCTTTTACTGCCATAGCCAGTGTAATACTAGTTCAATTGTTAATATGAGCACATTATTGGTTCAATCATAAACCGTATTATATATATTTTATAAAAATTATCTTAACCCAGTAATAATTCAATATAAGTGATATTTCATTCAGTTCTTTTACTGCCATAGCCAGTGTAATACTAGTTCAATTGTTAATATGAGCACACTATTGCTTCAATCATAAACCGTATTATATATATTTTAGAAAAATTATCTTAACCCAGTAATAATTCAATATAAGTGATATTTCATTCAGTTCTTTTACTGCCATAGCCAGTGTATTACTAGTTCAATTGTTAATACGAGCACACTATTGGTTCAATCATAAACCGTATTATATATATTTTATAAAAATTATCTTAACTCAGTGATAATTCAATATGAGTAAAATTTCATTTAGTTCTTTTACTGCCAGAGCCAGTGTACTACTAGTGCAGTTGTTAATATAAGTACACTATTGATTCTTACTTCTAATCATAAATGCTGTTATACATTCGTACGGCCGTGCTGCCATGTTGACCTGGCCATGGCGCAGTCCTATCTGGGGGATCTTTTCTAAAAGTTTGAATTCTTGTGATAATTTCATTGGTTGCAAGCAGTCATAACTGGACTGGTTAATGGATTGGTTTATGAAAGTTTATGGAGGCTGGGCACTTGACCCTTTTACTGTAGTTTGGGATGGGGAGCTAGGTCACTGATACTGAAGATGGTATTCTTCGGTGGCATGGTTAAATGTCTCTGAGCTGCCTGCCAGGTGAACATGTGTGTAGTATATATATGTATGTATATCGATATGTGTGTGCCGTGTGTATTTATGTAACTATTTATTTGTGTGTAATTATGTGTCCATATTGATTGATGTTATATTTATTTATATTTGGGAGATATTATTATGCTGATGTCTATATGTAATTTAATTTGATGAAAGGATACTTGCATATTTTCAGAGGATTGTACACTGGGGTTGATACTTGCATGTTATTTGCAATAGCTAAATAAAATTGTTATTGTTGCTAAACAACGAGATTAATTGCAAGTCCCGTCATACTGGACCCAGCGCAGTTTCGGCTTCCCTAGGCTCTGGCCTAGTTTTAATTAACTAGTGGCCCCTCTTTCAAAAAAAAAATAAAAAATAAAAAATAAAAAATAAAAAAGAAATAAAAAAAAATTTTTTTTAATAAAGTCTAAAAGTTGAAAGAGGGGTTACAAATGGTAGCAGAGCGCGATCGATTCTTTGGTCGAACCCTTTCTGTGGTGTGACGGGGCTTGCAAACTCGGAAATAGTTTGGAAAGAACCTCAAACATCAGCAATATTTGAAAATGAAAATAATTGGTAGATGCTATGGGATTTCAATTGTAAACCTGGTGCCGCCACGTGGCATGCGTTTTAGTTGGGGTTTTTATTATTGTTGAGATTGGACCTTACCGGAGGGCGCGGGGTGTTGCCGGGGGAATGGCTGCCTGTTATATAAATAGATAATATCTATTATATATCTATTATCTAATATCATATTATGAAGTAATAGCGCGAGAGGTTAACTGGATGCGGTATGGCCTGACCGGAAGTCGGTACTGTCATTGACCCGACTTAGTCACGGAAGTTATAATAAATGTCTTGTTGAATTGTTATATGTTGTGGTAGTTGTTTGGTGGTGTGAATTGTATGTTAGTGTTAGTGTCTGATGTCTTTTCTTCTTTGAGTCGGCGGCTGACGGAGAGTTGGTTCTGGAGTGGATCGAGTTTTCGCAGCGCTAGGGAACCCGGGGGTCCTCTCAATGGAAGGACTAGTACTTGAGATTTTCCTTTTGTAAGTCATGTTTGTGTGTTAGGTGTTTCGTGGAAATTTATGTTTGTTGTTGTGGGTTTTGAATTGTGCAATTCTGGCGGGGGTATGCTACCAGAAACTGCCCCACCCTCTTTCCGGAGTTCTCCAGAAATTTTCGGTTTTGGATGGAGTAGATGAGGACAGGTTGTTGGTCTTCTTGGACCTAGTGCTGCAGTTGGCAGATTTCCCGGGTGTGTCCGATGAGGAGGTCTTGTCCCTTATATACCCGTATTGCCGGGGTTCATTGGCATGGCTGGTCACCAGCATTCTGCGTCGGGGCTGCAGTGTCGACACTTTCCATGCGGAGGTGTTGGACTTCTTCATACCCCGTCGACGACAAGACCAGTTGAAGTTTAAGTTATTCTATCGTCTACAGGCCAACGGAGAGGCATTGGGGGACTTCGTGCATGATGTAAGGAAAGCTGCCCGTATATTAAGACTGGGGTTACCCGAGACGGAAGTCATACAGGTAATGCGAGAAGGTCTGACTCCCCAAGAGAGATCCCGGCTGGTTTTTGCAGAGCCTCCACGTTCTTTTGCGGACCTGGACCGGTGGTGTGCGCATGCCAGGACTGTCCAGGCGAATGACGAGTCCCGTGGAAGAGCTGCTACAGATGTTCAATACTCCAGTGGTTTATTAGGAAGAGCTAAAGAAGACAAACAGGGTGGTCGGTGGAGAACACAAGAGACAGTCAGAAAAACTGAATATTCCGGAAGTAATGGAGGCTACAAGGGGGTGGCAAGAGAGAGGACGGTAACAACAGCTACAGCACAGAAAACAAGGAAGGGTGAAATTAACAGGGGAGGAAGAAATTATGTTAGTAAACAGACATCGGCAAGTAGGGAGCCGGTAGCAAGTCATTCCTATTTGGAGAGTAAGGAAACTTTAAAGGTTCCAGAGGAAGTACCAGTGCCTAATAGAGTTGTGGGTGAAGCAGGTGAAGAGAAAGAAGAAAGGCGGAATAACTTCTGTGGATTAATACAAGACGACAAGAAAACGTCTGTTAATACTGCGTCAGTGAGGACGTCATGGTTGAATCCAGAGGCCGCAGAATTTGTTCCGGTATCTCCATCTCGGTTCGTGAGGGATCCAGATCCTGTGACATCATCATCGTCTACGCAGGGATGTGAGAAGTCACTTGAGAGTGTCGCCTTACCATCGCCAGTAGAAATTAATTTAGTCATTGCACATGAACCTGGACAGCTGGATTCCAGGGTGGAAAATGTTGAGAACGTTGTAGTTGCTGAGAGTGGTGAAGGAGAGGAATCGAAGGAAGAGGCAGAAGAGCGGTCTGCAGATGCTGCACAGGGAAGTATAGTTGTGGGTGTTAGAGAGACTGAAGAGTCTGAGTTTGCGGATGGACACAGGGATGTCCAGGCTGCAAGTGTTTCTGAGGTTGCGGATGGACAAGGGGATGTCCATGCTGCAAGTGTGGTGGAAGGAGATGAGGTAGAAGTTGAGGAGAAATTTGGTGGCAGCGTTGTGGAGTGTGTGAGTGAGAATGATGTAGTGTGTGAAGATGTGCAGACGCCTTCTGTAAGTAGTGTTGAGGATTCCGAAGAACGGAAAGAAGGTCCAGGTGGAACAGATGAGCAACTAGAGGATGAAGATGTGCAGTGTTCGAATGGTGGTAGTGGACGTGATGGCGATGGTGTTGATGATGAACGTGTTGATGAAAAGGAGGATGTCAAGGAGATTGGAGAAGAAGCTTGTGAAGCAACTGGTGACCAATGTGATGAAGAAATTGGTGAGGAGCTGAGGGAAGATGTGGTTGAAGATGGATCAGAGGAGCAACTGGAAGATGCTGAGGAGGTGCAGTGTCAGGAGGTTGATTTGGATTATGTGGACGAAGAAGGGAAAATTGTAGAAAGGGAAGAAATTGTAGCATAGGAGTTAGACGACGAGCATAATCCATTGCGGAGTGAAAGTAGTGAGGTAAATTGCCTTGATCCTGATTCCGAGGAAACAAGTCAGTACAGCTCAACACGAAATAATCCCTCAGAGAGTGGTGTACGAAAGGAACGAGTCACTAAAGTCCGTCACAGAAAAGTGAGAAGAAGCGGTTAACGGGTAGCGGGTAGATGTTCACCACACTCCCAGTGGTGTTGTCTACTTCAGGGTTGCGCCCCTGCCCACGCGAGCCTTGGTTTTCTCCCGTCATTCTCCTTTTCGGAGGGAACCATGCCCTTACCTTAGTCCTAACTATTGACCGCCAAATGGTCCTTGCCCCGTTTCATCTTCCCGATTTTCCTACCCCTCCCCTTAAAAAAAAAAAAATCTATCAATAAGGAGTTAGAGAGACTTGCCGGAAGTAAGTAGATTGTGGTCCTCGAGATTGTAAGTTCCCCTGTTTTGTTCTAAAAGTTAAAATGGAGAAGTTATGGCTGTTGTTTCGTTATTTATAGTAATGGAATTGTTTCTTGATCGTTGTAGGGTCGCATGGGGAATGGACGCAGTTGTGAGGTGCATCTGTTCTCCTGGGAGCCATGACTGATGGGAAAACCGATAACAACTTGAGTATGGTATATAAGGATGGTACCCTGCAGGGTACCACTGAGTTCCAATTGGGGCAACCATGTTGCCCTTTTGGAGTGGGGGTGTGCCGAGTTTTGGAATACTCGGCCCTTTTCCCAGTTAATTATGTGACGGTCATTGCGGAGGTTTGTGAATTAATTATTTGAGCGAAGTATAAGCCGTTATCTGCTTGCCTTGTTCGCGATCCGTGCGCGCTCTATGAGGACTGATACGTAACGTTTGACTTGTCACTGCTCTGGGGAGTATTCGTCAGGCAGCCGAACACGAAACAGCTACCAATTTCTCCCGGCGGCCATCAGTTTGATTTTGTTGTCTCCGAAAACCTATCATGACTAGATAAGCGACTACGTGACTCTTCGGGTTCCCGACCTAAGACGATCTCGATCCACTTCAGCGGGTGGCCGATCATCTGCCACCAATGGTATTACACAAGTGATTCTCCGTCTGTGCCGTCGGGAGGAAGAAATGGACAATACATCAGGTTTCGTGCGGATTTTACCAGGAGACATTTAACCTATATACATATATTTTGGCCTCTACAATGTAGAACATCTCATTCTCTTCCTGGAACTTCTCCAGTTAAAGTTGTTGGGACACAAGTCCAGCGAGACAATTAGTGCTTTTAAATTTTGTCAGTGCATTTTACTAAGGCTTATGCCCCCTGAGTAAGTGTGAGCCCGGACGGGGTCATGCGCTACCGAATTTTGCTGAGAAATTTTCTTTAAGGGTAAAAGTGTGTGTGACTTAAGTTTACTAATTATAGGGGGTGAATTATGCTTACATAGATTAAGGGTATTCATAGCTATATGGGTTTCGTTTTTTTTTGGTAGATTTAAAGGTTTGGGGAGGTGCTGTAACCTGTGGACGTCACCCGTAGGTGCCGTTAGTAACAGGTCTATAGCATGTTTTAGGTTGCTGGATCTGGTGGTGCGCATGGCCTCGCCTGTGGCCAAGCCAATTCTGTAGAAACAACTCAAATGTGTTTTATTAGGGGCTGATGTTATAAAGTTTTTTTAATTAAAATTTTCTTTATATATATTTTATAAAAATTATCTTAACCCAGTAATAATTCAATATAAGTGATATTTCATTCAGTTCTTTTACTGCCATAGCCAGTGTAATACTAGTTCAATTGTTAATATGAGCACACTATTGGTTCAATCATAAACCGTATTATATATATTTTATAAAAATTATCTTAACCCAGTAATAATTCAATATAAGTGATATTTCATTCAGTTCTTTTACTGCCATAGCCAGTGTACTACTAGTTCAATTGTTAATACGAGCACACTATTGGTTCAATCATAAACCGTATTATATATATTTTATAAAAATTATCTTAACTCAGTGATAATTCAATATGAGTAAAATTTCATTTAGTTCTTTTACTGCCAGAGCCAGTGTACTACTAGTGCAGTTGTTAATATGAGTACACTATTGATTCTTACTTCTAATCATAAATTCTGTTATACATTCGTACGGCCGTGCTGCCATGTTGACCTGGCCATGGCGCAGTCCTATCTGGGGGATCTTTTCTAAAAGTTTGAATTCTTGTGATAATTTCATTGGTTGCAAGCAGTCATAACTGGACTGGTTAATGGATTGGTTTATGAAAGTTTATGGAGGCTGGGCACTTGACCCTTTTACTGTAATTTGGGATGGGGAGCTAGGTCACTGATACTGAAGATGATATTCTTCGGTGGCATGGTTAAATGTCTCTGAGCTGCCTGCCAGGTGAACATGTGTGTAGTATATATATGTGTGTATATCGATATGTGTGTGCCATGTGTATTTATGTAACTATTTATTTGTGTGTAATTATGTGTCCATATTGATTGATGTTATATTTATTTATATTTGGGAGATATTATTATGCTGATGTCTATATGTAATTTAATTTGATGAAAGGATACTTGCATATTTTCAGAGGATTGTACACTGGGTGTGATACTTGCATGTTATTTGCAATAGCTAAATAAAATTCTTATTGTTGCTAAACAACGAGTTTATTTGCAAGTCCCGTCATACTGGACCCAGCGCAGTTTTGGCTTCCCTAGGCTCTGGCCTAGTTTTAATTAACTAGTGGCCCCTCTTTCAAAAAAAAAAATAAATAAATAAAATAAAATAAAATAAAAAAAAAACGTTTTTTTTAATAAAGTCTAAAAGTTGAAAGAGGGGTTACAAGGTCACAAAACGCGACAGACTGTTGGGAAAAAGTTACGGCTGTTCTTGGCCGAACGATACACGGCAAAATTTTTCGTGTAAAAGCAACTCGAAAGATTAATTATTATATATTATTTGTTTTATTTTTGTATCGGTCATCTGAGGACCACATGCCAATTTCACTTCTTTATCCCTTGTTCTTTTTTCTCCAATATTCTTTCATCTTTTCACTACGTCTCTTCTTCCTGTCTTCAGTCCACTTTGAACCTCCGTTTTCTCTCAGCTACCCTCGACTCCTTCCATTTTAACACTTTTGCCCGAAAAACTTCTCTTTAAATTGCTTCTTCTGTGTTTACGTTATTATTTTTCTTAAATCCTTTTGGACTTCTTTGATCCAACTTTATGTTGACTTCTTCCTCCACAGGTATTTGACGATTTGCTTTGTTAACCTATTGTCGTCCATTCTATATAAATGTCCAAAAAATAATTCTCTTCTTTTCAAATTTCTTATTTTCTTACCTTTGTTAGGTCCGTCTTGTGACATTTATCTTTAGAATAAAATTAGTGGACGCGTTTCAGGTCATCTGACCCATCCTCAGACACTTGCTCGAAAAGAGGTCGTCATATATTAAAATCCAATTAAAATAAAAACACACATATGTAAATTCATTGTCAATAATTAATGTTCAAAAACATGAATAACACTGTTGTCGTGGTGCACCACGCGATTACCGATCGATACTGAGTAGTGTAACTTTTCAACGTTTTGTTTTTGCGAGCGCTAGTATTGCTGTATCATATAGCGGGTTGCTCTTGAAATTCAATTTATCATTCAATATGTTGTTCTTACATACAGGGTTGTTATGACCCCTGTATATTTCAAATTCTTCAAGTGCATTCATCCTGAGTCCTTTGTCACAAAAATGTAGGGGTATGAAGTTTGTGTCCAAACTTCTATATGAGTGATTATTATCTATCAAATGTCGAGCATAATTGGATTTAATATTACCTAGGGAGCCGATATTTTTATTAATTGATTTGTGAGGGGTATGTTCTTTAAATCGTTTTATAAACGGGCACCCCGTTTGACCCACATAGTAACAGTCACAATCGTCACATGATTTTTTTTCTTTTATAAGTAAATTTATTATTAGATAAAGTTTAAATTAGACATTTTTATAATTATTATAAAAACGGGTAATATCTTATTACTTTACTATTTTCTGTTTAGTGAACTATCAATTATTGCAGAGCAGCCTATCATATAATACACGTTAACTTTTCAAACATTTGGATTTGTGTTAAAATTCTCTGTAATCTTACATCCGAAAGGATTTTTACAATTCAAACCATTGTTGATCCCTTTCATGGGTCCTGGGGCACACAAATTTAAAATGTCTAAAACCGTTCATTATAATTAGCTTTTGGTAAAAATTTCCTTTAATTTGACACCACACATGGAATTTGTGATGTATCAAACTTTTCGCCCGCTTTTTGAGCCCCGGCGCGGAGTCCCGAAGTTTTTACATTAATAAAACTAAACACTTTCTCATTATCTATTTATTCTTTGTTTTTTTTTTTTGTAAGTGACATTGACGAGTAAATAAGCGGTATTGGATGGAATTATATAAGTTTTTTTAAAAGTCTCTTCTATGCTTGCATTTTTCATTTCCATTGTACCAGTACTAAGTATTCAGATCAAAACAACAGCGTAAAAATATTTTTTAAATTAAGAAAACTGCAATTAATATTGTATACATTGCAGAAAAGAATAATTGGGCATTAACTTCTTGAAGGTGGACAAAGATTGGGTGATGCTTAAAGTTATGTTAAATGTCACCACATATAGCTAAAAAAATATTGAACCCGTAATATAACTTCTTTTGTTTGCGCATAAGCCCTAAATTTTACAGATTTTTTGAGAATTTCGAAAAGAGTACGTTTTTGGTGTAGTTTATCTTATTAGTTTTAATTATTTAATAATCACACAGTATAATTTCAAACTCTATGTCATAAACTGTAAACACTATGCAACTCTTCGTTAGTTCAAACAAAACTACCCAGGACTCACCACGGGTAGTTGCTAGTCGAGTCCCACCCGTGCCCTCCCAACCACCCAACCATGAGAGCACGCTAACTTCTGTAAGCCTTAAATTCCTTCTTTGATTCAAACTTTGGTCTTATTATTCTGTTCACCAGTCTTGCTCTAATTACTCCGTCCCTCTTTGTTTCATCACAAAGTAGTTGAGATGACTTTGTCACTTCTTTGACTGCCCTTTCGACAGCTTGAGTGTGTGATGGCAATTTTACTAGTACATTTTCTAAAATTATGTCAGACACCATTCGCCAGATTCTGTTTAGATCTTCTTCTGATAAATGCATTGTTACAGGTGGTTCTGTTATATTTATAGATTGCCACAAGATCATGTCAATGTAGTCTGTGGCAGAAAAGTTTATCTTTAGAATCTTGAATTGCCTAACACAAGCAAATTCTGCATGTTCTACTTATTTCGAGCTGCCATGATTCGTCTGATGGCGAGCTGCCGGATTGTTTTTCTGCTGTCAGTTAGCATTGCAACTATCACATTTTCTGGGTGTGCGAAATAACCATTGTTTTGTAAACAGTTATACACCACTTTTTTGTGTTTATCTTGCATGTATGACAAAAACTGTATAATTTTCCACAGATTATTTGCCCCATCTTTCAGTTTTGGATTACATTTTATTGTAAACCAGCTTGGAGCATACACTTTCACAACGTAGTTTGTAATTTCTTTTAGTGTTTGTGATGGTGAATCTGAAGCAATATACAGTCGCAAAATCCGGTTGGCAGTAGTTACCCACCTGGCATGATTCAGCATTCCTGGACTTATATCTCCGAACCCAGGTGGACATTCTCCAACGGAAACTATTCTACATATGTCAAACATGTATTTCTGATCTGTGCTCAATTCTTTTTTTAGATCAGGAAATAATTCTTCAATAGGACTCTTGATCGGTCTAAACTTTACAGGTGGTAACTTGTGACAGTTAACTAGGACTTGCCCATTGGGCCACTATAACCGCTAGTACCAGATGTTTCGCCATCTAAAGATTCAAAAAGATGTCTAAGCGGAAGCTCGTTTGTATGCAGCTGGCATACTACCTGTTGAAGTGGTCTGCCGAGTTTCTTTTCCAGGATACTGATAACGCGATTGTTTTTTCCAGTATTTGTTGGACAACCATCACATCCAACACAAACAAGCTCGGACAAACTAATGTTTTTCTCAGCCATACATTCTAAAATTAAGTTAGCAATGTCAACAGCTTTTCCTGATAAGGGTTGTCCAATATATTTTGAACCAGGCTTTTGTATGAGTGATAAGTGGTCTTCTTGACGTACTCGCTGGTGCTTTTTACCATCTTCATTTGTCTCTATTGTAGCATGACAGATAATGCCATAATTCTGAATGGTAGAATGATCAATAAAAATAAAATGAAAACATTGTTACATCCAAGAAAGCAAAATAAAATAAAAATTAATAAAGAACCACCGTGAAGTATAATCATAGGTTAAAGTAAAAGTTCATTTAAAACCAATGGTACAATGAGTGATGAATCATCAAAATAAAATGCAAACTAAAAAGGTAAAAAAAGGTAATACCCAGGTAGGATAGGAGTAGATAAGGAAGAAACCCAAAAAACATGACAACATCCACAAGAAGAAAAGGAAATATTTGTATAAGGAACAAGAAGAAGAGGAGGAATCAATGAAGAAACCAGAACAAGACAGCATCCACAAGAAGAAGGAGTGCTCTTATAAAAAACCCAAACCCCAAAAGAAAATGATAAACTTAATCACAAATGAAAGTATAACAAAATATCAAATTTAAAAACCATGTAAAATAAAAATAAGCCAAACGTGTATAAAGTTGAATTGAAAGTCAACCAATGTGAAATAGTTATATAATGCCAAAAAACAAACCTTCATTATCCTCTATAAATAGATGTCTAGATGTTAATAAAACTATAAAACTATTTAGAAATAAAATCCAAGAATGAAAAGGGGATCAGTGCAAGTTTTTGTGTTATAATAAATAAACATTATGTGTCAACATTGCACTTCACAAACTAAGTAAATTGGGAAATAATACAACTTTGAAGTGTTTATTTGTGTCCATGAATAATATTAAATAAAGTATTATCATGACAGATGGTACAGGTGTTTCTGAATAATAACTGCCACTCTTAATGTACAACATTCAGTAGAATGATAACAGATAAAACAAGAGCAGGCTATATAAAAAAAATAGTGAAGTGTTAAAATATCATTACCCCAATATCAAAAACAGATTAAAACTGAAAATAGAACCTAGTATAAGAAATAGAGTATATGATGGAAGGACCAAGATGTTTTGTTTTTTAGAATAAGTTACTGATAATAATTAAGTATAAAATGTCAGAGTTAAATAACATTCTTTAGTTATAAAATATTTATTGTATTACTAATAATAATTAAGTGTAAAATGTCTGAGTTTGAAAGACCATTGTTATTTCAATTATGTATTATGTATTAAGAGTATAAATTATATACTAATTGTTCTTTTGTTAAGATAAGAAAATGTTAATTAATGTCATAATAGAATAGAAAGTCAGAGAGGGTACAAACAAAATGTATTATTTAAAAACTTTGTGTGAAAAAACTGTTAGAAATCTAGGCCAAATGTTAAAAGTAAACAGCATCAAAATTGATAAAATAAGTACAGAAAAACAATTAAACTGATAGGATTTATATAAGGTAAATCAATCATAGAGTCATGTAATTGGAAACATAAGTAAGAAAGAGTTTGTAAAAAGATAGCAAGAATTATTATTACAAAATATAAATGTAAAAACTGAAAATTTAGAGAGGGGAGTCACATATTAATATATAATATTTTTAAAAGATAACCAATTAATCTAATTACAAGAAATTAAGGGAAGATAAACCTTTTATATAAATCTGAGATTTAATACAATCATTAATATAACATGTAAAATGGCAACATTTTTGAAAAAGGACAGGAAGTGAATTTTAAAACTTACAATTTTCAAAATGAGGTAAAAATACCATTTTAGATCAAAAACTTAATAAAACTACATTATTTGGTATCAAATCAAGCAGAATAAACTGAAGAAGAAGATTATGTATTTAGTAGTTAATAAATTTGAATAATAGCAAAAATATAATCAGTTATATAATGTAACATTCTCACATGCACAGGATGCCAATAATTTTGAAACAATGGATAGCTAATATTAATTTGGCTAAGACTTTTGGACAAGACGAAGGAAGTTAGTGAGTTCATTAATAGATATTGTGAAGTACACTTGACACGAGCTCTTAAGCATTTTTAACCTAGTAGCTGAGCAATAAATGGCGTATAGCGACAAGCCTAGCCTGAAGTGAAAAACGCGAGTTTTGTAAAAACACATACTAAGAGTAAATTCAGTGAAACAAACACCAACAAACATTAAAATAACTTCAAACAAGAACAGAACACAGTGAATACACCATTTAAACGATTTAAACATTAATTCTACACAACGAAACAAACAGTGCGATTCACGACCTAACATACGAAAGTGAAACTTAACTTTTACAACACTTTTTATCGAAGTGGAACACTAAACTTTAACCAGGAACACTCCACCAACACAAGAAGGAATAATCGCAGCAGCAGGAACGAGAAATCGCAGGGAAAGCAGCTTTTATTGAACGCAGAATTAGCGAGGTGTATTCGTCTTTCCGAACTCGAAGCGGCCATCTTTCTTCTTCCCACAATCCAATGCAACATTGCCAACTCGTCAGAACGGTTTGAAAATTTATATACTCACCATTATATATTGTATGTCATATATGTATTTTAATTTTTAAGTTGATATATTTCTGTAATGTTATACTTTCCATACTTTGCACTTTTTCTCTGACTATCTATGAAATAACTGTTAAAAGAACCCGGTAATAAAATAATTGTAAACAGTAATGATATACCCTGAGAATCGATCAATCAATCGATATAAAATCGATTAAATAAACATTTGTTAATACAATTCATTAATTACTCTAAAATTGAATATCGTTTATTCCTATTAATAATTAGTATAATATATAATTTTAATTGAGCAGAAACTACCAGACTTTCACCACTTAGAAGGAAGATAACCTCCAAATAGGAAAGTTCACCTATCGATTGTTATTGGAGACAATCTTATTAACTGGCGAAAGGATTTTTAAAATACAGAAAAGGAGTTAAATCAATTAAAACAATTAACAAAAAGTTCGGAACACCACGGAACATAATTAAATAATTAATTTTAATTAATTAAAAAACTATATACTGTATATATATATATATATATATATATATATAAACAAAATTTGTTTTTACACGAAACAAAAATATTAACAATTTATTTCTAATTTGTTGCACTATATATAAAGTTTTATCTATTCTACCATCAAAATACAAAGCTTGCAACACTGTTTCCTCACTACAATGATTGTTTAATATCTGGCTGCGGATTTTCTCTCTTTCACGTCTGACTTTATTTTTGTCGAAGATTGTAGTAGCTGTAGATATAGATTCATCATTATCATTCATGCTAATGTCCATTAACAATGCTGACGCCAAAGCAGCTGCAGGCCTGTCTGATATCCCGTATCTGTCACAAGGTCTAGCAAAAGTGCTTATATTTAATCTAGTTTGCACATTAGTGTTTGTTTGAGTAGAGTTTTGTGGACAAACAATTTGATCTGCACAGGACATTCATCCGAGTCAAGATCGGAGTAGCTTTCCGGTTCAACAGAATCATAATTTTCTTTTTGTATCTTACTTTGTCTAGTAGAATGCTCTTTTTGTTTCCTGGCTTCTCTTTTTCGAATGCGTGATGTAGTTTTGCCATCAATGTTTCCTATCATCAGCCGATCCGTTCTTTGGTCTGTTAAAAATTCATGTTCTAATTGCGGCACTTTTTTCCGCACACAGTTGCAAGAGCTTAAATCACTACACTTACAAGCACAGACATCAAGTAGTTTACTAGATTTTTCCAAAAATTCTGAGAGCCGTTTCTTAAAATTATGTTTGTGTTGGTCTCTTTCAAATGATTTGTTTAAGCGTTGCATAGTATCTATGCTTTTTTTCAACATGTCTTTCATTGTTCTATGAGACACTACCGGAATTCATGATTTTTGCCACAGTGATTGCACTTTATCCAAAGTTTTGTCAGCTACAAAAGAAAATCGGGATTTTTCCCATTGTCTTTTGATTTTTGTTCTTGCCACTCAAAATTGTAGTGTCTAATTACATCAAGTGTGTTGGGCAACATAGCCTCACTCATTTGTCTGTCACTACCTACAATTCGGTTATCACCATGTCTTGTCTTTGACGCCATTTTGTTGTAGGCAACAATCACAAAAGATAATTCACAAAACATTCACACGCACGAAACGCGTTCATATCACAAAACGCATAAACCTCTCTCTATAGCACTGCTGTCTGACTACTGACAAACAACAACAATGGCTGTCGCGTCGACTCATAGTGGGATCGAAGTGGAGGGGGAACGTTCGTCCCTACAGTATCCATGAAAGAGCACTGTTAGCTTATTTGTTTTACTTCTCTAAAACTAAAGTGCTCTTATTAAGCTAATGTTATAGTTTTCTGATCTTTTTTCTTAACATACATATGTCATATCACATAGTAAAGACGACAGATTTTCAAAATTCTCAAAGAATTTATACATATTTGGGCTTACGCGCATGCGCATTGCGCACACTAAAGAAGTTATATTACGGGTTCAATATTTTTTTAGCTATATGTGGTGACATTAACATAACTTTAAACATCACCTGATCTTCGTCCACCTTCAAGAACTTAAT
>CM068372.1:1091841-1164702 GCA_034769895.1 Magicicada septendecula | reverse complement strand
CAACGCTTTTTCCTGTTTCGTTTCCGTAATATGACGATTTAAATCTGGCATACATGTCATATAACAAACCGTATCTATTGTTAGTGAACGACAAATTTAGATTATCGTAAGGATAGTACTGCGAATTTAAATATAATTTAACGTTTTTGAGATTACAATGGTCAAACGTTGAAGACTGCTTGTTGATTTTTCCCTTTTTTTCCGTTTGAAAAGCCAGCACTATGTAACGTGGCTTTTCTACTTCTGTCGACGTCTTTATAGACCACGTCTGTTGCTGAGACGTCGGTAACAATGGATACTCGTGAATTTCCCAATTTCTGTACGCTATCGCGATAGCCTTGTCTCGTTCTACCAGACGTAAGAGCATTGCCTTTTGCGCGTCAGACGGTTTTACCTCAGGCAATTTCCAATAAACCTTTTGCAGCTTGAGATTGTAATCAGGTGCCGGTTCGGAGGTTGATTTATTGTAATATAGCGCATCAGTGTCTGACGCTGCCCGAAGCAGTACGAGTTCTTGTTTTTGATTAACGATTATACGTTTGTAATCTTCAGCAAAACCCATTAACATTCGTAGTGGTACCGTGAAACAGAAATCACCACTGGTGCTTTTCATTTTTTGTAAAGTAGTCGTAGCCTTTGCAGGATGAGTCCAACACGCGGTTATCGTGCTGGTACTCTCTTCGTTTACATCGAACGAGAGTAAATTCTTCAAGGCCGACGTAATACCAACACGTCTCGTTCTCGCCACTTCGACTCCACCCAACTCGTATCGAATCTCTTCAAACAAAAAGGCCATTGCGTTATTGTCAAAACCCATTTCATTATCCACTGCTGTTCCATCCTTTTTTGTGAGTTTTCCTTCTATATACAGTAAGCTTTCACAGGGAAGAGTGTACAGGTCTTGTTGTTGAACTGCTATACGTATCTCATCGTTGTTGTCGTATTTGGACGTAGCGTACGGTGTATGTGTGTGGTACTCCAAACTTGCGATACTATCGTCGAAAACGATGTCCTCGTTCACGGAGAGAACACTCGATGGCATTTTTAACTTTTATATTACCTGTAATCCTAACGAACGAAGAAATCGTTTGTTACGAGCTGTTAACGCTCTAACTGCCTTACCCTTACTAACACGTGAATCGGGTTTGATAGGTGTATTTGAAAGGTTCCAGCGTGTTAGTTGTGAACGACCGTAATGTATTCCCATGATTACAAGTCGCGTTTCTTCACGTGTAGCCTGACGGTAATCTCTTCTCCTCTAAAATCTATTAAATTATCTTGTTTATCAACAATTCGTATGTGTATAGTGTCTATACAATTTACGTTCACCGGAAGGTATATGAGATTTCTCGGTTTTTCTATTATCCTCCACCCTGGTGGTACTGAAGGTGAAAAAGAATGCAGTATATGATCGTTTAAACCGTCCTTGTAAGATCCGTGAGCGATATTGCACGTAACCTGGATCGTGTTCGAATTGACAATGTCAACCGACTCATTAGATTCATGCCATATATTGGCTTCAAGGTTACGTACGTCCTCATTCTGTTTCTTGAATCCCAATAAGGGTGCGATGGTAGGTTTATTGTAATCGATCACGACCTCATGTATCGACTTGATAGTTGTTTTCAAAGTGTTGTTGTTGGCACGCAAGCTAACGACATCCGGCCCGCCGAGCTGGTCTTGAATGTAATCTCGGATATTGTCCACTTCGTACGTGCCAGTAGGGAGAGCGACAGTAATTGTTTTTTTTTGGCTTACATTATAAAACTCGAGCTCATTGTTAACGCCCTCCCAGACGTTAGGTATGGCATTGAAAACGATCAAATCGAGAAGACAAATTTCCCATTCATACTTCGCAGGCAAGTGCAGCGGAGGGAAAAATACCGTCTCAAATTCTGACGTATAACCAGAAAACATGACCGTATATGACGACATCTTTACGTTAACTAATCGGTGTGCACAGGAAACGTAGGCATAAATGGCCGCATATTACCGAATCAAATGTCTGCTGTCTCTCGTAATTGTAATACACGTGTACATCTGTTCCTCCGGTCTTAATATACCTCATCAACTCTAATGGTGGACGAAGGTTACCGTAACTATCGTAATAGTAAACATCATTGTCACGCTTTTTGTAGCACACCCAATGAGTACCCGACCCGTGTGTCCAGTCTAGATTAATAACAGCACATTCGTGTGACCGTATGGTTTTCGGTAAACCGTCACGCATAAAAACACCTCTAAAATATGGAATACGTAATCGTCTAGCGTAATAACGTATATCCGCATCCGTTAACGCTTTCACTGGTAGACGAACACGAGTGTTTTTAGTCGTATTGCGCATATGGATAGGGCCGTAAATATAGTCCTTTGGCTGTCTTACGTCTCCGTTGGTGGTTTACACGACGTCTAGTTCCGCCTCCGCTCTTGTTTGTTATCTTCTTCTTACGTACGTTGTTCGTACGACAACTTCTTTTACGACATGCTCGTCGGCGACGAATATGTCCCATTCCCAGTTTGGATTTTGTCTTCATGGCAGTAGTAACGGCCCAAGCTGCTGCTCGTTCAGCAAGACTCGCGTCAGTGGATGTAACACGTTCCCACGCTTTATTCGCGAGTATACGATCGGCGATATTTCTATTCTTATCGTCCGAATATTTAGCATACGCGATGTCGTGTTGTTTGCACGCTTCGTCTAATTGATTAATTCCAGGATCACCTCTGCTTAACCGCGTCGTTAATCTGGTACCCGGACCGCAATATCTGTAACCACCGGGGATATGTAGTTCCACTGGTAGCAGGTCAATCACTTTGTTCAACAGACCACGTCCTCTCTTCACGGAAGTCGAGCTACGACTAATACGTTTTCCGTAAACCACAGTCATTTTCTTATTTACCATACAACTGATTATACAATACTACTGCACCTGGAGCTCTTACTCTATATTTTTATAGACCGCAAACATCTCAGTAGTTATCAAAATTACTCCGCCAAGGTTTCTGTTTTGTTGTCGGCGGCGTCCTACGACGTTGGGGATCGTTTAGACGTTGTGCTATTAAGTACGCCATACTAGACAGCTCATCTTCAAATTTATCCTGCATATCTGAGAATTTTTTCTCAATGCTTTCACGGAACGCGTTTATCAGATGTAGATTTACAGCTTCGTTTTCCTTTACAGCATCCCTCAGATTCGTTATACATTTACCCTTTGCATCATACGCGTCTGCTGTAGTATCCAGTGCCAGTGCAGTTTCTTTGATCGATGTTAGAGGATTCAGCACGTTATTTTTGAGGAAAGAAAGGTTTATACAGTCACCGTCTAACGTTGGCGCTGCTACGTTGCTTAGTCGCATATCGCTAAAATCCCATTTTCCATCGTCACGAATTGGTATTTGTTTTTCAACGTATGCTTTGTTAACAGCGTCATTGCCCAACTTTGGTTCACCCACGTTTACGAGGCGTTTGTTAAAAAAATGCCATCCATCGTAATTGAGCAGAGGTATTCGACTGTCCATATACACTTTATTAACAGCGTCCGTCCTGTTAATTGGTTCTTTAAGGTTTCGAATAACACGCTTATTTGCGTCGAAGAACGTGTTATTCGTGTCGACCTTCTTCAGTGGTAAACTGTTTTCTGTAACGTACTTCATAGTTACCGCATCGTTGTCTTCATTCGGTTCACCCACCATTCGCAATCGTTTAGAGGACATATCATAGTCGCCTTCCGCAGTAGTCTTGAACCCGACACCCGGCAGGCCACGGATACTCGCCTGGAATATCCTACTTTGATGTCTTCCGAACTTGTCTACACTCATATTGCGAATAACGCGGCAACATATAGATGAAGTTATTTATATATGCTTTTACTATTAATGTACCACTACTGGATGATATTGGCTTCGCGTAATTCCTCTATCAGAGAGACTATTTCATTGTCGTGCCCCGTATGCCCAGCCCTTTGTGACGCTATCAGCAGTCGTAGTCGTTCTACCAACTCGTTTACATCGTCCCAATGCATATATTGTACAGTTTCATTATCTGTTGCTGACTTTTCCATTATAAACTCGCTACCGGTGACACCTTTACCGCTACGTAGAAACAGGTGACGTATAATATTGCGATACTTGTAACCTGAATTAGAATTTATTTGTTTGTCTGGTTGGTACTTCTGTCTGTGTGCGTTAGTCGCTATTAAAATCGACTTGTAAGCGTTAAGATCGTTAGGACTAAAATAATCTTTATCTGGCTTTTTCATAAAGATTAACTCGTACAGACCTTGTGTTCCTGTATAACGCGTGCCCTTTATGTACAGGTCGTTCCTTTCGAATTCCAACGTGCCATCGCCTATCATAACTGTATTACCTTCCATTCGTGGGCCATACGTATGATCGATACTGTTACTCGTATCCGTGATAAATCTCTTCATATATTCTTTGGCTAACATTCCATATGGTAACCGGTCTAACATTTCCAAACCTTCTCGTCGACCTTCTGGAGTAGCTAGGTATACGTTAGCCGGAGAGTCGGGCGTTTCTGAAATCGTTTGGGTAGGTAAGAAACGTGGAGTGCTGGTAGCCTCATCGGAGGAACTACCAGGCAACTGTTTCCGAGGAGTACTCACAGTTCTTACGTCTTCGTCATTGTCATTGTAGGTACTCTGTTTTAGGCGTTGGGGTAAGATAAGATTTTCCCGGTTTCCAGGTCCACCGAGTTGTTTGGTAAGCGTTTTAATTGGTTGAACCAATGGTTCAAAGGTTTTTTCTAAACTGCTTGCAGTCTCCACAATACCACGCTTTATTTCACGATGTTTTTGCCTAATAGACTCACTAAGTGCTAGTATTTCACTTAATACCTTCTTTTGTTCGGATTTTTTGTCCTCCATTACGGCTACTGTCGTCTACGTCTTTTTTGAACTGAGGTATATCCCACCGTGCTGACTATATATATATATATATATATATTGAATATGACGGCTCAATTCGGTACTCGTTTTAAACGGTACTGTTTAAAATGGAAACCGTTTCGGTATCCATTTCCAACAGTACCGTTAGAATATATTTATACACATAAACGTACGTACCGACTTAGCTAGTTATCGGGTCGCATTGTATAAACTTATCGAAGCCAATTCTGTAGCGCCCGTCACACAAATCACTGTCTTTAACCACTACCAGGAAACCATACTTGTCTTTGTTCCATGCTTTAGCACACATTTTTTTGAATGTTTCGAAATGCATATCTGTATTGACATGGTCATTGTAAACATAACGCATGTTACGTTCGTCCTGCCTGAAAAGTATTACCATGTTAGCATTGTCTCTTATCCCACGTTTTGGAATGTCAGTATACGTTTGACCCAACAGGAAACAATCTATCGATTTATGTCGACCTCTAGTAAAATAATCTTTTATTTTGTTTTGTCGTTCACAACTGACATCATCAAATATCATTACGGAGTTCGACTCGGCGTCTTCTGGCGGGATGACTTCTTCGTTATCGTTGTAGGGAAAGTATCCGACCTCGGGGACTTTGCCCATCACTTTTTCCAACAGGACATATTTCGGTTGATACAGTGATTTTGAAAATACATAGACATTGGTAAAGCGCAATCCGTTTTTTTCGAACAGTAAATTAAACATGACATTTGATTTTCCCGTCGAACTGGGGCCAACGATCAGACACCTTATCGTGTGCGGCAACAGAGGCCCGTGGCGGTTATTGCCTGCGTCTTTTCTACCGTATCCACATCTGTCCAAGACCTGTTGTAAGTCGTAGATTTGAAGTCTGTCTTTGCGTTGCACGACTTTCATCTTCGCGTACGATTGTTACTGAAATGAACGTAAACTTTAAACTAAGTCTTTTTTATTTATCCACGTGTCATGAGTACCGTCGAAACCTAACCATCGAACCTTCACACGATCGCCTTTACGCTGTACAACCTTTTCTATAAGATACACATTTCCTACTTCAGACTTGATAAGCTCGTGTTCGTAAAAAGATCCTCTTATGACTTTGTCTTCGTGATCGCGCAAATAATATGTAATCGGTATTGTCGGTCGTATTTCGTCAACCGTGAATACTTCGTTAGTCCAATTGGGTTGATATCCTTTCGTGAAAGTACGTTTGAATTTGCTTATCCGAACTTTATCTCCAACATTAAATTTAATTCGCTTCACACGTCGCAAATTATTTGCCGTCTTTTTGTTTATGTGTTCCAGTACTAATTTTTCATTAGTGACGTTTACTTCGCGCGGTCTCATTCCGATGGTTCTATGTGGCGTGTCATTGTACCTTTTTACTAGCTCCGCTAACACCGTAGGATACCATTTGTACGTACCCTGCTCGGTGAATACACGATACATCATATTCTTCAACGTGCGGTTGAACCTTTCTACTATGGAAGCCTTCTTTTCCGAGTACGTAGAATAATGGTTTACACCGTACTTATCTAACAGTGCGCGAACAGTTGAGTTGTAGTATTCTTTTCCATTGTCAGTTTGTAAATGCTTCATACGAACCTTACGCAATATCTTGTCTAAAGCTTTTGATACGTGGTCTCCAGTTTTATTTTTGACCGGTATGGCGTAAGCGTATTTACTGAAACAGTCTATTACCGTCATAATATATTTGTATCCTTTGTTAACTCGAGCGTAGGGAATCATTTCCACAAGATCGGCTTGATAGAGGTCGTTCAAACCTTTCAACGTCACTGCACGCCGTGGATAATTACGTCTTGCCTGTGCGTGCAATTCTTTGGCAATCCGTTTTCGTATATCCATGTTGCAATGTCAACGCACACTGTGAGGGATTGGTAGGAGAATTTTAGATTATATATGTTTATTGATAACATTTCTTTTTGTTTTTTGTTGTTGTCCTTTCTACACCACCGTAGAGTTAGGCAACTAGGCGCTTTTTTAGTGGATCCCCTCTAGGTTAGAGTGACCAAATCATTTTCGGAGAAAACCGGGACATAACCAGCCGGGTTCCAATGAACCCCCTCCCCACACAAATGTACCCAGGTTTTTTAATTTTTAATATTAATGTTTTGTAATACATTTTGTTAACCCGATGGAAGACTATTTACTATTAGCAAAAAGGATTAAAAAAATGTAATCTGATTTATTTCTACAATATCTGTTTAATTAATGATATTTAATATACATAATAAAAAACAAATTTATTATGATTTTTCATAATATTATAGCCATGTTAAATAAAATTAACATAAGCTTTAACTATTACTGAGCGCTTGCAGATGGGGTTGATTGTCCTTGGAGAAACGGGTATTGTTCACTGCTTCCAGCCTTCTCGATCATGTCTTTGTTCTTTGTGACGTAGTGGTAAAATTCTACACAGTCGATTTTGTAGTTGTACAGGATCTGTAGGATTGCTTCAAGAGAGTCCACCTCCATTCTTTTCCTTTCATCAGTCCACTGGATATTCATGAACGAAAATATTCTTTATACTGTGAATACTGTGGGACTATGGAGGTTAGAGAAATAAGCTAAAAAATGTATTAATTTATCGTGTCGTATTCCGTTTAATTGAGCGAAATCTCTAAAACCTTATGAGCGTCGCGAAACAATTTTTTTCGGGACACCGTATGTTATGATGAAAAAAACCAGGACAATCACGGTTTTCCAGGACGTTTGGTCACCCTACTCTAGGTATATACCACTATTAAATTGAACAGAACTTTACCAAATCTGTGTTAATACAGTGTTTTTTATTCGAAGTTTATGTTATATACGTTTATTTATTGATAACATTTCTTTTTGTTTTTTGTTGTTGCCCTTTCTACACCACCATAGAGGTAGGCAACTAGGCGCATTTTTTAGTGGATCCCCTCTAGGTATATACTACTATGGAATTGAACAGAACTTTACCACATCTGTGTTAATACAGTTTTTTCATCTTACGAAAATGAAGCCGCACTCATGGTTTACGAGTCGTAAGACTGCGCCATTGACCTGTCATTCACACATCCATACATGTGTTTGCGAGTGTTTAAACCACGCCAGTGACACTTCTAACATTCGGTTCATACACGTATATGATGAAAAAACACGTAGTAGACAACATATCGTGGAAAAGTAAAAATTCAACCAATATAAATTTTATGCTGTGTGTACTAATGCGTGCTTTATGAATGTGTATGTGTAATAAATTTTTGCCGGCTCAGACGCTGCTACAAGGGATGTCAAATTTAGTATTCAAGTAATCGTTGCCATGGAAAATAAAAAATAATTTGGTTGCATAATAATACCATATTTAGTAAAAAAAAAAAACAATTCAACTCGGAGCTACTCACGTCGTGCACGTTTCACCACTGTCGGTTCTGTATTGTCTTCGTCTGATCGTCTTTGTCGTGTTACATAGTGACCGTATGCAAGCGTTTCAACTCCATCGTCCAGTATATATCTTTTGTCGTCATACGGTAACAACGATAGTTTATGAGACTGCATCGTATATATCGTATGACGATCACTACGAATAGCAGAGCTCGTAGTAAATACTGCCCAATGATCTTTGAGACACTTGCTGTACATCTGATGTCGTAGGTGTCGTTTGATCATGTCTCTGGGTACACCTTTCGCTACGTTTTTTTGTTTGTCATCAACCGTCAGAACGGAATAACATTTCGCTCTGAGGCCGATAAACTCTTTTATCGGTATACCACACGTTTCATCCTTGAATTTGCCTAAAGCCTTTTTGTTTTCTTCACTAAAACAAGGATGATCTATGGGGTATTCCGACGTATCGAAAAGATGGTGGGCTTCCGTAATGTCTTTGTACACGTCTTCCGTCTGTATGTGGTACAGTAAGCTGTCTGTGTCAGTCATCAGTAAACGAATTTGTGGTCCGTACTTGGCCACAGCATACCGATAATGAAAATCGTACATTATCGATTTGCTAATGTCAAGTACAGCGAAACCGACATACACAGGGCGCGAAAGAACAATGGACTTTTTTCGCAACGAGAGTCCTGCTAAGTCGTCTGTAAACCGGATCATACGTTTCAGGCGTGGAGTGGAAACCAGTTTACGCAGTCGTCGTTCATCGGAGACTAATTGAAAGTCGATTCGTTTTCTTACGTTCTCCAGCGATTTTCCATATACAGCGTTATTCATCAGTTTAAAGAAGTCTTTATCAAAACTGTTGACTGCTGATTTTCTTTTAGTCGTGTTGAAGTCGACAAATTCTTTCAACCACGGCTTTTGTTTGAAACACAACACTCTATGAATCGCTTGCAGCTCTAAGCCCAGACTCAAATACAACTTTAAATTTCGATAATGAAGAACGTAATTTTTTTTATCGTCCAAAGTCGTAAGCAACTTCTCTACGGACGATACGGATGATCCGTATACGGAAGCTTCCACTAGTTTCTCTCGCAAACGACGAGAATAAGGTGAAAGCATTTCTTCGGTTACTTGTTGTCGAACGGGAGCCAACGGATAATCGCTATGGCGATCGTGAAGATGGTCGGGGTAGTGTAGATCGACTTCAAAAATATACCCAACGTCAGCGTCATCGCTCACATTACGCACATCGATAGCTGCAATCTCGTTTCGATCGAGCCAACGAAAGCCTGCGTAAGGCAGCGACTGTGACATTGCCGTTCCGTATAAGTTGTTACAGTCCGTGTAAAAAATATACGTGGTCGGTCGTGAAGCATCGTATTGTCCTGCTACTTGGGGATTGTTTGCTGCGGCATGGCGGTTAGAAATTTGGGCCACCCCGCCCTTTAAATTCTTTTCTAGATACAGATAGATGTCGACATCCATCAATAGCTCCAGTTCGATACGCGTCATTTTTAACATCGCGTTCCAAGCCAAACCCGGAAGCGAGTAAAAATGACACGGATCCAGTTGGTAGTACTGGCACGCCATTTGTCGAAAACTTTCAAAGATTTCTGCCAGCAGCAAAACGTCAGTCTTCAAGTACAGATCGTGGTACTCGCCAAGATTACTTAAGCTGAATGCCGACCACACGCGTTGGGCATGCGCATACTCGGCTTCCGTAATTGACGAGTCCATCAACCTGCTGTAAAAATGTTCGCGAGCGGGTAAGCTTGTTTCCTCGAACCTATTGACACTGTCTACGTACTCATATGGGTACACCCCTTTACGTACGAGCAGGTCAATGTGTTCGTTGAAACACTGCTTAAGAATAGGAAATTCATGCCCGCTCGCGGTCAGGTTGTTTACAAGTTTAGCCAGAGACATGTTCAGAAACTGATAGCTGTCCAAGAAACGTATATTTCCCAGAGTCACCGAAACGTAGCGCTCGCTAGTGGTCGCTATACAGGACAGCCCGTCGTACTTGCCCAACCCTTGTATCAGGTGGTGACAATCGTAACCTCGCAAGTTGTGAAAAAATACAGGTAAGTGTCTGGCCTTCTTACAATTGAGATTGCAAGCCGTATGTGCAGCGCCTAGAAACTTGCCGGTCCGATGACAATGATTGCGCACTTTATCATCATTAGGCAGTGCTTGATTGCACAAATGACATATCGTTGCCTCTTTGTACGCATCATTGTCACCGTCGGACATAGTTAAGGGCGTAATCTGACGCATAATAGATTGCAACAGCAATGCATCTTTCCGCAACTCACACAGGAAGTTGTCGATAACGTTATCACCGTGGTACACTGTCGGTGGTTTGAAAAGTTTCTGTTCATGGTCTATGATGGCATAGCAGTAACCTGAAGGCACATGTACGGACTGGATATTTGTGGACGAAACTGGTCGTTCAATTGTTTCAGTTGTCTAGCCATCATTAGTTACAGAATAACGAATGCCGGATGTTGATTGAACGGACAGAGGCTCAACACCTGGAGAACAGCTAGCGACGGGAACGATTAAGGACTCGAAATCGGCATAAATGGTGAACGGATGTTTTAGGGTGTAGGAATAATTTTTGAATGACATTATTCTGTCTTTATGGTCGGGCATAGTTGTTTTCTGTTCGCCAAAAGGGGTGCAATTAGGTAAATGATCAGATAGAAGCTGAGCAGTGCTGAAACGGTGGAGACAATAGTCACAGTAAAAGCACTTATGGTCGTGTTTCGTTTGGGAAAATAATAACTTATTCATGTTGGAGATGAGACAGTAGTGTGTTTGACCTTGAAGGTTTGTCAAAAGCAGCAGATTTATATGGTACGTTCTACCCTTAACGTTTGTAATTCTTACGGGGTAAATTTCTTTTCCGTCCTCACAACCAAACACATTAACGGAAATGTCAGAGTTCTGGGTTTCGAATTTTGAAATATCTTTGACAGAAACAGGGTATGGAATGCCGCTCATGTTTAGACGATGCGTGTGATGTCTATATTTGGATACACGGTCTCTGTTAAGTTTAACGGGACATATGCTGGCCAAAACCGACCAGACGAAGCACATTTCGTCTGCGCTGTTTTCAACATTTACAACTGCCTTGGTCTTGGATAGTTTTGTTGGAGTCGGGATGTAAGAAGACGCTGACAAAGGATGGTATCTGGCAACGATCAGTTCCACCCTCTGCACAGAATCTACTATCCAACCGCTGCCTTCACGCGTGTACCTGGAGATGCTTTCCAGGATTTTGTTGTAAGAAGATTCGAGTTGTTCGTCTAAAGTATCGTGTACGTCACCCGATAACGTTACCTGACAACGTCCATGAAAAACTCCGATGGAACTTATCGTGTCGTGTACGCCGCTGTCACTGCTGATACTGTACTTTACGAACTCGATTCTGCAGGCGATATGCCACTTTACGCTGCGCAAACGATTCAGTTGTTCCAGGAGGTCAAGTAGTAACAGAGGTCTGCATTCAGTAAGGACACCTGCGAAATCAGTAATCACATCAGCTTCGTCATCGTGCTGTCGCGGTGTGTAAGTATACGACGTGAGAGCGCCTCTAACACTGGATTCTCTCAGTACGTAGAATAGAGGTTCCATTATTTTTCTGCAATTAAAATGTACAAATCGTCTTACAAAGAGTGACAACACACCTCGACGTCGTTAACTATTTATAACACACACACACACACACACACACACACACACACACACACACACACACACACACACACACACACACACACACACACACACACACACACACACACACACACACACACAGTTTGTATTAAATATGTTAAAGAACAATACCAATTGTGAGTTTATATATACACACACACTAAGTTTTTTATTTAATACGTTAACTTTTTATAAACACACGGTTTGTATAATATAGGTAAAAACCAATACCATCTGTCAGAGTTTATAAACACACACACACACACACACAAAGAATTTTTATTAACCATTATTGCACAAAATGTATAACAACTTTTACTTACATATTTGATAATTGTGATTTGTACGACGGGTTTTCTGCTGTGTATTCTCGCTTCGGTGTGCAAAAATAGAATGGAATTGCCTGAACAAATCTTTCTTTTATATCATGCAGACTGCATATAAAACATAGTCGCGTCTATTCTTAGACGATTATTCATTAGTGACCAGACATGTGCTCCTTATGTAAATTTTATAGTCAGCATTCTTGTTGGTGCCTGTAAATAGAGCTTACTAGTTTTTTGTAGACCTTAATAGCTCTACGTTGAACGTGCGTTTTCTATTAGATACACGTCTAAGATATAATCAAACCGGTTTACATATACAGGCTTTACACACTTAAATTGAATACCTATATACGGCTGTCGGACAGACCGTGGGACATGAATATATTATGACTTTGGCGCGCATCTTGTAATACCCAATTACTTTTTCTACTAGTAGATTTGGCGGGAAGCGAATCTAAGCCTATATAATGCTAACCCCCCAGTTGTAATGTGTTATTGTCTATACGCTCTTCGCCATGACTCCATGCAACCTGGAAACTTTTATACAAATAATTGTGATTTGCGTGATGGGTATGTTACACGCTCACCGTATTTCTGTAAGTCAATTAAGTTTCATGTTAAATTTTATTCTATTAAACGTTAAGAATATGGATCGTTTTACAACGAATATGTTTGTGTAAATTTGTATTTGCATAAGCCAAATTAGAACTAACACTGCCGTATTTCTGTAAGTCAGTCTACTTTCATTTTCGGTTGTATTCCATTAAACATTACAAGTATCGATATGTATTAAATTTACATGATGATTTTAGTTTAAATAATTGTGTGCATAAGTCAAGTTAGAAATAACTATAGTGAATTTTCAGGTTACTGTACGATTGTTTTTTAATGGAAACCAATAGTACTGTAGCTGTGCACAATCGGTATTTAACGTAGCAGGATACAATTAAGCCGTCTTTAAAAATATGTAAAGTGTCTTATTGAAAATGCGCGTAGACAAATGCTTTACTTTTAAACAGCAATTCATTCTTTTAAATGTGTGTACTTTGTTTGTTATTCAGAATGATTTTCCAAACAATTTGACTGATGAGTATCGAATTAGACGCCGTTTGATGCCAACGGCTCGAGTTGAACCAGTACATCGTTCAAGATCACCAAACAGGATACGAAACAACACTAACTTAGACTATGACAGCTCTGACGATGAGGATCCATTTAGGTTTCCAAACGATCCCCCTAGACGATTTAGACATTAGACGATTCAGAGGACGATTATGACATTACATATATACAATTTACACACAAACATAAATACAATAACTCGACCACTGGATTCTAGTTTATTGTGTAACTTGTTTTAACAAGTTTCATAAATAATTAAAATCTATAGTGCTCGTCCTAAGTCGAGATGTTCAAACGAGGAAGGTTGTAAAAACGTACACACGAATTAAATATAGCGTAACAGTTATTAATGAAGTACTGTAGACTCTAACACATGCATGCCACACGTCGTCCTTGGAAAAATCCCCGAGGCGTTTTTCGACATTCGCTGTTTTTTTTTTTTTTTTTTTTTAGAACATATACATTGTAATATGACTACATACTGTAGATTTTGTCAAATTACCTTACGTGATATCTGAGCGAAACACCTTAACGAACTGTATGAATATTAATATTAACCTTTTAATTTAAACTTCTTAAATGTAATCGAGAAAAAACTTCAAAACACTTTTAAGGCCTCTCCGGGACTCGAACCCGGGTCTCCGAGTCCCAAACCCGGAATGTTAGCCGCTACACCAAGAGACCGTTGATGTTTAATGGTACTTTATTTTCTTTCACAAAATAATGGTATTATGGTACACTATATCAGTCATATATAGGAAAACATAGATATATACCTTCAGTCAATTGCATTAATATATTACCTGAAGCAATGATTACAATATTTATTACATTTGGCTAAGGTTTTTCCTGTCTCATGGGCAACAAGTAGTTCAGCGAGAAACCTTTTTTTATTATTTGCGACTGCTACATGGTGTAAGCAATATATTTTTGTTCGGCAGGTATAAAAACTACGATTAAAATAAATTCCAAGCTTATTACCTATTTGAATTATGAAAATACAAGGCACACGGTATAGTATCATGTAACTTCAATAACGTACACATTATATATTGGTCAACGTACCTTCACACCATACGTGATATCCATAATTGCTGTGCGTAAAACTAGTCACAACACATTCACGAACTTTCAGAATTTATTTGTATCACACTAGACACCTTTAACCGTTGGTCAATTATTTTCCTTGATCGATTCATTAATAATCGAGTTACGACTTAAAACAGAGTACATTCACGAACTTTTATCATTTATTTGTTTTATAGAAAAATCGAGGAGTACTTATAATATGAAACCACTGTACACATCAGCCAAATATTCGCGTGTCTGTAACTTAGTTGTATGTATGCAAAACAACCAGCCAAAAGTTGTTTGTCTGCTTTTAAGCCTGCAAAGAGAATCTTGTTGTGTGTGGAATTAATGAGACAAATTCCTTTCCGCATTCAACCACGTTTGAAGTTGCGTCTCGTCGAACCGGTTTCGCACGCGTGCGACATCAACAAATATTTATTCATTTAAACTTGTCTTCTGGCTGTTAGTACAGTCATACCTAAAAACATATGTATGTTCTCTCACAACTGCAAGCGACAATATAAATCATGGTATATAAAACATTGTTTGCCAACATATCAATTACCCAATTTTGTACACCCACACACTGCATTTCTGACAACGTAATATAAACGTATCAAATTAAACAAACATATCAAATACATATAGTGTATGCCGGTCCTACCACAGGCAGGGCATATCAAATTAACACATACAATAAAATTCACATTCATGATTTTGTCAGCCGCTACGGCAGCCGGGATCCGGCTCATATCGACCATCCGACAACTTCCAGGACACCCTCGAGCCCGAGAACGTGACGCCTGCAGCCGGCGACCGTCGCAGATCGTCGGAGTGATGGAGGGGGAGAACGGTGGACGGAAAACGTACGCAGAGGCTGGAAATAAGTTGTAGGTCGCCATTTTGTTTTTAACGTCCCATCGGCCGTTCTATGACCAAGCTCTCTACCGGCCGCCATTTTGTATTACCCTTCCCCTTGCCCATAACAGTCTTGGACAAGCCGCCATTTTGTTCCCCCTCTACCGGCCGCCATTTTGTAATACCCTTCCCCTTGGCCATATAAGTCTTGGACAAGCCGCCATTTTGTTCCCCCTCCCCATCCTTGCAGGAACGACCTGCCGCCATTTTGTCCCCCTCCCATCCCACAAACCCATAAGCCACTCCCACTTTAACCACCAATCGGGGGCCGCCATTTTGTACCCCCACCCCTCGTCTAAACACTCTTAGCCAATAGAGGGATATTAGCCGCCATTTTGTTCCCCCACCCTAACCCCCCCACCCATAGGCCACGCCCACTTGGGTCTATAGCCGCCATTTTGTTCCCCCCACCCCAAACCCCCACCAGCCTATTCCGCCATTTTGTTACCCCCACCCCGGCCCCCCCACCTTCAGGTTACGCCCACATGACCCCTCCCCACCTCCCACCACTACCCCCTCCACCCCTTGCCCACCCCACTACCCGACACGCCCACCCCCACCACTTTTAAGCCCCGCCTGAGTTAGGACCGGCATTTACCCCCTACTCATGTAAATTATTATACCTTTGTCATTGTATTATTACCTGTTACAGATTATTGAATCTTTTGTTATCATTACCTTGTTATTATGTCTGCCTGATTATTGTATTATTAGGTATCATTACCATGCTGTTATGTGTTGGGGAATTTTATTATCATTGTTCTACTACTATGTAGCGTAAATCATTATGTATTATGTGTCATTACATGAATTTGGTATGTTAATCATATTGTTATTATTAATTTTCTGGGTGTTGTTGCTCTATTTTTGAACATACCAATTGTTATGTTGTTGTTGTTGTTGTATTAGCAGTTGTTATTTATTATTGAATTTGTTAATCACGTAATGTCAATTACCATGTACTTTTCACACAATTACTTAAGTTGCAAAATCGCCCCGATTTTGTGCGGGCAGTATGGATAAACTTTGTACCTATACACTTTGTACTATAAATTGCTGCATTGCGGGCGCGTGTGGTGACGTAATTTTCCTCCCTACTATCTACTACCGGCTTGACACAGGCCTATAGCAGCCAAAATTAAGTTAGTTCTACACAAGACTCCGAGCAGGCCACTCGTCTCAATCGCCAGCCGCGGCTACATTATTTTCAGTATTCTAAACTCTTAGCATGATCAGCATGCGCTAATTTATTCAGGCGATCTCAGCCTTTTTACGCACTATTAGGTCATTCAGTACTTAATTCTATTTCAATTATTAGGCATCATGCTGCTCTAAAACTTCACGCGCCAGCAATTCACTTCAAATAATTTCAATAAAAGATTAACTCAATAACGTATACAGTCCACTTTATCATTTCATTTCACCAGCACCTCAATAAGCGTTCCTAAGACTAACTCAAGATATTCATCGAGAGCGTCTAAGACGCACCAGAGAGAGAGGAGAGAGAGAGAGAGAGAGAGAGAGAGAGAGAGAGAGAGAGAGAGAGAGAGAGAGAGAGAGAGAGAGAGAGAGAGAGAGAGAGTGAGTGTGTGTGTGCAATAAACTGATTCTCTTAGACGGTAAGTGACATGAGCGACTACGTCACCCTTTGAACGCGCTACGACAGAGATAGTGTTAGGCAACTCAGACCTTCCAAACGTTTCCAAACGCACCTTCCCAACGTTTCCAAACGCACCTTCCCAACGTTTCCAGACGCAAATGCCCAACGTTATCCTACCAGCAGAATCCAACTCATTCGTGTCACACCTACTACGTCACAGCCGGATTATAAGCAGGTTCACGTGTTTCGAAGCCAATTTAGTTTAGTTTTAGGTCTACGATTTGACGTGCGATATTGTAGTTGTTATCGTAGCCTGTGATTATTGTGTTTGCACATCTGTAGTTGACGACTTATATTATCTAGGCCAACATTAAGGGAGTGAGTGTCATCATTTTTTGTACGTTACATTACCGTCAGTAAGACAATCGTAAGCTTGAAGAGTTAAATATAATTATATCACTACCGATTCGCAACACAAAATGTTTTATTAGTAAAGATGTAAAAGTTTTACCTTATAGCCTAAGCCAGTTTTTACTTATTATAAGCTTTGTCAGAAGCTGCTACTAGGAGCGCTGTCCGTCTTGTTCTTTGCAAACCACCTCATTGCAACAAACCACACATACACAAACATCGTCGTCAAGATGGATATTCTACACGTACACACAAAAGACCGAAAACTGAACACTCTTGAACAATTGGAAATATACAATTGGACACGTCATGGACAACAAAATCCAAGAACTTGAAGAATTGTTGTCTGCGAGTGTTTATTTTTTATTTAGTCTATTTAAATTTCCATGAAAATTCTAAATAGTGTTTTCGTCTTAAAGGAATTATTTTGTTACCATTATCTAAACACGACGACACATGCGACCATGGTAACAATAGGCTTACAATTGACAAGCTACCAGATTAATTAGCAACAGATAACACATCGTGCCCTGCAGTTATTACTAGACCAGCCTGTTACGAAAATACACGTTCACCAATTACAGTAGTTGTTATCTGAAGCAATCACAGTGCTCCAACCTAAATGAACATCAAATAAAACTAGAGATAATACGTTTATCTTATAAAAAGAACAGATATTATAAAGAAGAACAGAGTTTATCTTATATGCGTAGATATTTTGTGTGTATGTGCGTGAGGGGGAGATTGAGTGTACGTGTGTGAGATAGATAGATAGAGAGAGAGAGAGAGAGAGAGAGAGAAAGAGAGAGAGAGAGATAGACTGCGTGGCGCATGCGTGTACCCGTTGCATGTTTGTTTAATTAAAAACGTTTATCTAGTTATAAAACTGGAGAGTTGAGAGTTTTCAAAACAGAAACGTTCTGGTAAATGTCAAATATTATACTGTCAATGTAAAACAGTAAATAATTTGGTTACTTTCGTTCTCTAAAAATCAAGCAAATATTCTTAGTGTTGGGGTACAGAATGAATTATTTAAATACTCCCTTTTACTTGATAGTTATGTGCTTACGATGTCTTTCAAGAAAATCATAAATCAAATTAAGTTCCAAGAAATCTGTTCATTTTCATCCAAGATGTTTATTTACACACCAAGACTGTATTAAGTATATGAATATTCATAAGACTTGCAAGTAACCACTTAATACTAAGTTAATCAGTTATTTCGACGAGTTTTGAATTTGTTGCTAAGATCATCTCAGTCGGTGTCTGTAAACAATAAACATAGGACTTCAACATACACAATCTGTACTATGTTTACCCAGTCCAAGCTAGCATTATTCACGTAATTGTATTCAATATTTACATACTCTAACATTTTACACACACAATATATTATGCCTACGTTTGAGAAGTCTAAATAATGTACAAGACAATATGAAAGAAATTTTAGAATGAAAATGGCAGAAAGATTACTTTAATAAAACGTTATATTATAAATTATTGTTATTATTATTATTATTATTATTATTATTATTATTATTATTATTATTATAAAACGGTGTCCTCGGATGTATCAGGAGAGTGTTGGTCTCTCTTGCCTTAAGATTACGTAGATGGACATCAATCCTGTTTAAACCGTGATGTTCTAAGTTCCTTCTCCATTGTATTACTTCATTGTATGATCAATTTGTGCGTCTCCTCTTTCTCTTTGCTTGGAATTTCCACCATTGTAAAACATCTTTAATTCATATGGAGTGTATGGTCTCGATCCTCGGTGGTTTTCCAATCTGCTAACGTCTTAGAAACCTCATTGCTACACCTTATTACAAATTATAACAGTTCGGACAGTAGCCATCGTAAGTTAAAAGGCACCTTTTATCGCGGTTCCAAATAACAGTATCAGCCAAGCGAGTAAAGATATTTCCCCAATTTAGTATAGGAATATCCGAAGGTATGTAGAGAGACACAGAACGTGATGAGGGTGTCAGCAAAGTTTGTTGTGCGGTTGGCCACGCCTCTTACGGATTAGCGCGTGGCTTGGCCGCGCTCCACCACTTTTGAACTCCTTTATAAGGAGAGCCTGGCTTGGTGGCTTTGTTGTTTATATTGCAACAACGGAAGGAATCCTTCTTTGATGTAATAGTGAGTACTGTTTTATTAATATTATTATTCTTATTTTAGCACTATATTTTATATCTAAAGTTTGGATTTTTGACGACATCTATCTGTTAGTGATAGATTTATTTTTATATTAATTTATTGTTCGCCTGAAGCCGACCTCTGTTTCTATAGAGGTCAAACGTCGTGTTTATTAATTTTAACTTAACGATGGCTAATGTCCTAAATCATAATGAGTATACTGCGCTATCGATGAATAATAATTTTAGGAATCGCATTGCTAGACCTCATAACCTCTCCCATGATAACGGATCCATTCAATGTGACTTACGATGAATTAAACCGTGTTATCATAAGCACCTTGTCAACGTCAGACGGCGCTTATATTATTGTACAGCTACAATCGAAGAGCATTTATATAGGAACATGCTCCTTTGTTAGAGAAATTTTAAATGAGAATTTACTGGCGGCAAAATTACAGTACCTTGTCTCGATCGCTGTATAATATTAGAGATATTTGTATTCATATTCTTACGACGGTCTCTTTGATCGTCGTATGGTACAGTGGAAAACAAAATACAAATCACCAATGAAACCACAGCTTTAATTATCACAAGTACAGTTTTTAACCAATTTGTATAATAATCTGAGCAAACTTTATCCACAAGCAATAATAATGTCAACTAATAGAGTCCCGCACAATTGTAAAACACATTACACTTCGCCAGAATACTCCGAACCTCACTGGAGTAAATCGCCACTAAAACTGAACTAAGGGTCGCTGAGTTTGTATATTGTACCCCGATGAAATTCCAGAATAATCCGTAATACGCGTCTACTAGAAAACACTAGAGCGTAATTGATTGCGGCCTTGACACACAGTGCGCGCGGACCGGTATGGTCTAGAATAGTCTCGTTGCGGACGCGTGACAAGTGTCACGTAATTGTCCTTCATATCAAAGCAGCAGCAATATGTACGCACACACACATGTCAGCCGGGCTCCACTGGAATAGCCGAGAAACACATAGAAGTTTTTATAATGGCGTTACGACATTGCGAAACATTCTACGTGTTTCTCGGCTACTTTCGCTGTAGTGTTGTGTGCGTACGTGATTCTTAACAGGCGATGCAGTTTTATGTAATACGGGACAATCTCGTAAATTCGATATTGTTGTTCGACAACCTTCTCAATTAGCCATATGGTGCGTGTTTCTGCGAAGGTCGCGCTGAAGTGTCCTCTGGAATTTTTGATTGCTTGTTAAGGACACATATAACGGAACCCTGCAGACTATAAATAGCCTATACCTGCTGCTTAGTTTTCAGTTATTGTCGGGCGATTTGCACAGTGCGGTTCGAAGTATTGTGGCGACGTGTTGTGTTTTATAATTGTACGAGACTCTATTAGTTGACATTATTATTGCGTGTGACAATTTTTATTTTATTTGTTGTAAGAGACTATCTTGTTCAATACAAACTTTTTAATTGTGATAATTGAAGCTGGTGATTAGTGACCTAATTGGTGTCTTGTATTTTGTTTTCCACTGTACCATACGACCATCAGTAGACCGTCGTTACAGTAATGACAATAAATTGTTAGAGAGTAAAATGTACGAGTGAACACAGAAATTAGAGCGTTACAGTGTTAAATAAGATACAGATAACGATGTAATTATCCAGAACAATGAATGCAAGCTCCAGAGATACGTGTGTCAGTTACAAGTTTCTTCAAAATACAAACATGAACATTTTCCCTATATAAGAAAAAATATGACCTTTTTAACTAAATACTCAGTGCAAACTAAAATTATATTAGATAATTATTGAAAATGTAAGATGTCATATTTTCACTATTTGTTAGTCTATCGATTATGTCGTAAGTCATAATGTCGATGTTAATGTTTTAGTCAACATGAGTAAACATTCGTCATGCTTTATCGGGAAAAACAAGAAAATAGATTCGATTAAAGTGTTATAAGCTTATGGCCGTGTTAGTGCTGTTGTACGGTTAAAAATATACAAGTCAAGTCAACTATAAATACACGCGTCACCTTCACACCAAAGAGCGAAGCCTTATTCAACCTGTAACAATACAGAAAAATGTGTTAAAACTTTTACAGTTTGAGAGTTGATACGACTTACATTACATTGGTATTTTAAATATTAAAAACTATAATTCCTAATTGCCTAATAACATTGTTTCAGATTTTATATTTGCCTAATATTTTGACATATTTAGAAGCTTATACTGTACTTAAAATAACAAGCGTAATAACTGATAATTATACTATCAGATATTCATAACTGATAAACATATGAAAAGATTTCTTTCAATCAATTATACTAACCAACATTGCTTAGGAATGCTCGTACACGTCCACGAGAAATTCTATTTAGTTTGTTCTGTATAGTTTGTTGACTGTGTAGGCAGAATGATGCCTACGTGTAAGACGTGTAGGTTTCCAATCACGATGACCGAACAAATTTGTTTCTGATCCCAGAGAACGGAACGTGTGTTGATTAAAACGTAACTTAGCTGTAGTGGTGGGCTGATTTGAATGTATCAATCACGTGACTGACAGTGTAGAGAAGTGCTTTACTGGGCTTGTTAAATTTTTGGCAATTTTAAACAATATTAGTGTAATATCTTAACAAACATAGACACAGATTATCATGATAATTTTTGGTACATGATTTTAGTATTTTTTTATTTTAACAAGTTTTTTAACTTTTCTTTAGTTAACTACATATAGAAGTAGCACAAAAGCTGAAGAGCTTGTTTACAGCTCAGCCTATGAAATCGAAAACCAAAAGACGACACTGAAACATATAACAAAATACACTACTTTTGAAATATTGAGAATATAACCTCTTCTCTTGAGTTATAACTTAGGGAACCCAAAGTAATTGGTTCTGCCAATTACTTCAGGCTGCCTTATTCGTGACGAGCTGAAATACAATCAGAACAACACACAGTAAATATAAAAGGAATCAGGGAAGGGGAAACTGTTGATTTATGTACTCAGTATATGTGTGTAACAAGAAGACTTTCCTTTATTAAACATTTGAAAAATAACATTTACTCAAAAGACAGATCCCATGACATTATTAATTAAATTATTAAAATTATTTGAATTGCTTTATATAGACTGTGGGATCACAACAAATTTTATTTAGCTTTACCACGGATCCGGGTAACCATTGGTATTTAGTCTTTAAACTTTTAATTATATTCAATTCAAGATATTAGCTTGCAAGACTTTTACTTATAAGCTTCATTATTATTCCATTAGAAGAATGGTATTAATTATACTACGATACGTTAAGATCTAAACTGTTACAATTGTATGGTCTGCATTGTTACAATTAAATTCTTAGATTTAAGTTTTTATATTCTTATAAAGTCAATCGTCTCTGAAAGTCTCTTTAAAAAGTATTGTGTTACAATAACTATTATTATTATTTTATTCCTCGATAGACGTGCTATCGAGTCACCTTCAATTTGGGATGTAGATATCTCCTCCATGTGGTTGCGTCTTGGGAATCCTAAAAGCGTCGTCCTCGTCTAGGTCTGGTCTCAGTTGTTCAAGGCTTAAATGTCTGCAGGATAGGTCGAGCCTTCTACACAGGTACTCGTTGATTCTCTGATGTCTCGAACTGCATTTGTCGGTCGGGTCTACTAGAGTTGTAATTCTGATGGTTCATGTCTCCAGGTAGGATGTTGAAAAGAGTCGTCAATCAGTGAAGATAGCAGTCATCGTTATTAACACTCGTACTTTTGTTGTCACATAATTCTTCTTGTTACAACGTTTTTAATTTTTCTTTTTATTTACGTTACATGTTACATTCTTTTGTAGCAGTTAGTAAAATACATAAGAATTAATCCAAACTAACAACAATTCACATAACATTTCAACAGAGCATTTTGCTCGTGCGTGTGCACTGCTTGGAGTCGTCATGGCGAGAGAGAGATTTTTCGTCCGCTACCACTGGTACAGGACAAGAGATAGTGGGGTGTTTATTCCGCGAGAATATAGTCCCTGTCTCTCTCTAAATAAACATTTTTATTTATACAAACTATCGCTAGATAAAAATACATCATTTAAATTAGTTGTTTTAGTGACTATCTGTGTCTTCAGATTCTTTAATTATTAACATTAGTTTTCTATATTATTTTTAATTACAGAAGACTCGGAAAACATGTCGAGTCCGGTATCAACAGGTAGGCGCCTGATAACAAGCAAAGGGTTAAATACGACAATAATAATTGTTTACAATATGCCTTTTCTTTACAGTTTCTTTGCCCTTATTAATTACTTCTTCCATTCACACTTAGTACCTACATGTTTTATATTATTATTGTGAGATTTAAATGGTTAATGGTTCGCAACTTAATATTTTTATTTTTTTTTATAATTGTCACAATTTAAATCGTCACAAGAACAGTCATTAAATGAGCGAGTTTTACGTTTAATGTATTCGATTTGAAAATGTTATAAAGTACTCAAGTAATGGTTTAAAACACACACAGTCTCTACCTTTTAAAAGTGCACAAAATTATAGTGTCAATCAAGTAGAAGATATTCGTCTGTGTGCACTCCACACAATCTAAGCAAACGAACACTGCAATATATAAATAAAGTTAACGCGTACCGTTTGCTTAAAGAATCCAGGCCACACTTTTTCTCATAAAGTAGATCGTGGACCGTTAACTAGTTAAATCCTTAACAGAAGTGACTTCATTATTGTTATTATCACTATATTAGGTCGTCTAATTACTCAGAATTTACGGTTCCAATTGTGTTGAATTTCTCCAAGGTTTACGGAAATCAGTTGATTCATTCAAAAGTTATAGTGAGACAGACAGACAAATGAATAATCTTCAAGTTAAAACTCAGACCTCGCTTTGCTCGTCAACTATTATCATCAGCAGCCTGTTAAATTATAGAGTATTATAATATTATCTGTCTAACTTTTTAAGATATTTAACGTAATTTAATAAACGGCAACCCTTATGAAATTAATATTTGCAGTAATCTGCAGTCAATTGCTTTGAAGATAAATACTCGAATTTGCAAATTTTAACGATTACGTCAGACACCTTTCATTTTTTCTCCTCATTCCTAAAGGATGGTGTTAGCATAATAATCTTCTATAAATCATTTCTATAACTACTTCTTTTATAAAAGTTATAACAAATATTTTTATATTAGTTTGATAATACAAACTCGTTTCAAACGCAAAGTGAGGTTATTTTTTACTCTCCAAAACTACCCTAATATTGCACTACGAGTTTAGCTAGTAATCTAAATTTCCAATTTCTAATACTTATTTGGTGTTAATAAGATTTTGGTAGTCTAAAGTTTGAGAAATTTGATCTTTTTCATTTGTTTTTTTTTTGTACTTAAAGAAGTGAATGAAGTAAAATGTATTAATTTACGAAAAGAGGAAATATATTTGTGTAAGAAAAGATTTGGTATAATATCTTAGTGGTAGTTGAAAGTCATTCAGGTTACTTTAATTGTGTTGCTTTTTGCTACATACGGTATTGTTAAATGCAGAGTGTTACCTCTTTGCCAATGGTGCTTGGGATCTGTACAGCCACTACAGTCCATGGGTCCGATGATGATAAAAGATTATAAGACATTCACAGGGAAATGTGTTTTTTGTTTTGTACGTAGGGCGTATGCTTCAAATAAACAAATATATTGTAAAAAAAATTTGATATAATATAAATTTGTTTTAGGCATGAAAGTATTGTTTTTAGCCCTGATTGAAAAGTTGAGCAAAAGCAAAAGTGAAGAGAATATGTGAGGTAAAAAAAAAAACAAGTTTTAACGTACCACTGATGTGTGTGTACCAGCTTGGCCGACGAGGAATTGTTGGAGACAAGTTTTTATACAGCAAAGTGTAGCGGTCAAAATGGTTTATTGAATTAAGAATTTACGAACAGTCGCTCGGATACTACGTAGTTATGAAGTTGCGGAAACCTGATCCATTTATTTAACTGTTACCGAGTTGTATTGTGGTTTGGCTTGCTAAATGTACACCGGCGTGGTCCGACTTCATTGCGAGTTTTACATTTTGTATCAGACTAAACAAATAGAGACAACGTTTTGCGTCAGCTTCATATAACAACATGTACAAAGTAACTGAATACAATATGTGTGCGAAGAAGCGTTTGAATAGCTTGGAAATGCCCTAATTACGCCACTCATTACCACTCGCGCCACGGTTTAGCCACCTTCATTTAAAGCAAAAAGACAAAATATTCGGAAATATAAAAAGCTGTTTGCTGCAAAAATTGGAAATTCTGTGTTCACCCCACACAGTCTAAGCAACGAACACTTCAATATATAAATAAAGTTAACGCCTTCCGTTTGTTGAGAGAATCCAGATCGCACTTTTTACTCATGAAAGTAGAACGTGGACCGTTAAATAAGTTAGTTAAACGTTTAGACAAGTGACGTCATTATTGTGATTATCACTTTATTATGTCGTCCGAATACTCAGAATTAATTGACTGTTCCAATTTCCTTGAATTTCGACGAGTTTTACGAAAATTGATTGATGCGTTCAAAAGTTATAGTGATGAGACAGACAGAGAAATGCAAAAACTTCAAGTTAAAATTCAGATTTCGTTTTGCTCATCAACTATTATCATCACCAGCCTATTAAATAATAAAGTACTATTGTTACGACGGCCTAACTTATCGTCGTATGGTACAGTAGAAAAACAAAATACAAGACACCAATTAAGTCAGGGATTAAATTGTCCCGTCTGACTACAATGTGACGGCACAAACCCATTAATGTAGCGATACGCTGACTTGGCAGCTTAAAACTCTATAATGAATAAACGAACATCTTTATTCTCAGCTTGCTTCTTCTTGGTGAGTCAACAACAAGTCGGTGGCTGAGCCGCGGTCGGACCAACCGGAGCGTCGGACCAGCCGGGGGTCGGACTACAGAGGTTTTACTGTATATATATATATATTTATTTAAAATATATAAAACTTATGTATCTCTTTGTAATGCACTTATATAAATTGTTCTGTAAGGTTTATTCGTTTAATATTAAACCCAATACCGAATATTATACTCAAGTCGTACTGTAACCTGCATACATTTTCTCGTTGTTTAACAAATTGGAATTTAATATGTAACATTATTTTACAGTATATGAACTCATTATTATAATTATTGTGAAAGCTAATAACCTTACTGACTGTTGCAATGACCTGATGTTTTAATAAATACGTTAATGGAATACTTCAACTTCAAAACTATGCGCCCCACTGAACAACACATCTCTCTATGTACAAATTTTACCCATGCGCAAAGTTCCTAAGTTCCGTTGTGTGTGTGTGACACAACTGAATGTTTATCTCCGCTTTGTTGTATAAGCCACAATACGGAAACAGTGATGTTTGCATATTCAAGTATGCTCCATGTTTCGTACAAGCGCTGAGCAAGACTCTACTAAACAGCAAACTGTTTCCTACTATTGTACATATTCCTCAGGCTGCTATAAAGACACACAACATATTTGAACACCTAACTTTACAACAAGAACAGCTTTATTGCAAATGTCTTTTCGTAAACATACTTAAAAAAAGTGAATCACTTCAATAACTCAACACCTTTATTTAAAGAATGGCCCCGTGGCCTGTACACCATAAGCAAAGAGAAACCATGAACTGCTCTGGCTAGCGGCACTTTAGAGAGAAGTGTCAAAAATGTTTACGTGTTAATTCCGGAATGGTACTGATTGAGGTTCGACTAATTCAGTCTACACATTGGTTTGCCGCAATAGCAAGTAGACCGGTTCGCAATCTCTTCACCTTGAAACGTATCTAAAGAACAGCTCTGAATGAACTTAGTCCCTTTTATTATTGTAAATAATGATCTTGTTATTTTATCACAACATGTTAATTGTAATTAATAGAGATGTTACCAACAAGATAATTGCTATTTCAATACCAAAAATTGTCAATTTGTAATAAATATTGAAGTCAGTAATTCAAACATTATCCAATTAGACTTTATACATACGGACTATAAATCTTCACGCAGAGACAAAAATGACTACAGTCGACAAAAATGTTAAATAACAGGAGGACACTTACAAGATCGCTCAGGAATAATCTAGAACAAGTAATTCGAAACAACATGTGCCGATAAAGAAATCATCACAGATCTTTTTAACGCATCTAAAAGTGAAACATACGTAGCTTTAAACGATTACAAAAAGGATTTAACTATCAACGAACGTATACCAAACTAAAATGATATACGCGAACAAGCCAAACGTATTACAGAAGAAGACTGCATAGAAGCAGTCACATGATTTACATGCCTAGGATCATCTGTATCAGAAGATAGGGATAATGAAGTACAAATATGAGGTACAAACATAATTTGTAGCCATCAAAGCGTAAAAATTACAAACGGCTCTAAACACCGTCTTGAAATTAAGAGGTATTCTTAGTCAAACAATACACATATATATAAAAGTACGCGTATTATTATTATTGTTACGACGGTCTTCTGATCGTCGTATGCTACAGTGGAAAACAAAATACAAGACACCAATTAACCCACTAATCACCAGCTTTAATTATCAGAATTAAACAGTTTGTAATCAACAATCTAGTCTCTTACAACACATCAAATAAAGATTGTTCACAACCAACAATAATGTCAGCTAATAGAGTCTCGCACAATTATAAAACACATGAAAATTTGCCACAATACTTCGAACCGCACTGGAATAAATCACCACTTAAACTGAACTAAGCGTCGCTGAGTGCTTGTATTCATACTCCGCTGAGATTCCAGAAGAATCTACAGTACGCGTCAACAACGCTTCTAGACAACACGAGAGCGTAATTTCTTGCCGCCTTGAACACTGTATGCGCGGACGACTGGAGAAATTTGGATCAGTCTGGGCTACGGAAGAGTGACAAGGGTCATGTAATTGTCCTTCATCTCAAAGTAGCAGCAATATGTACGTGCACACACATTATAGCCGGGCTCCGCTGGAATAGCCGAGAATCACGTAGTATGTTGTGTAATGGCTTAACACTATTATCATTATTAACTTATTATTATTTTATTATAAAACAGCACTTCCGATCCTCTGCTGTGGTAATGCAACATGAACACAAACTCACCGTGCATTGGTACGCCTAAAATATTTGAAAGAAAGCTCCTGAGACCCCTCCATATGTAAACATGGAGACCGTAAGGTTCCAGAAAAGGAGGATGTTTGTTATCATTTCGATGAATAATCAGTGGGAAATGTATATGAAACTGGCGAGGTAGCAATGGCATGTCGTGTTGTAAGAACGAATAATGGGAGCTGGCATAGTAATCATAGAGGTTACTCACGGAAGAAATGGGAAGACGTTGTCCATAATGATGCAACAGAGAAGGTGAGACTTTGATGATAGAAGCCGTTTGCTACTGATACAGTGAGGTGGAGACTCAAGATACAGGACGTCAATGCCCGATTTTGGGCTGCAGCAGCAGTTGGACGCCTGCCGCTTGTGTAGTTCGTGATTTGGCAGAGAAGAAAAAGTGACATGACTGGGACAGCTCTTAAATTTCTTTAATTAATTTTTATGGAAAAACAACAAGGTACAACTAGCGCAAAAAATAAGAACACGAAACCTTTATATAAGCTAAGAGATAAAGTTTTGTGTAGATGCCGTTATAAACTCAAAAGTCTCCATACAGCAACCAAACACTGTAAAACAATAACGGTAAGCAACGAAGTAATAACTAACATTAATCATACAAGAGGTCAGTTACAAAAGAAAAAGTAAAATTAAGATCACTATTCTACAAGTAATCTCCTTGAAAGACAAAACACGGTCACTATTTGAAAGAAATTCATTTAGTATTATAAAAGGTTTAATAATAAGTAATTCTTTCATCACCATTTTCAAGGATTCAGCCAAGGATGGTTTGTTTCGGTCCTTATGTGAGGCAATTTAGCAGTGAATATATCCCCTGGATATGTTACTAGCATATCTGAGGGTAAGACGTATGGTGAGGCTGCCAACTTTAGAATTGACGACCAGCCCGATTTTATGTCTGAGTGTTCTCCCATAAACTGGATGTCTTAGTAAACTAAAGAGACCAGTTTCACTGTTGAGATATCCATAAGGATCCTTAATGTGGTGGTTTCTCCTACGTCGTTGACGAATGCAAGTTCATCCGACTTTAGGGGCAATGTCTCACCCCAAGGGCAAGAGGGTGCCTTAACCTGTACTTGACAATGACAAGCAGAGGAGGGACAGCTTATACCGGCTGTCACTCGGTCTCCAGAGCCGCGTTAGCCACACGTAAGTGCTGCCCATCCACACAACTTGGACCTGCGGCTGGATATTTCCCTTCATCAAGGAATGTGACCCTAATGCATTACTCATCCTCTCCAGTACTTTGGCTAATAATTTTGTTATTAACCAAATTAAAAAAAAAACACCGATTGTTCTACTATTTTAATTTTAGTAATATAACAACTGTAAACAAAACTGTCATAGAAAACATTGTAAAAATCTACTACAGCTTTGGTGTTAATTAAATTTGTAACCATAATGGCTGAATGTTTATTCACGACTGATCTTCGTAGATACCTATAGGTTTATATCTATTAAGTTTTTAGCAAGCGGTATAAGCGACTATATTTTTCTCAAGTTACTAAAAGCAACAACGTCCTGGTCTCTTAAATTTACAATTTATAGAACTGAATGCAATATTAAAACTTAATCCTAGTTAAGATTCTGTTTAATTCGTACAGGGCATGTATTTTAAGGATACATTCAAAGTTTTGGATACAATTTGTGTCCCCTATTTAAATATGATCACTCCATTTATAATATGCTTTAATAGTCTTAAATTTTGTAAATCGTTTAAAATTTTTACCCTCATATTATTGCTCCTTGAGTGGGAGACTCGAAATGAAGACACTGTGCTACACGCATGGGAAGTGTTACAGAAATCAGTTGATGCATTCAAAAATAAATAAACACAACTAGACAGATAGATAAAAGACAAATTCCAAACGATAAATCAAAAACTACGAAATTCGTTGTCGTCACTGTTATTTTAAGACACCGTCATTGAAGCAAAGTCAACATAAATACACAGGCAAAAAAATTTTCTTTTTTAAGTTTAATTTAATAACAAAAATTATAGAAACAATAAGCAATGCATAGATTACAAGGAATCAATAACAGAAGAAAATTTAAAACATTTTATTTTATTATATTACTTAGAGAAATCGACGGTGTTCAAGGTCAGACACACCATAATATACAGTGTCTGGCATTAGGTGCCAGACAATTTGAAACATTGTATCCAACGCAAATAAACTAGTTGTTTTATTCCAAGAATACACTTGCAAGGAGGGTGAATCGTTTCCAAGCCATTTACTACATTTGTATGTTTGCGGACTGGATACAGATTTGCCTGTAGCCTATCACGTAGTATTCCCACACTGAAACAAAACACGTGCAAAACAAGTTTAACCTTGCATAACCCACTGTGGGAGGGGGCACTAGTAGTACCAAACTGCGTATAAAGAAATCGAAATCTCTTGCAGAGTTTTTCTGTAGTAATCAGCAAAAACATGATTCTCTTCTCTTGTTATCTTTAACTCAGTGGTCGGTGGGCTTACAATGTCCTACTTTCCGAAGTCAGTCTCTTAAAGATTAGATAATTTCTTCCTCATTTTACTTTATCAGTGTAATCCAGTCTGAGCCTCCCCCACCCACTACGTTCGTCGATCAGAAAAGTGAACCAGCTTGAATTCCGTAGTTGATATCCAACCATATTTCTTCTTATTTCTGAAATAGCTATAAACAGAATACTTCTTTCAATCACTCTCTTCAAAACCTCATCATTACTTATTCTTCCTGTCTTCGGTCGCTACATCTCTAGGTCTTCAAGGTAGTTCTTTTCAAATAACCTCTAGATAAATTATTTTAGCCATTTGCGTACATTCTCCAGACGAAACTTTTATGAATTTTTTATAGTTTCCAGGTAGAGGTTTCTGGACCCCATCTGAGAAGTTTTCTTTAAAAATTCTCTTGTTGCTTGTGAAATTCAACATTTTATAACACTGGTGTATATCCCGCCTGAATTAATGCAACTCCAAAGTATTTTAAAGTATCAACTTGGACCAGCTTTGCACCGTACACAAATGTGACACGGAATAAACATCACGGAACTTGCTCTCAGTTAATTAAACGGAATCAACGTCATTCATTCTCGACAGACTTCTGTACGTTGGTTGATATTCGCACGTTCAATGTGTACAACGTGATAACATACGGTAGGAAAATGAGGTTTAAATTTCATGTAAAGTAGAATAGATTTTGTAATAGTTGCATTGATAAAAGTAGTAATTAGAAAATTTTTCTTTTCTTTATTATTTACAATATTTTTGGAAATGACCAAGGGAGATTCAACCGAATTTTGGATCTCTTTAGAAATCTGTAAGTGACTGACATCTGTAAGAAAGTTTTGACATTGTCGTTGCTTTCCACATCGATAATAATAGCTTCTAAAATATAATTACACAACTTCATGAGGCTGTCAAAAGCGATTGGAAACAAAGTTTAGACGAAAACTTAAATAAAATATATTTAAAAATGTTATAGAATACTTTAGTAGCTTGACGTTAATAAAAATAAATTGACAGTCAGCAAAAAAATATTCCCCTGACAGGAGTGAAAGTTTGAAAGGCATTCGTTTCGCCTAATTTAGTAACACACGAATGAAATCAAAGTTATAAAGCGTCACACAAACTTTGTTAATCCATTACCCGTTGACAGACTTCAAATATCGAATATTTCAATAATTACGTCTGTCAAAGTAATCTTTGGTTCCGACTTTGCATTTGTAGAGGACAATATCCAATGCAATGTACAGAGTAATTACGGGGATCAACAGAGAATGAGGTGATAATTATAATCAAGTAAAATGATGATGATGATCGCTGACTACTTTACTAGGATAAAAGACAGTTGAAACAGATAGAAAAGTTTAAATATCTGGAAAAGTAAGCGGTTCAGGTGGCTAATTTGTAGCTAATTTACTGTGTACATAAAGCGAACCAAATATATCGACAGACTTCTAATGATGGTGCACGTAAGACGTCAAGCTAGCTGAACACAAAACATTTTTTGCTAGCCACGTTAATATGAGAGACACAAACCTCACTCTGGTACAGAAACAGAAAACAATATTGCATGGCTGTGCAATGAGGGTTTCAATGCGGGAGATGGGGAAAACATAGTAGAAAGACAACTGCAATGGTTTGGTTTTGTAATAATGTGCAGTGGGTAGAATAATACAATAACATAATATAATATGTTTATATTATATTTATTGTTATGTGTAAAATTGTATATACAGTGTTTTTAATATTTTAACGATCGACGAACTTCAACAAGGGATAATCCTGATGATGGGGCATATGTCCCGAAACGCGTTGAATTAAATATAGAAAAAAGGCCACCAGACGGACAAGAAAAAGGTAAACTATTTTACTAATTATATGAATATACGAGTTTTTTAATAACGTTTTATGACCCTTTAGAGGAGTAATAAAATTATACTTTTTTTGACAATCTCCAATTTGTTTTCGGACTGTATAAAGCAAGGATGATTTTATCTTGTCTTCAGGCGCAGAGAATACTTACGGGCTAGACAATCAGCGTAAGAGAAATAGGCCAAAATTTCATTTGAATTCTTATTTCTGATTCGTCAGTACAGTCACTCTCTCTGAACTTGAAAACGTGCGGAAGTCTAGACCGCTCACTCGAAGTCTAGACGTTAGGTCTACTAAGCATTACAAAAACAAAATAAAAAGTTTGCGAGTTGATTTCTAAATAGTATTAATCCGGTAAAGTGCAAGATTTTTCGTATAGAAATAAAAAAAAATTATAATTTACTGGATATATTCTGTAAGGTAAGTACACAAAATGAATTACGGTGAAAACTAATTACCTACAATTTGTAGAACATCTCAAGCTGATAACGAACGCCGAACTCCGAACACCAGGAGGAGCACAGCTGTAAATAATGAACGCCTCACAACATTACTGTCTTACAGGCTGGATCATCAACGTCGATCTACATTCGTGATAAAGGGAAGTGACTTCTTTTCTTATAAACTTAAATGAACTTATAAACTAAACAGATAAACGAACTTAGAAAATTTGATGTATTATATTATAAGAGAGAAAAATTATTTTAAATTTGTAGTCAGGTGAACAGAGACAGCATAATTAGTTTGAGTTTCATTTTCATAAACAGTTATAAATTAACAAAGTGCAACATGTAATTATACCATTAATAAATCCGATAGCATTCCAATACACCGATTTATCCGTCTACCGATTCCATGCGACACACGTACATTGCAAACGGTTACATGAAAAGAAGCCGAAGCTCATCATGGAAGCTCGTCTAGACAAACGGAGAGGAAGACGTGGGTCAACAGTATTGGAAGCTTGGATAACAGACAAGGAAAGAATATGTTAAGGATATAACGCCTCGTAAATTATACTATAAAATTAAATTTGTGTCGTTTTACTAATAAGAAATCTGTAATGGCAAAACCACTATTCTCTTGTAATTATTATAATGATAATGATAATTACATCCTAAAATTCGTAGTGACCGTCAATCAATAAATTTTCCGGTGAAGGGTCTGCGAGGATCGGTCAAAAATATAACACAAATTTTAACTTATTTGTGTCGACGTTTAGACAGTGTTTATTGTCATCTTCAGGACCTGTGTATGAATACAAAAGAAATGTCAAACACAAGAGAACAATTATTTGAGACACACAAGCACACACACTCACATATACAAACACATTCACTAAAATCCTGACGATGACAATAAACACTGTCGAAACGTTGACACAAATAAGTTAAAATTTGTGTTATATTTTTGACCGATCCTCACAAATCCTTAACCGGAAAAAGATAACGATAATGATGATGACGAATGTTCATGTATAAAGGTTCTGTAATACATAGAATTCGTAAAGCCTGTGTTTAATCATAGATTGTCTGTAAAAAACTAGTGTATGTAAATAATAAAATACAAACAGTAAATCTCTCAGTATGCGCGTTTCCAACTAAAAGGAGCCATTAATTACTAAACTTCAGCAGGAGGCACAATACATAACCTTTCATGCTATGTACGTTAGTTACAAAAAGTATTCTGAACGCTGTACATTTTCAATACTTTGTGATATTATAAATTTGATTGAAGTTTTATCCGTATAGTTCAGCAAGAAAAGTTTAAGTTTCTGAGCCATTAAACAATCATGCCGTTAGATTTACATACGAAACTTGCATACACTGTAGAAAATCAAGGTCGGTGATCAGGGACAACTTTCTACATCATCTCTGCGGTAAAACTATGTTCAACTTGTAGCTCTACTAGTTTTTACGTTTATTCTCTCTGTTTATCTATAACACTGCTTTATTCGGGTCTACATTGCAATTTACACTCCAGTCGTTTTTCTAAATATGCCAATCCTACATGTAATCTTCTCATCAAGTTTTATGTGGTTTCTCCATTAATACCTTAAGTCAATTAATAGTATGATGTTTTGCACCTAACTGCCCATAATTTGTTCTATTAGGCCATTACTAATGTTTAATTGAACGAATAAATTTTATCTTATGATTGACGAAGACACAACTAAAAGAAGATTGTTTCTTCCCTACAAATAGTGACATAAAACACTACTATTCTATTTTCTTTGCAAAAGTAATAAAAAGTATAACTTAAAATCTTGTTCTTCTTGCTATTCTTCTTCTTTTTATTCTTTACCTAGTCGCAGGACTAGTCTTATCCTAGACGGGCCTTACCTCTAGATTCGCGGAGCGACATCTCGCCACCACTTGGCGATTTCTCACGCCAAGTATGTCCATTTTATTAAACTCAAATGCCATCATACGCTCGGAACTGCTCGTTTCTCGGTAAAAGATCACTTCAGTTTTTGATATTCCTCCAAACATCTTGATCTTATTATTTTGTTCCGAATTCGTAAATATACAATATTGTACAAATTTCAAAGTGTCCAGGCCTCAATATGGTTGTTTTGGTTTACATACATATAATGTTATTTAACATATAAAATTTGACCACCTTTTTCACTGAACGTGAATATAATATAATAACAAACGAGTTGTGCAGCTCAGAGTGCTTGCTAATTATTAACTTATAAAACTTATTATTAAAAGTAGAATGAATTGCCTTACTCTTTCCTAACGTTTGACTTTAATTATTTTATGAAATAATATTACTTTAAAAAAAATTAATTTTTTTGTAACAGTGACAATAGTTACAAACTTACAGTCCTGAAAATGTGGAGTTCACTAGACTGATACGACGTTTTGTGTCCGTCGCAGTGTTCTACTGTACAGTCTAATAATGTGGCGCCAAAACATTATGTTTCAAAAGCGTATGAAGAGTAACATAATATTACCACATTCCAGAACATGCTACGTGTTGCTCGGCTATTCCAGCGGAGTCTGGCTGTAATGTGTGTGTGTCCGTACATTTTTGCTGCTACTTACTTTGAAATGGACACAACGAGACTTTTCCAGACTATGCCGGTCCGCGCGCGCTGTGTTCAAGGCCGCAGTCAATTACGCTCTATTGTTTTTATATAACGGAATATTTTGGAATTTCAGCGGGGTATAAATACAATACTTCAGCGAAGCTTAGTTTCATTTTTAGTGGCGCTTTATTCCAGTGCGGTTCGTAGTATTGTGACGAAGTGTTACGTGTTTTATAATTGTGCAAGACTCGTTGGCATTATTATTGCGTGTGAACATTTTTTTTTATTTGCTATAAGAGACTATCATGTTGATTACAGACCCTTTATTTGTGATAACTGAAGCTTGTTTTTGGTGACCTAATTGGTGGCTTGTATTTTGTTATCAACTATACCATACGACTGTCAGTAGACCGTCGTAACAATATGTTAGACAAATTTTAATAGTAAATAAACTATTAATTAACAATTTCGTAATTTCTTTAAATTGTCATTACAAGTTTTTCTTCATGAGGCAAAGTTGGGATTCTCTCGATATCTGAAAACATGTGACAATGAAAGTTTTGAGATTGTCCTTGTTCTTTACATCGATGGTAATATCTTTAAAAGAAATTTGTTTGGAACTTTTATAGGTCTCAAAACTGTCAAAGCGTGATTGGAAACATCATTTAAACGAGAAATTGTCAAACATATTTTTAAAAGTATGAAAGATAACTTTAGCAGCTTTACGTTAATAGAAAATGAATTGACAGAAACAAAATATTACCTTAAGAGGCGGAAAAAGTTTTAAATAAACTACGTTTTTTTAGATTACTTATTTGAAGAGAAATTGAATCATAGCTGTATGGTGCGTCACGGAAAGTTTTTAAACGTATTACCTGTTGATAGCCTTCATCAACCTTATCGCTTAATATTTACACCTTTATCCGTCAAGCAATTTCTCCATGAGCTCTGGCTATGTAGTTGTAAGGTAAGAAAGTTGCTTTATTTTTACGAGGGACGTTCACGTCAATCCGGGACTATTAATTTTTAATAAATATAGAACACATTTATGATAACAAAAAATACTTTTGTTGCTCGATGTAATCCCCTGCAACGTTTATACTATTACGACGGTCTACTCGACCGTCGTAGGTACAGTGGAAACAAAATAAGTACAAGACACCAATTAAGTCACTAATCACACCTTTAATTGTTATAGTAAAACAGTTCGTAATTAAAAACACAGTGTCTACAGCAAATCAAATGAAATTGTTCATACGCAATAAAATGTCCACTAATATTAAAACTCAACTTTATTACAATTATACCGTCCGAATATAAAACGCAACACGTCACTAATAACTACTTGAACGTACACCGTAATAACTCGAACCGCTCTGTAAATATATCGCACTAATACTCTCGAACCGCACAGTCAAAAATCTCGCATTGAACTCAAAACTAAGGCCGCGACGCGATGTATTTATAGTTACGCTCACACACCAGGAGCTTCCAAACTGCGTCTTATCTCTCGCAAACTACGTAAATTGCTACGGCCTTAACACAGTCCGAGCGCCCGAGCGGAGCCTGGCACAGTCGAGAAAATTCTCGCAAAATGCGTTTAGTAGCACGTACACCACACGCTTACGTCGAGATCTTTCTGGCGCATTCGATAAACGCGTAGATTGTTCTGTGCTGTCGTAGCACTCTCTCCTCCTTAAGCCTGTTCGTCCCGAACTGGCAAAGCGTCTTTAAATTTGTATTTAGCCAGGCGATCTAGGTGGACGACCTTGAACTTTCGCTGTCCTTCCTGTTGAATCCGATAAACAACATCGTTAATCCTTTTTTTTACAGTGTAGGGTCCTTCCCAGTTAGACTGAAGCTTAGGTGAGCGACCACGACGGCGCTTTGGATTGAACAACCAGACCTGATCTCCTTCTTGGAAACCCACACTATTGCTGCGAATGTCATACCGAGTTTTCATTTTATCACTGGCAATCTTGAGCCGTCCTCTTACCAAGCGATTCATTTCTCGCAGTTGGTTTTCTAATTGTGAGGAATAGTTCTTTGGCTCTTGGGACTGAGTCTCAGGTGATCCAAACATCAAGTCCCCAGGTAGACGAATCTCCCGCCCAAACACCAATTTTGCTGGAGTCATGCCGGTTGTGTCATGTAGTGATGACCTATACGCCATAAGGAATAGTGGTATACGTTGGTCCCAGTCTGTTTGGTTCTCGTCAACAACTTTCGAAAGATGCTGCTCAAGTGTCCTGTTGAATCTCTCAACCATCCCGTCCGACTGAGGATGCAGAGGCGTTGTCCTGGTCTTTCGAATTCCCAGTAGACGGCATAATTCTTTAAACACTCCTGATTCGAAATTTCTCCCTTGATCCGTATGGATTTCCATAGGGGCTCCATAACGGCAACAGAAGTTGTGAACTAACTGCTTTGCCACAGTGGTAACCTCCTGATTTGGAATTGCGTATGCTTCCACCCACTTAGTAAAGTAGTCACCTACAACCATGATGTACCGGTTTCCATCGTCAGTAACTGGGAATTTTCCAACAATGTCTATGGCAATTCTCTCGAAAGGTTGTCCAACGTTATACTGTCTCATTTTTCCCCTGCTTCTGGTTTGTGGGCCCTTGCTTGCAGCACATATTTCACACGTCCGAACCCATTCCTCTACGTCGTGGCGAAGATGAAGCCAATAGAATCGCTTCCTTATTTTGTCAATGGTTTTGTTAACGCCAAGATGACCTCCAGATGTTCCATCATGCATCTCCTTCAAAACAGACTGCACTTTACTTCGGGGAACTATCAACTGCATGACCACGTCTCGTCCATCTGCACTTTCCCAAGCCCTTTTCAGTAATCCGTTTTCTAAGGTGAGAGATTCCCATTGTGCCCAGTAGCCCTTCAGCACTTCGGAACCATGGCAGATAACTTGCCAATCCGGGCGGCGACCTTCCTCTTTTGCTGTCAACATCGGTCCAATGTCTTCATCAGTCATCTGTTCTTGTCGACAGTCTTGTGTCTTGTGTTTCCAGCCATCAGCCAGGAAATCTACAGTGATGGCTTGAACATGTTCGCTTGAGTTTTGTTCTTCCTTTCTGTGGCAATGTCGGCAGTCTTCCGGGCACGGTCTTCGTGATAAGCCATCTGCATTACCGTGCAGGCGCCCCCGCCGATGTTGTACCTTGAAGTTGTACTCTTGCAGACGTTCGAGCCACCTTGCCAACTGTCCTTCCGGATTTTTAAATCTCAAGAGCCATGCAAGTGCAGCATGGTCGGTACGTAGTGAAAACTCTCTCCCATAGAGGTATTTATGGAAGTGCTCCAAAGCTCTGACAATTGCCAACAACTCTCTTCTTGTAACACAATAATTTCTCTCTGGTTTAGAAAGCGTCTTGCTGTAATACGCTATTACTCGTTCTTCACCGTTCTGCACTGGAGACAAAACTGCTCCTAGACCAGTATTGCTTGCGTCTGTGTCTACGATGTACTTCCCTTCGGAAGCTGGAAAAGCGAGGATTGGCTGCGAACATAATGCAATCTTCAACGTTCTAAATGCTTGTTCACACTCTCTCGACCATTGGAAGTTTCGTTTATTTTCCGTTAGCTCATGTAGTGGTTTAGCAATAGTAGCGAAGCCTTTCACAAAACGTCGGTAATATGAGCATAACCCCAGGAAACTCCGAACTTCGTGTTTATTCTTCGGAACTGGCCAGTCTCTTACGGTGTATACTTTATTAGGATCCATGCTAACGCCCGCTACCGAAACCAGATGGCCCAAATACTGTACTTCCTTCTGGAATAGAGAACACTTCTTCGGGCTCAGCTTCAGTTGTGCACCGTGAATTCTAGTTAGAACTTCCTTAAGGTTTTCCAAATGATCTTTGAAAGTCTTCCCGATCACTATGACATCGTCTAAGTAAACAAGGCAAGTTTTCCACGTCAGGCCTCGGAGTATCAGGTCCATCAATCTCTCAAATGTTGCCGGTGCATTACAGAGTCCAAATGGCATGACGTTAAATTGGAATAAGCCACTTGGGGTCGAGAAAGCGGTCTTTTCTTTGTCTTCTTGATGAAGACCCACTTGCCAATATCCACTCTTCAGGTCCAATGTGGAAAACCACTGTGCTCCGGACAACGTGTCGAGTGTATCGTCAACGCGAGGTAATGGATAGCAGTCTTTCTTTGTAACGTCATTTAACCTCCGGTAGTCTACGCAGAAACGCAATCCACCATCCTTCTTCGCTACCAGCACTACAGGGGAAGACCAAGCACTTGACGAAGGTTCAATTACCCCCTCTGTCAACATGTCCTGTACTAACCGAGACATCTCCTCTTGTTTAGATAATGGAGGCCTTCGAGGAGGTTGGCGTATCGGTGTTGTGTCCCCGGTATTGATGCGATGTTGCACAAGAGAGGTTCTTCCAAGTGACTGTCCCCGAACTGCAAAACAATCTTTGAATTCGTGTAAAAACTGTCCGAGTTCTTTTACCTCACCACTTGAGAGGTCGTTAGAAGATCTGTTCAATAATTCTTGCAGTTCCTCTGGTAATTTAAAGTATCCGAAGAACTGGGTCTTCGTTGCGTTATTCCGGCTACCCAGGCCACAGGAGTCAATTTGCCTAGGAGCGTATTGCTTTGTAAAGTGATAGCTTGATCCAAAATATTCGCCACTCTAATAGGTACATTTCCGGTTTCGTCAGGTTTTACTAAACTACTGGCAATTAGTATGCCCGGTGTGCTGACTACCTGGGGTTCGAATATAGAGCACTGATTGCCCCTAGTATCTACCGCAGTTCTAACCATGATGATCTTTTCGGAGTTTGGCGGAACAGTTACGGCCACTTGGTTTATGACGTCCATCGATTTTTCTGCTGTCGTCATTGTTGATAGCATTACCTCTTCGCCTCCGATTCTCAAGACATTGTTTTTGAAGTCGACTATAAATCCGTATGCGTTCATAACGTCCACACCAAGAATTGCTTCATCCACAATGTCTGCAACAAGTACTTGATGATTAAACTCAAGTCTACCGAGGCGTAGGTGTATCACCACTTTTCCATACACTTTTACAGGCCGTCCAGTAGCTGTTCGCAAGCTGGAAGAGTACCAGATTGGCTTGAGATCTTTCACCACGTCGGGGCGCACAATAGAAACTGTTGCGTCTGTGTCAACTGTAATCGAGGTTGGCCTTTCTTGAACAAATCCGGTAACTACCAAGCTCCCGGTGTTTTTCTGAAGCGTAGAAATTGCGTATTCTCTAGGGGCTTCGTTCCTCCAGTTAGTCAGCACACGCCCCGTTGCACCGACTATTGCTCGTTTCCCTGCTGCTGAATTCTAACCCGACAATCTCGTTGTAGATGTCCAGGTTTCCCACATCGATAACACTTCGGTCTTCCATCCTTTCTTATTTTATTCTGTGGCGCCGACCGTCGAGTCTCTGTTCCTTGTTCTTCTTCCTCATCGTCTGTGCCGTCGCGATCTTTTAGCTCGCGCACTTTATGACTTGCCCAACCAGACGCTGATTTGGCGGCCTCAAATTGCAAAGCATATACCAGGGCGTCCGCACTGTTCTGGTGTCTTGCCATTCGTAACACTTGCTGTAGTTCGTTATCTCGGACACCGGCAGTAAATGTCTGCATCGCAAAATGCGTTCGAAAATCTTCTGGCGCTTCAGGATAGGCCAGTCTAATTAGTCTGTCGATACTTGCTTCAAACTCTTGAAGACTTTCCCCGGAATGCTGTCGCCTTGCTCTCAACTGGGTGCAGTACACATCTCGCAAATGTTTATCACCATACCGTAATTCCAGAGATTTTATCAACTCGGCATAGGTGTTCTGGCTGTCAGGTGGCACTTTCTGTAGTAGTTCTGCTGCGGGTCCTTTTAATGCAAGAACAAGTGAAACAGCCTTGTCTTTTTCTGTCCAATTATTTGCGCATGCAGCAGCTTCAAATTGGCGGAGGTACGTTGCCCAGTGAGTGCTTCCGTCAAAGGTTGGAGCTTTGACATGAACTGTCCCTACTGCAGGCAAAGTGACTTTCTCTGTTAACTTATTTTCTGTGTATTTTTCTGTCTTGATCACTGGTACAGTCTGTTCAGAAATTTGTTTTGGTTGAATCTTCATGCACTGTTCAACTTCAATTTTAATTTGTTCTCTTATGTTTGCCATTGAGTTTTCTACTGCAGATATTTTTGTTGACATAACTTCTTCCACAGTCAAGACAGATTTTTCTACTTTATTTGACATGGATTCTTCTACGTCAGATATTCTGGTAATCTGATTGTTGAGCTCACCTCGTAATTCACCTACGTCACCACGTAGGAGACCCAATTCTGCGGTAGTATGTTCTTGCATCTGCTTTTGTTCATGAATTAATGCTTTGATGTCATCTGCCTCCTGCTTGCGTTTTTCATCCTGTCGTTTTTCTGCTTCTTCTCTTTCTTGTATTCGTTCTTCTTTTTGTCGTATTTCTGTTTCTTCCGCCTCCTGTCTGCGTCTTTCCTCTGCTTCCAGCAGGAGGGTTTTCTGTCTCTCTTCCGCTTTCTCTAAATCCTGTCGTCGTCGTTCTTTTGTCTGCAACAACAGCGCCTGGAAATTTTCCATCATCTGACTGGCATCCATTGTTTTTCGATTAATTACGAATTACACTCGTCTTGTACAAAGTATCCACTGTTTCCACTGTTAACCGTTCTATCCCACTTCTGACACCACTGTTACGACGGTCTACTCGACCGTCGTAGGTACAGTGGAAACAAAATAAGTACAAGACACCAATTAAGTCACTAATCACACCTTTAATTGTTATAGTAAAACAGTTCGTAATTAACAACACAGTGTCTACAACAAATCAAATGAAATTGTTCATACGCAATAAAATGTCCACTAATATTAAAAGTCAACTGTATTACAATTATACCGTCCGAATATAAAACGCAACACTTCACTAATAACTACTTGAACGTACACCGTAATAACTCGAACCGCTCTGTAAATATATCAGTAGAGGGAAAGTGAGCGTATGAGAACACTTCCGGGTTCCAGTTGAAAACACTACCGGGTTCCAGTTCATGACGTCATAGAGGCACTGGCAGCTGGTGTCCGAGCTGTCCATGTGACGTCACTGTTTTGTGTGTGTGTGTGTGTGTGTGTGTATGTGTGTGTATGTGTGACTGAAACACTTCCGTGTTCCAGTTCATGACATCACACAGAGGCTCAAGTCGCTGGCGTCCGTATGGCTAAAACCTGTTTCAAGACGTCACGGAGGCCGTGGTTTCTGCATGTCCAAAATTTGGTAGCCGAAAACAATGTGTAGCGGATGGGGGTACCCGGAATTCGGCGGTTGCCCGGAGAGGCGATGTCATCGGGTACCGTTACTCGAAATTTTGGGGGTATCGGTTACCGTTACCCGAAATGTTTAAATCAACGGATGGGGGTACCCGAAATTTGCATGACAGAGGCCCTGGCAGCTGGTGTCCGAATGTTAAAACACTTCCGCGTTCTGGTTTATTTTGATGTAACAAAATAATCGTTCTCTCTCGAAATTTTTTTAATGTCAGAATTTTGGTACCCTAAATGATTAAAACAACGGATGGGGGTACCCGAAATTTGTGGGTACGCCCACATGACGACGACGTAGATGGCGTGATGTCTGAAATGTTTAAATCAACGGATGGGGGTACCCGAAATTTTCGGTGTCTGAAATTTAGTACCCGAAATGTTTAAATCAACGGATGGGGTTACCCGAAATTTTTGGTGTCCGAATTTTGACACCCGAAATGTTTAAATCAACGGATGGGGGGGGGGTTCCTGAAATCTCTTGGTGTCCGAAATTTAACACCCGAAATGTTTAAATCAACGGATGGGGGTACCCGACATGACGCATGTGTTCGACTGCGAGGCGAAACAGTTGGTTTCCGCAAAAAATAAATTATGGCCCCCTCCGGGATTTGAACCCGGGACCTCCGGTACTCCAAACCGGCATGCATCCACTACACCAAGGGGCCGTTGTCGTTTAACTGTAATTATTTTTGTACTTATACTTCTCGTCTCTTACTTGCAACTATGAGGTGGACGAGTGATATCTACTGTTGTCCTATGTGTAAAACCATAAAAGCACAATATAAGTTTATTTATTATTAAAAATAAATAAACATTTTTTATACTTTTATTTTTTACCTCTCATCCTCTTCCTAGCGGCCAGAGGCGAATGAGAGACCGCTACGCTTTTTTTAACGTGGTTTCCCCAACTTTACAGATTCGTAAAGCAGGCCTACTCCACGTTATCTATCGCTGTACTATTAACTAATACAGTGGTAGATAATGATAAGATACACTATGCAATGCTAAGTCAATGTATAAAAGCAGTACATATATTTTTTATTTATTTACTTTATTTTTATTTTTTTATCGGGTGTATATGTTGTTCATACATGATGCGTATTCACATTTGCTGTACCGTAATGAGTAATTTTCACACCCATGCTGGTCCTTGACGAGTTTACAGGTATATCTACCGTGCCAGTGACCCGTCTCGAACTACCAGGACTACGTTTATGAGTATGTCTACCGCGACAGTGACGTAGTCAACGTTAACACTCACGCACACACTACGGTACCTAATTCTACGTTTATGGACATTTCTGTCACGTAGCATTCACACTAACACCATGATGAAAACATGTTCACAACCGACTATATTTTATTTCGTTGCCGCAACCATTCTGCATAAAACAAAGCTTTGCGCAATGCACAGTGTAAGGGGGGAGTGGTAACGGGTTGACGATGAGGAACAGGACATTTTATGATGGGTACAAAGGATCTAGGAACTACAGGTGCTTGAATATCGTTTAAGTCAATCACCTCACCATGGTGATACAACTGTCGTAAGAAATTTGCCTTCTCAAACCCTTTTGTATAGACAACAGAACTGTCTGAAAAAAAGTCTGCAACGATGCGTACCATATTGTTGTACGGCACATTACCATCGTTCCACCGAATTCTGTGATAATGTGTTTCCAACCAGTCATTGATTTTTTGAAATTTCAGGTGCAGTCGTGCACGTTCGTACGGTGGAGCGAACAACACGATAACAAAACGTCCGGTTGTTATATCAACTGCAACGAACTCTTTGATTACATATTCATTTTTGTCACCACGAAACGCTTCAAACTCGGCAATAACCGTCCTATTCAAGTTCATTTTTCCGAGTGACACTTGTTCGCATCGAATACGTTAATTTTTTCAAATTCCCCCTCTACTTTTCCTTCCAATACCAGTTCATCGTAAAGACGATCAAATGTTAGCTGTTGGTCATGACGACTGCTTTCCAATCGAAAAAACGAGGGGAAAAAGAAGGATGGTGGTACATAACACCCCTTGGCTACTACCTGATTAATGTACGACTTGAAGTGATCTTGATCATAAAACAAGCGAACAAGATATTTCTTTAGTACTGTTAATAAACAACCAAAACGGATCCACTCGGGTTCTGTGAAAACAAATTTTTCGGTCTTACTACCTTTAATCCGAACAAACGTTTTCCCAAAGTTACGACTGATCATCACACTCTTCTTCCTTTCACGGTTTTCACCTTCTTCGTGCAATAACATACTGGATAGTAGCTGTTCACGAAAGATCAACAAGTAATTCCACTCAGAAAAGTCAAGTAATATACGTTTCTTTTTTCCGTTTGTAAACAAAACACCCGGTTCATAGTTGAGTTCGTTAAACAGTCCGACGGTAACGAACTTAGTGTAAGAGTTAATAGGATATGCAAGAGATAAGTAAACGTTACACTCACAATGCCTGCTGCTGCTGCTGCCGCCGCTACCACAGTCACCTTCCATCGTTGAGACGGACTGATCTTGTTACAAGCTAGAGATCGCTAATACCTATCTTTATAAACTGGTAGAGGGGAGAACAAGTTTTTTATGACAAACGATGAACAGTATTCGACAACGCTGTGTACTGTACTATCCTATCGTGAATAATCAAAGCGTAAGCGGTGGTTTTATCTGGAAAATTGTTACTGGATTCAAATTCTAAACGCACATCAACGGCAGACGACTTGATTGGTTCTTCTTGTCTGGAACAATCGATGACAAACAACGGTGCTTTCGTTATAAATTCATTAGGTGTCAAAAGAGGCGTTCTGTTGCGACGGTCGTAGTATGATGTTTGAAAACGTGTATACATGTCGTAGAACAGTGCGTAACGTTTTTTTTCGATATCCTGGTTCAGGTTATCGTACGGATAGTATTTATCGTTCAGAAATAGCTTGACATTCGTTAAATTGCAGTGATCAAATTCCGACGCGTTTTTCGCTATATTGTTCTTTCTGTCCGTCTGAAATATCAGTATCACATACCGTGGTTTTTCCAACTGTGACGATGTCTTCAAGGTCCACGAATGTCGATTTGTCGTCGGTAGAACGGGATACTCGTGCAATTCCCAACTGCGGAACGGCATCACCAGTTCATGATCCTCCTCGATATGCTCCAATAGCGGTATTCGGTACTTGTTTGACACGCGCACATAGGGCATCTTCCAGTGTACTTTGTTTATTACGAGATTACCGTTTGCAGTTGCACCTGATTCTTTTAGCACCATTGCGTTCTGATCGGTAGAGGTACGCAACAGAATCAATTCTTGCTTAACGTTCAGCATGATGCGTGTATAGTCTTCGTTGAAACCGAGTAGCATTTTTAACGTCAACCATTTTTAGCGTTTTAAAATCACCGGTACTCTCGTGTACTGTCAACGACTCATCGGTTGTCGTCACCCATCCTGCATTGATTAGATGCTTTCTTTCATGCTCATTGCTCGATAGTAACAATTTCACAGTGCTCGTAATTCCAACGTTTTTCGTACGATCTACTTCCACACCGCACACTTCGTAACGGATCTCCTCAAACAAGAAAGCCATTGCATTGTTGATTAATTTCACGTTCAACGCTGTGTCGGTAGCGTTAACCTTGGTCAATGTTCCTTCGATGTACAGAAAACTCTCCGCCGGTAAAGTGAAAACATCCTGTTGTTGGATGGGTATACGTATTTCATCGTTGTTACCGTATCGGGTGGAAGCATACGGTGTGTGCGTACGATATTCGAACTCAACGATTCTGTTATCGAAAGCCGCTCCTCGTTCGATAGCTAGAATTTCACCCGACATTATTTTAATCGTATAATTTGAATCCAAGTGAAAGTAAGAAACGCTTGTTCCTTGATGTCAATCGCTTCAACGTTGAACACCGACTACCATGTTTCTTTCGTACACACTCCCTTTTTACAGGTGACGTTTGTCCGAAATACAATCCCATATTTTCAGATGCAGTCGTATCGTGATAACTTCACCGCGAAAATCGACTAAATCCCCGTCCTGATCAACGAGAGACAAAATTATGTTGTCAACGCGTTGTACGTTTACCGGTAAGTATATTACGTTTGTCGGTGTTTCAACTATTTTGAAACCTGGTGCCACGGTCGGATAAAACGAATGCAACGTGTGCTGGTCCTGGCCGTCCTTGTACGCACCCTGTACGATATTACTCCGTACGTGAACGGTGTTAACTTTGATTATGTCGACGGGTACGTTCGACTCGTGTGTTATATACGCTTCCAGCTGCTGATTCTCCTTGAATCCTAACATACTTGCAATGGTATTCGGTGTATGCGAAAAGTCGATGACATGCTTACAGTAAATTTCACACTTTAATGTGTTGTTGTTTGGACGTAAACTGATTGTTCTCTCGCCTAACTGTTTCTGCAGATACGTTTCGATATCACTGATTTCGTAGGTGCCGGTAGGAAACTTGATGACGGACCACTGATCCTTGGAAATTTTTACTGGAAATGCATTATTTTTTCCTTCAGTAACGTTTGGTATTGAATTATACGATGTAAAATCCAATAGTCCAACGTACCATTCACCGTATAACTCGAGAGGTGGGAAAAAGTTACACACGAGATTCGCAGCGTCGGTACCCGTCACGGTAACCGTTAACGACGACATGCTGAAGTTTACTGATCAGAAGACGATAAAAAGTCTAAACATAAATGACCGCAGATGACCGTGTTAGGAGGTTGCTTCCGTTCATAGTTGTAACGAACGTCGGTTGTATCACCAAAATATTGCATCAGCTCGAGAGGTGGACGTAAATTACCGAACCCGTCAAAATAGTGTACTCGATTTCCACGCTTCTTGTAACATACCCAGTGGGTTCCCGGTCCGCTCTCGTCGTCCAAATTTACGATGACGCTTTCGTTCTTCCACGGCGCTGTATCCGGTAATGCGTTACGCATGTAAACACCTCTAAAATACGGTATGTTTAGCTTTTTTGCGTATACACGTAATTCATCTTCGGACAACGGGCAGAGCGGTATGTGAATTAGTTTTTTCGGTACGGACGTAGATACAATCCGGACGCAGTTCTCTTCTTTTTCCTAGCGGTTCGGACAGTTCTCTTCCTCCTCTTCTTCATCCCACCACCAGCACCACGACCACGACTACTCACATTTTTTTTATTTTTACGACGTCGACCGCTTCCTATTGCTGATTTTGCTTTCATAGTCGCTGCAACTGCTGTCGCATAAGCTCGTTCGCTAATACCCGAATCCAACGCCTTTACCCGTTCCCACGCTTTTTCCGCGAGTTTACGATCTGCAATACGTCTACTTTCGTTGTCTTTGTATTGAGCGTAAGCGATGTCGTGTTCGCGACAGGCTTCGTCTAATTGGTTGATTCCGCGATCACCACGCGCTAATCTTTCTTCAAGTTTCGTGCCCGGTCCACAGAATCTGTAACCCGGCAGATGTAATTCGACAGGTAGTGCGTCCACCGCTCGATTGATAACTGACGAAACAACGGACGGTACAACGTTTTTAAGCACGTTTCCGACGCCCCACCCCTTTTTCCTCTTAACGTTGTTGTTCATCGTAAACCGATCTCCAGCCTTTCTCTTCTGTGTTTTTATCGTATTCATCTATTAACCTTTTTATTTCCTTCGTGTCGAGTGTCCACTCGTCTTCTGAACTACGTGGCTTAGACAATTTCAATAAGTCGTAATCCAGTTGATACTGAAATGTTTTAACGACCTTATACATCTCGCTCTTTACGTATCGTCTCACGTCATTTAATTGTTGTAAGTTAACAGCATCGCTCTCTGCAAAACCATCCGCTACGTCTGATATTCTCTTTTCCGCTGCTTTGAAAACACCATCTTCGCCCAAGCTAACGGTGTTCTGCAACATGTATTTTACGTTAACCGCGTCATCTGCAAAAATCGGTGAACTCACTCCTGACAACCAGCTCTGCCCAAACAAATAGCTGTTCGATACTTTTTTAATGACGTTCGAGTCTACGTAGTTTTTGTTGACCGCATCGGTCGCTAGTTCCGGACTTCGAACGTTGATTACCCATCGATCTCGTGCATCGATGACCTCACCTCTCTCTTGACTCGAGTGTTGTATACAGTTGTCATCAACGTAATATTTGTTGACTACGTCTTTAACGTCTACAGGAGTATCAACATTTTTCAATCTACACCATTTAACGTCCACGCTTTTACGTTCATCATCGAGTAGCAGACAATGTGTTTGCATATAAGTCAGGGATACAGCATCCTTTCCTGCATCCGGTTCGTTCAGATTGCGGATCTTTTTGTTTTCAACATCTATATGCCCATCATTCGTAATCTTAAATCCTACAGTATCGCGTAATTGTCTTTTTGTTTCACGTCGCACGCTCACGGCGCTTTGATGTCTACCGAACTTGTCCACAACCATTGTACGACTGCACGCTACAAATGATGGGCTAACCGTTTTAAGTAACGACACTGTGGTGACCATCGCGTGTGTAACACAATCGGATCGTCACCCTCTTTCCAACGAAAGATTTCTATACCGCAAAATGAACATCGAACCCTGTCAATTTCATTTGTGTAATGAAAGCCTGCGGCAACCATAGCGGTCGGACTGATGAAATACACAGGCCATGATGTAAAGGTTTTCAGTCTCTCGTTTTCGACTTCAAAGTCAGGTGTCAAATCTAATCCGCACATGTCGACAGTGTTGACAACAATGAGTTGTTACACCGACGTTCATAAAATTTATACGATAATGTTGGCTTCACGTAATTCCTCTACTACTGAGATGATTTCGTTGTCGTGTCCGGTGTGACCGGTGCGTTTTAAACTTACCAGCAGTCTCAACCGTTCAACCAGTTCGTTGGGATCGTTCCAATGTACGTAATCGATACCACGTCCGCTGCGTGGTGGGAACAATCGAGCGATTATCTCTCTGTACTTTAAACCTTTGTTTGTATTTACTTTAGCACCGGGTAAATAATAACGTTTATAAGCGTTAGTGTCCGACAATATAGACCTGTACGCTGCTAAATCGTTTTCATCGTAGACGCTCTTGTCGGGTTCTTTCATAAACATAAGTTCGTAGAGGCCCGGTGTGCCTCTGTATCGTTTTCCAGCTATGTAGAAGCTATCGTCTTGATTGATCTCTAACACCGAATTGCCTACCATCCATTTATCTTCAACGTTACGAACACCGTATGTATGATCCATCTTCTTATCTCGATCATCAGACAACGCGAGCAGTAAGTATTTCCTCGCGAGCGGACCTTCGACAGACTGTTCAACGTATTCTTGTGCTTCGTGTCGACCTTCGGGTGTTGATAAAAACTCTTCAAGAGTTACGTTCGATGTTTCGACATCAGGCGTTTGTGCCAACACTTCCGTTCTGAGGAAACGAGGTTGTGATGGTGTTTTCGTCTCAACAGCTGCCTTCGTATCTTCATCTTCAACTTTTATTTTTTTTTTAATTTTATCACTGGAGTCATTCAACTTTTCCGAAATCTGGGTTAACGGTTCCAAAAGAGGTTTGTACTTTCTCGTTAACGCTTCATCGCTCTCTCTGATGTCATGTTTCAACGCGCGATACTTTTGTCTTATGTTATCGCTAATTGCATCGATTTCATGTGTCAGTTGCTTGTCATCCATCTTGACACTGATGACTTTCTTGCACAAACTATTCTATTTATGTATAAAACGATCGAAACCCACTCTGTATCTACCTGCGTTTATCGGTGAGTCCTTGTTGATGACTATGAATCCGTAACGATCCTTCCACGCTTCGGCGCACATCGCTTTGAACTCTTCGTATTTCATATCTGTGTTAACGTGATCGTTATAAACGTGACGTAAATTGAGATCATCTTGTCTGAACAAAACCAAGAAATTGGCATTATCACGCACCAGTTGCTTTGGCACCAGACTATACGTTTGGCAAAGGTACAAAGTGTCCACACCGCTATGCCGTCCCATAGCGAAATATTTTCGTATGTTATTCTGCCGTTCACATACCACATCATCGAACAACATGATTGAATTAGGTACAATTTCGTGCGGAGGTGGTACTTCATCGTTTTCACTGTATGTGAAGTACGTCATTCCTTCGTCAGCGAGAGTATTAAAAATGTCTTCCAACATACGATATTTTGGTTGAAATAACGATTTGGAGAACACGTACAGGTTCTGAAATCGCAGTCCGTTTGAATCGAATAACATGTTAAAGGCAACGTTTGACTTCCCGCTACATGATCCGCCGCACACGATACATCGAACTGTGTTTGGAAACAGTGGACTGTGTTTATTATATGCAACTTCACCGTTGTACTTAGCAGAGTCTACGTTCTTAACATTTAACTTTAACGATTGTTGTTCAATCTTCATCTTAACTCATTTACGTTCGGTTAAATACTGTGGTAATGTTATTATATCAGATCATTTTTATGTATCCACGAATCGTGTTTACCATCAAAGCCGAGCCAGCGCACTCGCACGCGATCACCTTTACGTTGTAATATTTTCTCAACGAGATACACATCACCAACGCTGGTTTTACTCAATTCTTGTTCATAAAACCCACCTTTTACAACGTCACCCGTGTGATCTTTCAACAAGTACGTAACCGGTACGGTTGGCTGAACTCTGTGCACTGTATATATCTCGTTCGTCCAGTTTGGTGTATAACCTTTAGCGAATGTGATTTTGTATTTACTGATACGCACTCGATCGCCTATTTTAAACTTATGTTTCTTGCTCACTTTCCGCGGTACGGTATTTTTTCTTATTCGTTCCAACAAAATTTGCTCGTTGCTCTTGTCGACTTGTCGCGGCTTCATCTCTATAGTTCTATGCACTCTGTCGTTGTAGTCCATCACCAATTTAGGCAAAAGCGACAACCACCGATAATGGCCTTGCTCGCTGAACGCGCGGTACATGTTCGTTTTCAACGTACGATTAAATCGCTCTACGATGGACGCTTTCTTCTCGCTATACGTTGAATAGTGTTTGACGTTGTATCTCTTTAGTAAAGCTTGTACGGTAGTGTTAAAGTACTCTTTCCCCTTATCCGTTTGCAGGTTTTTCATTTTATTTTTTACAATTATTGGTTCGAGAGCATGTGCTACTTCAACACCCGATTTAGTTTTTAAGGGAATCGCATATGCATACTTGCTAAATGCGTTTATTACCGTCATTAGATATTTGTACCCCTTGTTCAACTTGGCATGCGGTATCATTTCCACCAAATCCGCTTGGTAGAGATCGTGTAACCCCTTCACCTCCACCGCACGTCTGGGAAAGTTCCTTCTCACCGGTCTGTGCAATTCTTTTGCAATAGTTTTGCGTACGTTTTCCATATCGCCACCCGAAACGCGAATCGCAAAATTTTGGTACGAGATATACCGTTACGTTTTCACTGAACCTCACCGACTTCATCGTCGTTACTGACAGTGTGTTGCTCCTGCAAGCGAGTCTTATATCAACGTATATCGAACGCATAATTTATAACGGATTTTCTCGCTTGCTGAATTATCTCGCGTCTGGGTTGACAGAGTTTATAATGACCGTACGCCAGTGTTGTTTCACCGTCATCCAAGACATATCGTTTGTCATCGTATGGTGACAGCGATAATTTTGTAAGCTTTCTTGTGTATATGTTATGTTTTTCGCTTTGGATAGTCTGCGCCGTAGTATAAGTTTGAGAAGTGGTCTTTACACATTGCTTATAAAGTTGATGTTTCAACTGTGTAGCTATCGCGGAACGTGGCACACCTTTCGCTACCTTTTTCTCTTTATCGTTTGCCGTAACGAATGAATAACATTTTGCGCGCAACCCGACAAATTCAAGTATCGGTATTCCATTTGTTTCGTCTTTAAAAGTACCCAACTTTTTCTTGTTTGTTTCACTATAGCACGGATGTGCCTTAGGGTACTCCGACGTGTCAAAGAGTTCGAGATGCTCCTCCATGTCTTTGTACACATCGTCGGTGCGAATGTCGTACAACAGAGAGTCAGTGTCCGTCATACATAGACGTGCACGTGACCCGTACGTATTCATCGTGAATCCGTAATGGAACCGATACATAATCAGCTTACTAATATCCAATACACTGAACCCAACGTACAAAGGTCGGTTCAGTGTAATGGATATTTTTTTCATCGTGAGACCTACCAGGTCCTCGTTATAGATGAAAAAATGTTGTAGCCTGGGGTTAGCGGTTAGTTTGTGAAGTTTCTTCTCGTTTGGAACTAACTTGAAATCGATTCGCTTCCGTACGTTTTCCAACGATTTTCCGTACGGTGCGTTATTCATTAACTTAAAAAAGTCTTTTTCAAAGGTGTTTCTGGCTTCCTTTCGTCGCTCCGTATTAAAATCGATGAAAGGTTTCAACCATAGGCACTGTGTGAATGCTAACACACGATGAATCGCTTTCAACTCCATTCCTAGTTCGAGGTAGAGTTTCAATGTTCTGTAATGAACAATGTATTTTGTCTTGTCCTCGAGGGACGTTATCAGTTTCTCTACCTTACCGTTACTACACACAAAGTCTTTTAACAGCTTCATGCGATAGCAGTACGGTGAAAGCATACTGTCCGTAATAGTACACTTTTCGGGTGCTAAAGGGTAGTCACTGTGTAAGTCGTGTAGGTAATGTGGATACCCCAGATCGACTTCCAGGATATAACCGGTGTCATCATCGTCACGTAACGTGTGCACGTTCAACGTATCGATCTCTGTACGTTCCAACCATCGAAAACCTGACAGTGGTAAAGGCTGTGTCATAGCCGTTCCGTACAGGTTGGTACAATCGAGGTAGAGTAAATAGTTATGCGGCTTGCTTGCGTCATAATCGGGAATGTACGGGTTGTTGGCCTTGGAGTACCGATTAGAAATTGCTGCTAAGCCGCCACGGATACCTCTTTCGATGTACAGGTGTACGTCTATATCGCGGAGTAACTCTAACCTAACTCCTGTCATTTTCAGCATCGCGTTCCACGCTAAACCGGCGGTGGTAAAAACGTTACACGGATCGAGTTCGTAGTACTGCAGGCTCATGTTTCGAAAGTTTTCAAATACATCTGCAAGCAGTAGTACATCCGTTTTTAAATAAAGGTCATGATAATCACCGAACGATTGCATGTCGAAAGCCGACCAAACCGCTCGAGCGTGCGCGTAATCTTCTTCGTTTATATCCGACTCTGTCAACCCGTTGTAAAAATGTTCGCGGTCCGGTAACTGCCTCTCGTCAAATTTTGAATCGTCCGTAACGTATTCGTAAGGGTACACGCCTTTACGCAACAGTAAATTAACATTACGCGTGTAAAATTGATTAAGGATTTTAAATTTATCCGCGGATAAGTTGGAGACGAGTTTTTCAAGTGACGCGTTCATGAACCGCAGAGAATCGAGAAACCGGAGCTGACCGAGTGTAACGGAGATGTAACCTTCGCTTGTAGTAGCGATACACGTTATTTCATCTTCCTTGTACTTTCCGAAACCTTGCATCAAATGATGCGAGTCATAGCCACTTAAATTATGGAAAAAAACCGGAACGTGTGTTGGTATTTTGTAATTTATATTACACGCATTGTGAGCAGCGCCTAAATAGTTTCCCGTTATGTGACAATGGTTTCGAACCGTGTCATCCGTTAACGCCTTCTTGCACAGATGACAGTGCGTAGCGTTTCGGAATGACCGTTCATCGGCCGCTGTCATTTGGATCGGTTTATTAAACTTTCTATCGAGTCGTTGAACGTCGACTAAAAGCACACGAAGGAACGTGTCCACCACGTCTTTACCGCGGTATATTACAGGTTCCTTGACGGCGTTTCCCATCCAGTCAACTATCACATAGCAGAAACTGGCTGGTATATGATGTGCCACGTTTTTACCGGTTGTCGGAACAATAAACGATTCGAAGTCAGCGTATACCGTATAAGGTACGCGGTGACAAAGTGAAAAGTTTTTAAGATACATCCACTTTTCGTTCTCGTCAGGAAGTTTTACTTTCTGTACTGCATGCTGAGAACAGTTGCGTTCGTGTTCTTCAACTCGTTTTCGCGCCGCGTTAGTATCTTTATTGTCCGAAAATCGGTGTAGACAGTAGTTGCAGTAAAACGAAGCGCCGTTTCGTTTTGACAACGACGAAAGCATACGCGAAAGGTTCCGTATGAGGCAGTAGTGAGTAGTGTTCGCGTCGGACAGTAGCAGTAGGTTTACGTGGTACTTTCGACCGCGGTGTTCAGTAACACGTAAAGGATATACCTCGCCTTCGTAGCCAAAAACGTTAACGGATATGTTTTCGTTTAATTTTTCAAAACGTTTTATCTTATTGACTGCGACGGGATAAGGTATGTCCTTCATGTTTATTTCTTCTTCGTACGGAAGGTAATGGCTAACGCGATGTGGGTTACACGCGATCGGGTGTATACAGGCGAGCACAGACCACAAGAAACACTTTTCATCTTCTAAATTTTTCACATTAATAATTCCTTTCCTACTGTGCGACAATTTCGATGGTGTAGGTAGAAAGCTCGACCCCACAAGAGGATTGTATTTTGTAATATTTATTTCCACCGACTCGACACCATTTTCGACCCACCCGCTTCCGTCACGCGTGAATTTGTCAACGGATTCCATTATTTTCTCGCTAGCTATCGAATACTGTTCATCGATATCGTCATACTGTGACTTAAGTTTTGTACGCGATCTGAATACCGCATTACAATAAATATTTTCGGTGTTTATTAATTTTTTAAAAGATACACGAACTGCTAAATACCATTTTATATAATTATTTAATGCTACGGCTTCGCTACAAATCTTATCAACAATCGTGTGTTTGTAATCTAATAATACTGTTTGTGTGTTTAGTGTATTGTCAAGTATCATAAATTTTATAGTAATTACATTACCATTGATAGCACGGTGTTCGCTGCTGCTGCCGCTGCCGCTGCTGCTGCTGTTGTCGGTCATTGCGAAAGGAGTGAGGCCGGCTTCGCGTCGTCGGTTCCCTATATAGACAGTCCGGTAACCGGTGACTCTGTCGCCGCGCGCCCTTGACCGATCGGCCTCGCGAGGAGCAGCGGTGCGGGGTAGGTAGTCGTCCGGTCGTGACCGACGACGCGCGTTGCGGTAGGTGGGGTGGGGTGGGGAGTGCGGTGTAGGAAGCCGACGTCCGTGACCGATGCGGTGCGGGGTGCGGGGTAAAGGTGTGGGATGGCGGTGCGGGGTAGGGAGCTAGGTTGCAGCCGGTGTCCGTGACCGAGAGGTAGGCGAGGTGCGGAGTACAGGATGCCGGCGACCTTGGCCGAAGCGCGCTCGTTGAGTCGCCTCGCGCGGGATGTAGGGTGCGGGGTACGGGGGGCTGGGTTGTACGACCGGTCGTGACCGAAAGCAGATGGTGGCCCGAGACGACGCAGGGTGGGGTGCGGGGTGACCGTGACCGACGGACTCGAGTGGGGTGGTGGTGGGGGTGGGGGGGTAAACCCGGTCGTTGCGGAGCGACAGACAAAGTAATTGAACAAAATATGTAGGCGAGGTGCGGGGTGGTGGCGAGGCTCTGGGTGCGGTGTGGGGGTGCGGGGTATAATGTCATCGTCCGGTCGTGACCGAAAGCAGATGGTGGCCCGTGACGACGCGGGGTGGGGTAGGAAGCAAAATTATAGCCGTTACCGTTGCGGTGGAGGTGCGGGGTAGGGTGTCGTGACCGATGGAGATGACGCTTTAGAAGGAAGGAACGTGGTCGGGGGAAACAGAATAAATACGCCAGTGTTTCCCTGTGCAGTCATCAGTACTCGCCATGGAAGGAATCGTTGCGAACGCGAAGACAGTTGAAAATTTTTTACCAAAAAGAGACTTGTCAAGTCTTTCTTTAGGAGTAAAGTATCATATAATTCACATGAAATTTGTGAAAACGAAATTCGGGGAGTCAGTTGTGGTAGATTTGGAAGATACCGGAGCCTGTCCTCAGCCGGAGGATAAACTTTTCTATGTATACCTACCTAAAAGATGGTGTGACGTATTTACAGAGGAGCAATTGAAAGCTGTGAAGCCTTGTGTCCTATCACTATGCGTAACCTCACACACTCCGCTGGCGAACGAGAAAGTGAGCGTGCAGTTGGATATTGATTATGTGAGTATGATATTTCAGTACCACTAATAATTACTTATACAGAAGTGGTTATGTATTAATTTTTTCTCTTTTTTTCCAGACCAAATAAACGAGAACAGGATTGATTTATTATAATAATAATAGTAATAATAACATTAATAGTGAAATGTTTTTAAATGATGAAGTAGACTTCTCTATTTTTTTTGTCGTTTTTTAATGTTAACTATTCATTTTCAGAGAAAGAACAAGGTGTTGCTTGGATCTAATATTGTAGAAAAACTTTTAAACAGAGAAATAAATGGTAATAATAGATTATATTGTCAATGCAACATGATTAAATTCGATTATAATTTTAGAAATAATCGTAAGACACTGAGTAGATGGATATCAATACGAAACGAAAAGAATATTTACAAAATGAAAGTATTTATTCGTAATGAGTTTTTCAAACTCTTCAAAACATCAATTAGTTATTGTAACAACCATAATATTGAATATCTTCAAATAAAAGATTTGCTAATTGCTAAAACAAAGCTGGTTAATCAGATATACTATATGATGTATAATTTTACTGGTACAGCGTATACCTCGCTAGTAAAAAAATATGAGTGGTCAAGGCATGACTCTAGCGGATGTCCGCTTCGTAACCGTTGTCGCGTCTGTTGTTATCTAAGATATCAAAATGACTTTAATTCAGAATACATGTTTTTTTAATACCACACTAACTATCATTTGATGTGTCTACATTCTTTTGTATTTGATCAAGTATTATTAATTGTAGGAAATTATATTCTGTTTTTAATTATTAAAAAACGTATGTGGTTTATAACATAAAAGTTGAGATAAACAATCATTAAAGTGTTAATTAAATTTTTATGTGTAATTAAATTTTTTAAAAGATTTCTCTCATAGTTACAGAAACCTTTTTTCGATGTTATGTGTTTGTGCGAATGCGAGGGAGATGTATGTCGTTCACCACCATATGGTGACCACTGTAACATTCTGAGTGCTTGTGAGTGGAGAGAATTTACACTCTGAAGAACAATTGTTTTAAAAAATTATTTTGACGAAAAAATGTAATTGGTTAAGACATAATTCCACTGGATGTGCGCTTTATAAGCGTTGTTACCACTGTTATTATCTAAAATACTAAAAAGAGTTGAATTCAAGGTTTTGGTGTACCATTTTACACATGTAGTTAACACCATATTAATTATCATTTGATGTGTGTCTACATTCAGTATGTTATTATTAATATATTACACATCAACATTGTAATATTGTATGTTATTAATTATTATTATTATTGTTAGACATATAAGGCTTGTTTTGGTTGTAGTAAATGTAATTATTATTTTGTTAATTATATGTGTGTGTGTGTGTGTATGTGTATATATATATATATATATATATATATATATATAGAGAGAGAGAGAGAGAGAGAACCTTCAAGGCTGCAAAAGAGAGAGAAAGCGAGAGAGAAAAAAGATTATTTTGTATAATTATGTAAATATATATATATATATATATATATATATATATATATATATATATATATAGATAAAGTGTCTATTTTGTTTAGTTATGTATATAGAGAGAGCGCGTATAATTTGCTCAATTATAATTGTCTTGTGAATAGAGAACGTGTGTGTGTAGAGACAGAAAAAAATTATAGCTTATGATTTGATTGTAAAAGCTTTCGATATTATTAAAACTTATATATATAAACCATAACCTACGTTATTTTTATTATTATACCACTTATACAAAACAATTATTCCTATCATTCTTGAATAAGCGCAAAAGCAGTTGAGATGTAGCAGCATGGAATGTAGCAGAAACCGGTTTTTATAGCGCTACATCTTACAACAACTTGCCTGAGACAGCTCAACGTCTGACAATAAACCACACACACACACACACACACACACACACACACACACACACACACAGAGAGAGCTTTATAAAACACGGACGCCAGCTATCAGTTCCTCTTTGAATACATTAACGGAACGTGGTAGTGTTTCACACACACACCGCTTGTACCAGCTTAGATGCTGTTTGACTGGTTTACAGGAGAATCGTCACAGGAGTAAATATATTTATTCAGTTAACAATTTTAGTAACGCATGATAAGAATATATGTTTTCTAAACAGTATTCAAATCGATGCATCTGTTTTATATTAACACAATATAAACATTATAATAATACAATATCCGGTTTTGAGTACCGGAGGAACCGCGTCGGGATGTCATTAATCACCAAATTTCGGAACCCGTCAGGTACCTATTGTCCCAAATTTTAACCGATCAATTTCGCGTAACGGTTTCTCCTCCCCGTCCAGAGTTTAGACATACAGGACTTGTTTTACGGTGTACCCCCCCATCCGTTGATTTAAACATTTCGGGTGTCAAAATTCGGACACCAAAAATTTCGGGTAACCCCATCCGTTGATTTAAACATTTCGGGTACTAAATTTCAGACACCGAAAATTTCGGGTACCCCCATCCGTTGATTTAAACATTTCAGACATCACGCCCTCTACGTCGTCGTCATGTGGGCGTACGGGTAAACCCGGTCGTTGCGGAGCGACAGACAAAGTAATTGAACAAAATATGTAGGCGAGGTGCGGGGTGGTGGCGAGGCTCTGGGTGCGGTGTGGGGGTGCGGGGTATAATGTCATCGTCCGGTCGTGACCGAAAGCAGATGGTGGCCCGTGACGACGCGGGGTGGGGTAGGAAGCAAAATTATAGCCGTTACCGTTGCGGTGGAGGTGCGGGGTAGGGTGTCGTGACCGAAGGAGATGACGCTTTAGAAGGAAGGAACGTGGTCAGGGGAAACAGAATAAATACGCCAGTGTTTCCCTGTGCAGTCATCAGTACTCGCCATGGAAGGAATCGTTGCGAACGCGAAGGCAGTTGAAAATTTTTTACCAAAAAGAGACTTGTCAAGTCTTTCTTTAGGAGTAAAGTATCATATAATTCACATGAAATTTGTGAAAACGAAATTCGGGGAGTCAGTTGTGGTAGATTTGGAAGATACCGGAGCCTGTCCTCAGCCGGAGGATAAACTTTTCTATATATACCTACCTAAAAGATGGTGTGACGTATTTACAGAGGAGCAATTGAAAGCTGTGAAGCCTTGTGTCCTATCACTATGCGTAACCTCACACACTCCGCTGGCGAACGAGAAAGTGAGCGTGCAGTTGGATATTGATTATGTGAGTATGATATTTCAGTACCACTAATAATTACTTATACAGAAGTGGTTATGTATTAATTTTTTCTCTTTTTTTCCAGACCAAATAAACGAGAACAGGATTGATTTATTATAATAATAATAGTAATAATAACATTAATAGTAAAATGTTTTTAAATGATGAAGTAGACTTCTCTATTTTTTTTGTCGTTTTTTAATGTTAACTATTCATTTTCAGAGAAAGAACAAGGTGTTGCTTGGATCTAATATTGTAGAAAAACTTTTAAACAGAGAAATAAATGGTAACAATAGATTATATTGTCAATGCAACATGATTAAATTCGATTATAATTTTAGAAATAATCGTAAGACACTGAGTAGATGGATATCAATACGAAACGAAAAGAATATTTACAAAATGAAAGTATTTATTCGTAATGAGTTTTTCAAACTCTTCAAAACATCAATTAGTTATTGTAACAACCATAATATTGAATATCTTCAAATAAAAGATTTGCTAATTGCTAAAACAAAGCTGGTTAATCAGATATACTATATGATGTATAATTTTACTGGTACAGCGTATACCTCGCTAGTAAAAAAATATGATTGGTCAAGGCATGACTCTAGCGGATGTCCGCTTCGTAACCGTTGTCGCGTCTGTTGTTATCTAAGATATCAAAATGACTTTAATTCAGAATACATGTTTTTTTAATACCACACTAACTATCATTTGATGTGTCTACATTCTTTTGTATTTGATCAAGTATTATTAATTGTAGGAAATTATATTCTGTTTTTAATTATTAAAAAACGTATGTGGTTTATAACATAAAAAGTTGAGATAAACAATCATTAAAGTGTTAATTAAATTTTTATGTGTAATTAAATTTTTTAAAAGATTTCTCTCATAGTTACAGAAACCTTGTTTCGATGTTATGTGTTTGTGCGAATGCGAGGGAGATGTATGTCGTTCACCACCATATGGTGACCACTGTAACATTCTGAGTGCTTGTGAGTGGAGAGAATTTACACTCTGAAGAACAATTGTTTTAAAAAATTATTTTGACGAAAAAATGTAATTGGTTAAGACATAATTCCACTGGATGTGCGCTTTATAAGCGTTGTTACCACTGTTATTATCTAAAATACTAAAAAGAGTTGAATTCAAGGTTTTGGTGTACCATTTTACACATGTAGTTAACACCATATTAATTATCATTTGATGTGTGTCTACATTCAGTATGTTATTATTAATATATTACACATCAACATTGTAATATTGTATGTTATTAATTATTATTATTATTGTTAGACATATAAGGCTTGTTTTGGTTGTAGTAAATGTAATTATTATTTTGTTAATTATATGTGTGTGTGTGTGTGTATGTGTATATATATATATATATATATAGAGAGAGAGAGAGAGAGAACCTTCAAGGCTGCAAAAGAGAGAGAAAGCGAGAGAGAAAAAAGATTATTTTGTATAATTATGTAAATATATATATATATATATATATATATATATATAGATAAAGTGTCTATTTTGTTTAGTTATGTATATAGAGAGAGCGCGTATAATTTGCTCAATTATAATTGTCTTGTGAATAGAGAACGTGTGTGTGTAGAGACAGAAAAAAATTATAGCTTATGATTTGATTGTAAAAGCTTTCGATATTATTAAAACTTATATATATAAACCATAACCTACGTTATTTTTATTATTATACCACTTATACAAAACAATTATTCCTATCATTCTTGAATAAGCGCAAAAGCAGTTGAGATGTAGCAGCATGGAATGTAGCAGAAACCGGTTTTTATAGCGCTACATCTTACAACAACTTGCCTGAGACAGCTCAACGTCTGACAATAAACCACACACACACACACACACACACACACACACACACACACACACACACACACACACACACACACACACACACACACAGAGAGCTTTATAAAACACGGACGCCAGCTATCAGTTCCTCTTTGAATACATTAACGGAACGTGGTAGTGTTTCACACACACACCGCTTGTACCAGCTTAGATGCTGTTTGACTGGTTTACAGGAGAATCGTCACAGGAGTAAATATATTTATTCAGTTAACAATTTTAGTAACGCATGATAAGAATATATGTTTTCTAAACAGTATTCAAATCGATGCATCTGTTTTATATTAACACAATATAAACATTATAATAATACAATATCCGGTTTTGAGTACCGGAGGAACCGCGTCGGGATGTCATTAATCACCAAATTTCGGAACCCGTCAGGTACCTATTGTCCCAAATTTTAACCGATCAATTTCGCGTAACGGTTTCTCCTCCCCGTCCAGAGTTTAGACATACAGGACTTGTTTTACGGTGTACCCCCCCCATCCGTTGATTTAAACATTTCGGGTGTCAAAATTCGGACACCAAAAATTTCGGGTAACCCCATCCGTTGATTTAAACATTTCGGGTACTAAATTTCAGACACCGAAAATTTCGGGTACCCCCATCCGTTGATTTAAACATTTCAGACATCACGCCCTCTACGTCGTCGTCATGTGGGCGTACGGGTAAACCCGGTCGTTGCGGAGCGACAGACAAAGTAATTGAACAAAATATGTAGGCGAGGTGCGGGGTGGTGGCGAGGCTCTGGGTGCGGTGTGGGGGTGCGGGGTATAATGTCATCGTCCGGTCGTGACCGAAAGCAGATGGTGGCCCGTGACGACGCGGGGTGGGGTAGGAAGCAAAATTATAGCCGTTACCGTTGCGGTGGAGGTGCGGGGTAGGGTGTCGTGACCGAAGGAGATGACGCTTTAGAAGGAAGGAACGTGGTCAGGGGAAACAGAATAAATACGCCAGTGTTTCCCTGTGCAGTCATCAGTACTCGCCATGGAAGGAATCGTTGCGAACGCGAAGGCAGTTGAAAATTTTTTACCAAAAAGAGACTTGTCAAGTCTTTCTTTAGGAGTAAAGTATCATATAATTCACATGAAATTTGTGAAAACGAAATTCGGGGAGTCAGTTGTGGTAGATTTGGAAGATACCGGAGCCTGTCCTCAGCCGGAGGATAAACTTTTCTATATATACCTACCTAAAAGATGGTGTGACGTATTTACAGAGGAGCAATTGAAAGCTGTGAAGCCTTGTGTCCTATCACTATGCGTAACCTCACACACTCCGCTGGCGAACGAGAAAGTGAGCGTGCAGTTGGATATTGATTATGTGAGTATGATATTTCAGTACCACTAATAATTACTTATACAGAAGTGGTTATGTATTAATTTTTTCTCTTTTTTTCCAGACCAAATAAACGAGAACAGGATTGATTTATTATAATAATAATAGTAATAATAACATTAATAGTAAAATGTTTTTAAATGATGAAGTAGACTTCTCTATTTTTTTTGTCGTTTTTTAATGTTAACTATTCATTTTCAGAGAAAGAACAAGGTGTTGCTTGGATCTAATATTGTAGAAAAACTTTTAAACAGAGAAATAAATGGTAACAATAGATTATATTGTCAATGCAACATGATTAAATTCGATTATAATTTTAGAAATAATCGTAAGACACTGAGTAGATGGATATCAATACGAAACGAAAAGAATATTTACAAAATGAAAGTATTTATTCGTAATGAGTTTTTCAAACTCTTCAAAACATCAATTAGTTATTGTAACAACCATAATATTGAATATCTTCAAATAAAAGATTTGCTAATTGCTAAAACAAAGCTGGTTAATCAGATATACTATATGATGTATAATTTTACTGGTACAGCGTATACCTCGCTAGTAAAAAAATATGATTGGTCAAGGCATGACTCTAGCGGATGTCCGCTTCGTAACCGTTGTCGCGTCTGTTGTTATCTAAGATATCAAAATGACTTTAATTCAGAATACATGTTTTTTTAATACCACACTAACTATCATTTGATGTGTCTACATTCTTTTGTATTTGATCAAGTATTATTAATTGTAGGAAATTATATTCTGTTTTTAATTATTAAAAAACGTATGTGGTTTATAACATAAAAAGTTGAGATAAACAATCATTAAAGTGTTAATTAAATTTTTATGTGTAATTAAATTTTTTAAAAGATTTCTCTCATAGTTACAGAAACCTTGTTTCGATGTTATGTGTTTGTGCGAATGCGAGGGAGATGTATGTCGTTCACCACCATATGGTGACCACTGTAACATTCTGAGTGCTTGTGAGTGGAGAGAATTTACACTCTGAAGAACAATTGTTTTAAAAAATTATTTTGACGAAAAAATGTAATTGGTTAAGACATAATTCCACTGGATGTGCGCTTTATAAGCGTTGTTACCACTGTTATTATCTAAAATACTAAAAAGAGTTGAATTCAAGGTTTTGGTGTACCATTTTACACATGTAGTTAACACCATATTAATTATCATTTGATGTGTGTCTACATTCAGTATGTTATTATTAATATATTACACATCAACATTGTAATATTGTATGTTATTAATTATTATTATTATTGTTAGACATATAAGGCTTGTTTTGGTTGTAGTAAATGTAATTATTATTTTGTTAATTATATGTGTGTGTGTGTGTGTATGTGTATATATATATAGAGAGAGAGAGAGAGAGAGAGAGAGAGAACCTTCAAGGCTGCAAAAGAGAGAGAAAGCGAGAGAGAAAAAAGATTATTTTGTATAATTATGTAAATATATATATATATAGATAAAGTGTCTATTTTGTTTAGTTATGTATATAGAGAGAGCGCGTATAATTTGCTCAATTATAATTGTCTTGTGAATAGAGAACGTGTGTGTGTAGAGACAGAAAAAAATTATAGCTTATGATTTGATTGTAAAAGCTTTCGATATTATTAAAACTTATATATATAAACCATAACCTACGTTATTTTTATTATTATACCACTTATACAAAACAATTATTCCTATCATTCTTGAATAAGCGCAAAAGCAGTTGAGATGTAGCAGCATGGAATGTAGCAGAAACCGGTTTTTATAGCGCTACATCTTACAACAACTTGCCTGAGACAGCTCAACGTCTGACAATAAACCACACACACACACACACACACACACACACACACACACACACACACACACACACACACACACACACAGAGAGCTTTATAAAACACGGACGCCAGCTATCAGTTCCTCTTTGAATACATTAACGGGACGTGGTAGTGTTTCACACACACACCGCTTGTACCAGCTTAGATGCTGTTTGACTGGTTTACAGGAGAATCGTCACAGGAGTAAATATATTTATTCAGTTAACAATTTTAGTAACGCATGATAAGAATATATGTTTTCTAAACAGTATTCAAATCGATGCATCTGTTTTATATTAACACAATATAAACATTATAATAATACAATATCCGGTTTTGAGTACCGGAGGAACCGCGTCGGGATGTCATTAATCACCAAATTTCGGAACCCGTCAGGTACCTATTGTCCCAAATTTTAACCGATCAATTTCGCGTAACGGTTTCTCCTCCCCGTCCAGAGTTTAGACATACAGGACTTGTTTAAGGTGTACCCCCCCCATCCGTTGATTTAAACATTTCGGGTGTCAAAATTCGGACACCAAAAATTTCGGGTAACCCCATCCGTTGATTTAAACATTTCGGGTACTAAATTTCAGACACCGAAAATTTCGGGTACCCCCATCCGTTGATTTAAACATTTCAGACATCACGCCCTCTACGTCGTCGTCATGTGGGCGTACGGGTAAACCCGGTCGTTGCGGAGCGACAGACAAAGTAATTGAACAAAATATGTAGGCGAGGTGCGGGGTGGTGGCGAGGCTCTGGGTGCGGTGTGGGGGTGCGGGGTATAATGTCATCGTCCGGTCGTGACCGAAAGCAGATGGTGGCCCGTGACGACGCGGGGTGGGGTAGGAAGCAAAATTATAGCCGTTACCGTTGCGGTGGAGGTGCGGGGTAGGGTGTCGTGACCGAAGGAGATGACGCTTTAGAAGGAAGGAACGTGGTCGGGGGAAACAGAATAAATACGCCAGTGTTTCCCTGTGCAGTCATCAGTACTCGCCATGGAAGGAATCGTTGCGAACGCGAAGACAGTTGAAAATTTTTTACCAAAAAGAGACTTGTCAAGTCTTTCTTTAGGAGTAAAGTATCATATAATTCACATGAAATTTGTGAAAACGAAATTCGGGGAGTCAGTTGTGGTAGATTTGGAAGATACCGGAGCCTGTCCTCAGCCGGAGGATAAACTTTTCTATGTATACCTACCTAAAAGATGGTGTGACGTATTTACAGAGGAGCAATTGAAAGCTGTGAAGCCTTGTGTCCTATCACTATGCGTAACCTCACACACTCCGCTGGCGAACGAGAAAGTGAGCGTGCAGTTGGATATTGATTATGTGAGTATGATATTTCAGTACCACTAATAATTACTTATACAGAAGTGGTTATGTATTAATTTTTTCTCTTTTTTTCCAGACCAAATAAACGAGAACAGGATTGATTTATTATAATAATAATAGTAATAATAACATTAATAGTAAAATGTTTTTAAATGATGAAGTAGACTTCTCTATTTTTTTTGTCGTTTTTTAATGTTAACTATTCATTTTCAGAGAAAGAACAAGGTGTTGCTTGGATCTAATATTGTAGAAAAACTTTTAAACAGAGAAATAAATGGTAATAATAGATTATATTGTCAATGCAACATGATTAAATTCGATTATAATTTTAGAAATAATCGTAAGACACTGAGTAGATGGATATCAATACGAAACGAAAAGAATATTTACAAAATGAAAGTATTTATTCGTAATGAGTTTTTCAAACTCTTCAAAACATCAATTAGTTATTGTAACAACCATAATATTGAATATCTTCAAATAAAAGATTTGCTAATTGCTAAAACAAAGCTGGTTAATCAGATATACTATATGATGTATAATTTTACTGGTACAGCGTATACCTCGCTAGTAAAAAAATATGAGTGGTCAAGGCATGACTCTAGCGGATGTCCGCTTCGTAACCGTTGTCGCGTCTGTTGTTATCTAAGATATCAAAATGACTTTAATTCAGAATACATGTTTTTTTAATACCACACTAACTATCATTTGATGTGTCTACATTCTTTTGTATTTGATCAAGTATTATTAATTGTAGGAAATTATATTCTGTTTTTAATTATTAAAAAACGTATGTGGTTTATAACATAAAAGTTGAGATAAACAATCATTAAAGTGTTAATTAAATTTTTATGTGTAATTAAATTTTTTAAAAGATTTCTCTCATAGTTACAGAAACCTTTTTTCGATGTTATGTGTTTGTGCGAATGCGAGGGAGATGTATGTCGTTCACCACCATATGGTGACCACTGTAACATTCTGAGTGCTTGTGAGTGGAGAGAATTTACACTCTGAAGAACAATTGTTTTAAAAAATTATTTTGACGAAAAAATGTAATTGGTTAAGACATAATTCCACTGGATGTGCGCTTTATAAGCGTTGTTACCACTGTTATTATCTAAAATACTAAAAAGAGTTGAATTCAAGGTTTTGGTGTACCATTTTACACATGTAGTTAACACCATATTAATTATCATTTGATGTGTGTCTACATTCAGTATGTTATTATTAATATATTACACATCAACATTGTAATATTGTATGTTATTAATTATTATTATTATTGTTAGACATATAAGGCTTGTTTTGGTTGTAGTAAATGTAATTATTATTTTGTTAATTATATGTGTGTGTGTGTGTGTATTTGTATATATATATATATATATATATATAGAGAGAGAGAGAGAGAGAGAGAGAACCTTCAAGGCTGCAAAAGAGAGAGAAAGCGAGAGAGAAAAAAGATTATTTTGTATAATTATGTAAATATATATATATATATATATATATATATATATATATATATATAGATAAAGTGTCTATTTTGTTTAGTTATGTATATAGAGAGAGCGCGTATAATTTGCTCAATTATAATTGTCTTGTGAATAGAGAACGTGTGTGTGTAGAGACAGAAAAAAATTATAGCTTATGATTTGATTGTAAAAGCTTTCGATATTATTAAAACTTATATATATAAACCATAACCTACGTTATTTTTATTATTATACCACTTATACAAAACAATTATTCCTATCATTCTTGAATAAGCGCAAAAGCAGTTGAGATGTAGCAGCATGGAATGTAGCAGAAACCGGTTTTTATAGCGCTACATCTTACAACAACTTGCCTGAGACAGCTCAACGTCTGACAATAAACCACACACACACACACACACACACACACACACACACACACACACACACACACACACACACACAGAGAGAGCTTTATAAAACACGGACGCCAGCTATCAGTTCCTCTTTGAATACATTAACGGAACGTGGTAGTGTTTCACACACACACCGCTTGTACCAGCTTAGATGCTGTTTGACTGGTTTACAGGAGAATCGTCACAGGAGTAAATATATTTATTCAGTTAACAATTTTAGTAACGCATGATAAGAATATATGTTTTCTAAACAGTATTCAAATCGATGCATCTGTTTTATATTAACACAATATAAACATTATAATAATACAATATCCGGTTTTGAGTACCGGAGGAACCGCGTCGGGATGTCATTAATCACCAAATTTCGGAACCCGTCAGGTACCTATTGTCCCAAATTTTAACCGATCAATTTCGCGTAACGGTTTCTCCTCCCCGTCCAGAGTTTAGACATACAGGACTTGTTTTACGGTGTACCCCCCCCATCCTTTGATTTAAACATTTCGGGTGTCAAAATTCGGACACCAAAAATTTCGGGTAACCCCATCCGTTGATTTAAACATTTCGGGTACTAAATTTCAGACACCGAAAATTTCGGGTACCCCCATCCGTTGATTTAAACATTTCAGACATCACGCCCTCTACGTCGTCGTCATGTGGGCGTACGGGTAAACCCGGTCGTTGCGGAGCGACAGACAAAGTAATTGAACAAAATATGTAGGCGAGGTGCGGGGTGGTGGCGAGGCTCTGGGTGCGGTGTGGGGGTGCGGGGTATAATGTCATCGTCCGGTCGTGACCGAAAGCAGATGGTGGCCCGTGACGACGCGGGGTGGGGTAGGAAGCAAAATTATAGCCGTTACCGTTGCGGTGGAGGTGCGGGGTAGGGTGTCGTGACCGAAGGAGATGACGCTTTAGAAGGAAGGAACGTGGTCAGGGGAAACAGAATAAATACGCCAGTGTTTCCCTGTGCAGTCATCAGTACTCGCCATGGAAGGAATCGTTGCGAACGCGAAGGCAGTTGAAAATTTTTTACCAAAAAGAGACTTGTCAAGTCTTTCTTTAGGAGTAAAGTATCATATAATTCACATGAAATTTGTGAAAACGAAATTCGGGGAGTCAGTTGTGGTAGATTTGGAAGATACCGGAGCCTGTCCTCAGCCGGAGGATAAACTTTTCTATATATACCTACCTAAAAGATGGTGTGACGTATTTACAGAGGAGCAATTGAAAGCTGTGAAGCCTTGTGTCCTATCACTATGCGTAACCTCACACACTCCGCTGGCGAACGAGAAAGTGAGCGTGCAGTTGGATATTGATTATGTGAGTATGATATTTCAGTACCACTAATAATTACTTATACAGAAGTGGTTATGTATTAATTTTTTCTCTTTTTTTCCAGACCAAATAAACGAGAACAGGATTGATTTATTATAATAATAATAGTAATAATAACATTAATAGTAAAATGTTTTTAAATGATGAAGTAGACTTCTCTATTTTTTTTGTCGTTTTTTAATGTTAACTATTCATTTTCAGAGAAAAGAACAAGGTGTTGCTTGGATCTAATATTGTAGAAAAACTTTTAAACAGAGAAATAAATGGTAACTAATAGATTATATTGTCAATGCAACATGATTAAATTCGATTATAATTTTAGAAATAATCGTAAGACACTGAGTAGATGGATATCAATACGAAACGAAAAGAATATTTACAAAATGAAAGTATTTATTCGTAATGAGTTTTTCAAACTCTTCAAAACATCAATTAGTTATTGTAACAACCATAATATTGAATATCTTCAAATAAAAGATTTGCTAATTGCTAAAACAAAGCTGGTTAATCAGATATACTATATGATGTATAATTTTACTGGTACAGCGTATACCTCGCTAGTAAAAAAATATGATTGGTCAAGGCATGACTCTAGCGGATGTCGCCTTCGTAACCGTTTGTCGCGTCTGTTGTTATCTAAGATATCAAAATGACTTTAATTCAGAATACATGTTTCTTTTAATACCACACTAACTATCATTTGATGTGTCTACATTCTTTTGTATTTGATCAAGTATTATTAATTGTAGGAAATTATATTCTGTTTTTAATTATTAAAAAACGTAATGTGGTTTATAACATAAAAAGTTGAGATAAACAATCATTAAAGTGTTAATTAAATTTTTATGTGTAATTAAATTTTTTTAAAAGATTTCTCTCATAGTTACAGAAACCTTGTTTCGATGTTATGTGTTTGTGTGCGAATGCGAGGGAGATGTATGTCGTTCACCACCATATGGTGACCACTGTAACATTCTGAGTGCTTGTGAGTGGAGAGAATTTACACTCTGAAGAACAATTGTTTTAAAAAATTATTTTGACGAAAAAATGTAATTGGTTAAGACATAATTCCACTGGATGTGCGCTTTATAAGCGTTTTTACCACTGTTATTATCTAAAATACTAAAAAGAGTTGAATTCAAGGTTTTGGTGTACCATTTTACACATGTAGTTAACACCATATTAATTATCATTTGATGTGTGTCTACATTCAGTATGTTATTATTAATATATTACACATCAACATTGTAATATTGTATGTTATTAATTATTATTATTATTGTTAGACATATAAGGCTTGTTTTGGTTGTAGTAAATGTAATTATTATTTTGTTAATTATATGTGTGTGTGTGTGGTGTATGTGTATTATATATATATATAGATAGAGAGAGAGAGAGAGAGAGAGAGAACCTTCAAGGCTGCAAAAAGAGAGAGAAAGCGAGAGAGAAAAAAGATTATTTTGTATAATTATGTAAATATATATATAGTATAACTATAATATATTATATATATATATAGATAAAGTGTCTATTTTGTTTAGTTATGTATATAGAGAGAGCGCGTATAATTTGCTCAATTATAATTGTCTTGTGAATAGAGAACGTGTGTGTGTAGAGACAGAAAAAAATTATAGCTTATGATTTGATTGTAAAAGCTTTCGGATATTATTAAAACTTATATATATAAACCATAACCTACGTTATTTTTTATTATTATACCACTTTATACAAAACAATTATTCCTATCATTCTTGAATAAGCGCAAAAGCAGTTGAGATGTAGCAGCATGGAATGTAGCAGAAACCGGTTTTTATAGCGCTACATCTTACAACAACTTGCCTGAGACAGCTCAACGTCTGACAATAAACCACACACACACACACACACACACACACACTCACACACACACACACACACACACACACACACACACACACACACACACACACACACACACACACACACACACACACACACACACACACACACAGAGAGAGCTTTATAAAACACGGACGCCAGCTATCAGTTCCTCTTTGAATACATTAACGGAACGTGGTAGTGTTTCACACACACACCGCTTGTACCAGCTTAGATGCTGTTTGACTGGTTTACAGGAGAATCGTCACAGGAGTAAATATATTTATTCAGTTAACAATTTTAGTAACGCATGATAAGAATATATGTTTTTCTAAACAGTATTCAAATCGATGCATCTGTTTTATATTAACACAATATAAAACATTATAATAATACAATATCCGGTTTTGAGTACCGGAGGAACCGCGTCGGGATGTCATTAATCACCAAATTTCGGAACCCGTCAGGTACCTATTGTCCCAAATTTTAACCGATCAATTTCGCGTAACGGTTTCTCCTCCCCGTCCAGAGTTTA